>JANEYF010002123.1:0-10181 GCA_029963845.1 Rhamnusium bicolor
CTTACGGTAATGAAAGTACTGATTGTAATTAAAGCACTTACGGTAATTTGTGTACTTACATAATTACAGGGGTGGGATAAAGTACTTAGGATAACTAGAATAACTACAAGGGTGGGAAGTACTTGAAGTACTTAGAGTAATTACACCGGTGGGTGAAAAGTAATTGCAGTAGTTACAGTACTTACAGTAGAGGGGCGCAATTGCAGTAATTAGGGTAATTAGAGTATTTAAGGTAATTAGAGTATTTACGATAATTAGAGTACTTAAGGTAATTACAGTAATTACAAAGGTGGGGGGTACTTGGAGTACTTAGGGTAATTACAGGGGTGGGGGGCACTTAGAGTAATTAGGGTAATTAGAGTAATTAGCGTAATTAGGGGTGGGGGTAGGAGTGGGGGAGGCCGAGAATCGGTAAGAATTCCCTACTGCTATGTAAATCATTCGTTCTTTGATTGATATTAATAATCTTACAAATGTCACTTTGACGTTAATCAGTGGCGTCATTATTAAAAATGGTTCGACATCTAACAGATATTCAAAAATTTCGAATTGTTTCTAAAATTGAAGATGGTTGGTCCATGAGAAGACTTGCTGCTGAATACAATGTGAGTAAAACCACAATAATGAGTGTTAAAAAACAATGGAAAACCAACCAAACGGTATCCTGTAAAGTTGGTTCCTGTAGGCCCAGAAAGAGCAATAATCAAGAAGATGAAAATCTTATAAATTACCTAATAGAAAACCCTTTTCAGACTGCAGTAAATGCAATTTCAAAGACAAATTTCCCTGCTTCGGTATCTACTGCTTGCAGAAGAATAAAACTACAAAGCGACTTGAAGAGTTGTTCAGCGGCTAAAAAATACAAACTTTCAGAAGAAAAGAAGCAGGGTAGGATTATTTTTGCACTCAACTATATAATCAATGATGAAAACTTCTGGGGACAAGTTGTCTTTTCTGACGAAAAGGTTTTTAAATCCTGTAACGATGGACATGTTCGCGTATATAGGCCTACTTCCACTAGATACGACGAAAAAATATACGTTCGATCCACAAATATCAGGGAAGGTTTTCGGTCAATGTCTGGGCTTAGATGAGCCTAAATGGGTTGGGTGTGTTGGAACAGTGGTGGTCATCTCAATTCCATTAAATATATTGAAATATTAGACAATATTATGTTGCCGTCAGTAATAGAGGTGTTTCGGAAAATAATTTTATTTTCCAACAAGACAACTGCTCCATACATACGGCCCATCGTGTCAGGCAATGGTTTCTTAATAAAAACATAGAGTTGTTACCGTGGCCATCTAAAAGTCCGGATTTAAATCCAATTGAAAATGTATGGGGACTAATGGTGAAACATATAAGAAAATTAAATAACCATCCAAATAATGCCCAAAAATTGGAAGGGATAATTGAAGACGCTTGGGAGAACTTGTCGCAAGAAGTTGACCTTGCAAGAAATCTGATTTTGTTCATGCCTGCAAGACTTCAGGCAGTTTTAGACGCTAATGGAGCAATGACAAAATATTAGTTAATTCTGTATTACATAATTGAAGTTCATTTATTTTATTTTTAATTGTATTTTTATGTTCAGTTTGCATTGTTTACATTTTTTTTAATCTCAAGTGGTATTTTTGTGTTCTTATTTTAAAAATAGAATTATCGTTATTCAGTTAGTATTTTAATTACAACCATTAGTAGAATTATCCGTAACAAATATTATTTTTTTAAACAATAATATGGCAGGCTTGAAAATGTTTTGAAAAAGTTATTTTCTACTTATTTTTTAAACTTCCATTTTGAATAAAATAAAAGAGAAAGGTTTAATAAGTTTAAAAAACAGAAAGAAAACCGATCTCCTCCAAAAAACCCAGGTCCGAGGTAAATCACCTCTTCTCCACCCCCCCTCTCGACATGCCTGGTCAGCCCTATTTACAGACATATGCACACAACTAAACTATTAAGATTTTCGATTACAAGAGTTGTACCAGTTTTTTTTTAAATCAAGTGTACATAAAAGTAACCAACTTTATAATGTGTTACTTGATTATTTTCCAAACATTATAAATAGTATATTGCAACATTTAACAAAGAATCAACAATAACAAATAGCATTTGTGGAACACGTAGATAGGGTGCATGCATATTTTATATGCATAATGTCTGTATAATATGTACTAGGTGTTTCAGGAATAGTATGCCAAACTTCCACAGTGTATACCAAAATAAGTTGTTATGATCACTTATTAAGAAATAAACCCTTTCCAAAATACAAGGTGTGTAAAGTATTGCCAGAAATAAGGTTTCTTTCTTAATACACTTATCCACACAGGGATATAAGTGTACTATCGGTGTCCGCATGTATAACAACACATCTTCCCATGATCCATGAGATAACCAGCAGCAGTCATATAGTTATTGTTATTTTATTACCCCAAGAATAGAGTAAACCTATTGTATTGCTATGGACAGGCAGCAAGTTAGAAGGCATGTGACGTCACGCAGCTAGCCTCTACCTGAGAAACGTTTTCTAGTCTCTTTGCGTCGGGCCAAGTTCTATTACGATTAACTTTATGAAAAAATTAGTTACTTTTTTTTGTTATAGTGATTTTTAATACCGATAAATCTACCATTTTCAGTGGAAAGCAAAATTTTGTAAACAAGCGTATTGTCTTATTCTTTAATTAAACATCAACCTCCAAATTCATAACTTTAGATTACTTTCTAATAAAATGGTTAGGTAAATCCACGCTTATTGCCACAAAAAAAACTGAAAAATCGCATCATCAAGAAAGCTACTGCAATTATAAGACGTGCAGAGCGCAGGGAATCGTAGATCTGAATGCTGCCTGCATCCCCCGTAGTCACTTCAAATATTTTCTTTTTTAAAAATGTACCTTTAATGTTTAATATCTAATTCTAGGTAAATTTTTGTTAATTCTTACGTAGAGAATAAGCTCCTTATTTCCTTCTTTTGAATCGCCCTGTTATGACGAGATTTATTATTAAAATCGCTATACTGAAAAAATCCTTTCGGTGCGCCACTGAGTATGACAATGCCTGACCCTAATTTCATGCGTCATTAATCTCATTATTTAAGTTTCGCGTAAAAATTCTAAGCCTTTAATTTTTTTATCAGTAATTCCATGAGATATAAGAATTGTTTGTAGTTCAAATAATTGTTTTAAAAAGGTTGTTATTATGTACATAACATTAATTAATTATTAATCTTTTATTTTCCTTTTTTTTATTCATATCTAACCTTACGTCAATATTTGTTCCTGTTTCGACTAAATTGAGTGGAAATTTAAACAATTTAAATTACTGTTTATTATAATTTCATATAATAATAAAATGAAATATGTATTTACTTCCCTTTTTTCCACTCAAATAACACTGGCCGCCACAATTTTTGTAACATAGTTCATAATACTGGTTTTATGTTAATTTATATTAATACCTCCCTATTAACTGAAAGAATATCCAACAAGTCCTAATACGTACCATTTTTGTGTGAACACAACCCTATCCAGGTAATGAATTTTATGATGGGTCGGCAATTTTAGAAAAGCAAGTTAAAGTAAGTTGGGACATTTTCAGTATCAGTCCTATTTTGACCTTCCAAGTGCCCAATTGTATCTCAGAAAGTGTTTTCATTTGTCTGCATAACTTTGTTACGACAAAAATGTCCAGTCAAACGCGCCGAAGTTGGAAAATCTCACCTGTCAAGTTTTGTTACATTTGTGGAGAATTCATTGTAAGCGAGGCCATTGTCTGCAATTGTGAAAAAAAGCGTAGTTTCTATATTTTGGAGTTTTAGTTGGAGATCAAGACAAGCAATGGGCTCCCCACGTCTGTTGTGTAAGTTGTAGCGTATCACTAGTGCAGTGGATGAAAGGGAAAAGAAAAAACATGCCTTTTTGCAGTTCCAATGGTATGGCGAGAACCCATCAATCATTTCGATGATTGCAATTTTTGTGTAACAAGAACTGAGGGATATCCCAAAAAAGAAAAACAAAAAATCAAATATACAAATTTGCCACCAGCCCTAAGACCTGTTCCTCACAATGCAACAGACACCAGTGCCAACTGCGCCTTTAGATTGGCAAAATATTGTTTTGGGAGGTAATGGAAATAGTAACGACTTCTCAGACAGCCCAGCCGATCCTTTGTACAGGGATCGGCAGAATAGACTTTACAATTTAAAATTGCTCTAAAATCAATATACATTTTTTAAACGTAAGACGTTTCTATCCATTAAATAAAGCATGCTTTGGAGTTTCTTTGACAGTTGTCAAAATATTGCATCGGCAGAATTCACTTTATAATTTAAACTGGAAATAAATATTTTATTTGCGAAGGTAACAACATTTAACAAAGAATTTTACAACGAAAAAGAAGAAAAGAAGAAGTTATTTTTAAGAAAAAATTGTGTGGGTTAAATGGCCCCTTTCCATCTCCATACACTCTTCTAATCGATGAACAAAATTATTCATTACAGCTCGTAACACCGCGTCAGGAATTCCATGAATTTCATCGCGAATTGCTTCTTTTAATTGGTCAGTGTTTCGTGGCTTTCGTCGAAATACCCGACTTTTGAGAAAAAATAATCGGGTGTAGTCAAATCGAGTGATCTGGCGGGCCAGTTTGTCACCACGGCTATAACGAATTTCTTTTCTTTCTTCGCTACTTTGACTTACTTTAATTATACAAATAAAACGACAACAAAAAAATACATACATATATTTAGAATGTAAAACACAAGAGGGTCAGGGCGTGGTTAACAAGTAATAAACTAGGTACATACATGAATTCAACTTCAGAAAATCTGGACATAATTCCACAAAACAAGTTTGTTTTAGGGCGCCACCCGCCTTTCTTTTCCGTTTTGATAGTTCACTTTTTAAAGTCTAAAAGAAGGTTAAACGCACTAATGCCCTTGAAAGGGGGAAAGAACGGTTATTCTTCACTAAAGTGTCTCACACAGCTCAATAGCAAGTTAAAAAAAGTCTAGGGGGCTTTTTCCCACTCTAGTTCGGTGGACAGGCACATCAGCCCGTTGATGCAAATTGAATTTCAAATTTCCAGCTCGCACTCAGAGCGGAAGCTGGCTATTTACTATTTAATAGGTACCTATGTGACAATAATTAGAAGTAAGATAACCTTACCAGCTCATAGAATATCTTTCTTAGGCTACATACTTAGTACCTTCAGAACCATAGCTTTCAGCCAAACCAAATCTTGAACGTAATGCCAGCAACGCACACAACTAACTCACCCAAAGCCCCGGTCTTGTCTTCAAACGTAAAGGTAAAGGTAACGTACATCAACACACCCACGCGGTGCCGAGGCCTTTGAGCTTCTGCCTTCAAAAACCTAACCGTCTTAAGCGTTCCCCCTTGTCCCCACACACCGCAGTGTTCTCGCTGGTGCACTAAAGGTCCAGTGGTCGCTTAGAATATCAAAGATTTACAATTTGGTTAAGTCGGTTCTAGAATTTTTAAGGTTGACCTCAAACCAAATTATGCAATTAGCATTAAATAAAACGCAAGTTAATTATATCTAAAAATGGACCGTTATACGGCGTGAGATTAGACGTGTAGGAAAAAGTTCTCTACAGGCAGTTAAACTTATATCTGCGATACGACTGGTAGCACCGTCCTGTTGAAACCAATACTGGCGTTCGTTGTCATGAAGTTCAGGCTCAAAAAATGTTCTTATCATATCTGCATATCTCCTAAATGTAATAGTCACTGCACGTTCGACTTCCTCAAAAAAATATGGCCCAATTATTCTCGTTGAAGATAAAGCACACCAAACAGTAACCCTTTTGCGAATGTAGAGGTCGTTGATGGAGTTCAAGTGGATTTTCTGTGGCCCAATGTCGACAATTTTGTTTGTTAACAAATCCGTCCAAATAAAAAATGAGCTTCATCGGACATAAATAGACGATGTTCAATGTCTGGATGCTGTTGTCGAAATTCTTGGAATCTTATGCAGAACTCTATTCGACTTAGTTTGTCTCGATTACTTAGTTTTTGCACAGTTACAATTTTGTAAGGGTGAAATTTCATGTTATGAAGCATTCTCCGAATACTTCTATTGGATATACCCAGGACTTGGGCATGTTGCTTAATTGGTCTTGTTGGACTTGCTGTAATTGCATCACGAACTCGCCTTTGATTTTCTTGCGTGTTTAGTGATCGCGGACGACCTGAATGTTTAGTGTTGACAACGGATCCTCCAGTTCATCATTTTCTGACCCAACACATAATTGTTGGACGCGACGGAACATTTCTCACGCCAGAAGTTCTTCTAAAATCAAGTTGCACTTGAATAATACTATTATTCTTGATAAAATCTTCAACACAAAAGATTTGTTGGTCTATACTCCAGTCATTCATTTTGACAACTGTCAAAGAAACTCCAAAGCATGCTTTAATTAATGGATAGAAACGTCTTACGTTTAAAAAATATGTATCAATTTTAAATTGTAAAGTCTATTCTGCTGATCCCTGTATATTCCAGAAAATTTTAGTGACCCTCACTTAATTGCTCAAAATGAATTGAATAATTTGGTACGTGATTTTGGGCTGTCAAAACAACAAACAGAACTTCTTGGTTCCCGACTTAAGGAGCGGAACTTACTGGCTAAAGAAACAAGGAATACAACTTTTTGAAAAAGAAATGCAATATTTTCCGCGTTTTGTAATATGGAAAATTCACTGAGTGGCGCTTATTCATAGATTCCTGCAAGTTTAAAATGCTGTGTTATTACATAATGGAAATTTAAACCATCTATATCAATTGCCTATTCAGTAACAATGAAAGAGGATTATGACGGTATGAGCACCATTTCAAATAAAATTAATTACAACAAATACAAATAGTAAATATGTGGGTATTTAAAAGTAATAGCCATTTTATTATGGCTTCAAGGAGGTTTTACAAAATATTGCTGTTTTTAGTGTTTGTGGGACAGTCGTGTAGTAAAAGAACATTATATAAAAATAATTTAGCCGGAAAGGAAAGAATTTGAACCAGGAACTAGTAATGTTAAATATGTAGACCCTAAAAATGTTCTTTTGCCACCTCTTTATATTAAACTTAGGCGAATGAAAAATGTTGTGAAGGCTATGAATAAAGAGTGTGAAGAATTTAAATACTTAAGAGAACTTTTTTCCCCAATTAAATGACGACAAACTTAACGAAGGCATTTTTATTGGTCCTCAAATTAGAAAATTGCTTGACGATGCAGATTTTAAAGGAACACTCAACAGACAGGGACTCGGAGCTTGGAACTTATTGGTAAGCGTAGTCAGGGATTTTTAGGGAACAAGAAGGATGAGAACTACAAGCAACTATTAAGCGAACTTTTAGATTCGTACCAAACGCTTGGTTGCCTTATATCTTAAATTAACTTTCTGCATTCTCACTAATTTTTTTTCCTCAAAATTTAGGTGCAGTAAGCGACGAGCAAGGAGAAAGTTTTAAACAAGATATCAGGACAGTGGAAATTCATGATCAAGGACGATGGGCTCCAACCATGATGGGTGATTATTGATTACTGTTGGTTCTTAAAACGATGATTTTACCCCCATAAAAGAAAAAAATTAACTGGGCATATGTTTTTCAAAAATTATTCTCTATCTTTGTAGATATATCTATGTAAGCTGTGACATACTTCGCTGCTCTACACAAGAGCTGAAGTGTCACTTTGACGCCCAACACTACGGTGGTGCTCACGGTACGGATATCTTGGGCGCCAGTTTCTGTTTAGAGTGCAGAAATACCACTTTACTCTATCGGCGGGACGATAGAGGCCGGGCAACTACAGTGAAGAAACGGATAAGCCAGGGGTCGGGGAAAAGGTAACTTACACACTACAGTTAATGAACAGACTCTCATTCAACATATTTACATTTATTCTACACACTAATTATTATTTACACTTTATATACACCTTAGTAACTACAACTTATACTACAACGGTCTTAACTACGGGCGAGCGGGGGCAGTAAGCGGACGGTCAAGCGGTGCGATGCGGTAATCCGGTGAATGAAGCAGTAAAAAAGGTAAACAGCAATAAATTAATCGGTCATAAGCAGACGGCGGACGGATACCAGGAGGGGAAGCAAGCGCCAATACAAGCACACTATGCCTATCTATAGCGGTTATTTACTATCACTTGGCTGATGGATGGTTCCGGACTTATAATATGCCAAAGCTAGTACCTCCAAGGCGCCCTGCCGAATATGATGTGCTCAGGCGGCCTGGAGGGCACGCGGTATAACGCAGTTACGGTTGGGGGGGGAAGGAGTGACAAGCCTAACAGTGGCAAATTTAAGACGACTACGGTAAGGTCAAACTCCACGCTACCCTGCAGAATTTTTACGTGCTCAGGTAGCCCGGGGGACCCGCGGTTACGGACGATACCTCCAAGTCACCCTGCAGAATTTTTACGTGCTCAGGTGGCCTGGCAGGCACGCGGTTACGAAAATACCTCTAAGTCACCATGCAGAATTTTTACGTGCTTAGATGGCCTAGAGGACACGCGGTGACAACTGACAGTACCTCCAAATCACCGTGCAGAATTTGTACGTGCTCAGGTAACCTGGAGGGCACGCCGTACAACGCGGTTCAAGTTGGAGGGGGAAGGAGTGGCAAGCCGAACAGTTGCAAATTTAGACGACGACGGTAAGGTCAAACTCCAAGCTACCCTGCAGAATTTTTACGTGCTCAGGTAGCCCGGCGGATTCGCGATTACGGACGATACCTCCAAGTCACCCTGCAGAATTTTTACGTGCTCAGGTGGCCTGGCAGGCACGCGGTTACGAAAATACCTCTAAGTCACCCTGCAGAATTTTTACGTGCTCAGGTGGCCTAGAGGACACGGGTGGCAAATGCTAGTATCTCCAAATCACCCTGCAGAATTTTTACGTGCTCAGGTGGCCTGGAGAACACGCGGTGTAACGCGGTTCTAGTTCCAACCTTCGGCCGCTCTCCCGTTCTAAGGAAGGATATGAGGCGGATACGTTTTTAGCGCTCGCGGTTCACAAACTCTAAATAAAGTCCGGAAAGTACTCACCAGCCAAGTAATACTGATTATTTACCAAACCTTTATCAAACCTTGCTACCTACTTCCGTGTCCTGGGCTGCTTCCTCTCTGGAGCGGTCGGTGCCGGCACGTCTGGTCGGTACGGGCGGCAGCAACGGACTCTCTTGGATGCTTGTCCTAGTCGGCGTGGTGCTCCGGTTGGCGGTCAGACGGGGACTAACTTGTCTGAAAAATTCTCATGCTACTAAACGCTGCCAAAAGCAGAAGTAGGATGAGACACGGTAGTCATGCGCGGTATATTACAACTACGTCACCCGCATTAAATTTAAGTACCTATATCTTTATACTCACGAGTTTTCTTACTGTCCAAGTCGGCGTGGTGCTTCGGTTGGCGGTCAGACGGGAACTAATTTGATTGTTTCCAGTCTCGGGCTCCTTCACGGTAGCGCGGGCACAAGGGTGCCGGGGGCACAATGCGCGCTTCGCGTTTCGCGAATCACGTACTGCCGGCCACTCGGCCTAGTGTGGAATGTTCATAAAAACATATCAAGGCTACCTACCTGTATAATTAACAATTTAAACTGTTATTAATGGTTAGCTGATAATACCATTTATCAAAAGCGCAGTACTACAATGGTTAAAAAATATCTTTCGAAACAGACACATAACACCTAGTTACCTAACTTAAGTCTATAAAATAATCACTTCGTTACAAAGCCTAATAAGATATATCATATATATCACTGATGTTATGTACTCTGAAGAATTTATTCCAGTGAGATATGCTATTCAGGTAAAAAAGAAATATTTTTTTGTCCGCCAGTGTAATGAGAACGACGCAGTCATTCAATTAAAGTAAATCTACTATTAACTGATCAATTCTTTTAACATTAGTCGATTTATGTAATCGATTTCGATTCAGTTTCAAAATTGAAAAAGTTAGTCAATTAACCAATTAGACGGTCAGTTCGAGTAAGCATTTTTATACCATCCTGCATATTACAAGGTTGATAAAGTCAATATAGATATTGGGTGCTTGGACATTGGGAATTTTGGAAGACCATGGGAACTTTTGTTTTTATCCATATCCACCCATTTTGAACATAAGAATCTCTGTCGGCGT
>JANEYF010002124.1:0-18671 GCA_029963845.1 Rhamnusium bicolor
TAACCCTGTACATTAGGGTGGAGCGAAAAGTTCAAATTTAAATTTTCGTTCCCGTTATAGCGCGGAAAAGTTGCCTTAGGTGCATACTAGCCTAGCAAAAAAAATTATCAAAATCGGACAATATCTTCCGATCGCGCAAAACCTTCAAAGTTTTAAAAAATGACGAATTTTGGCACTTTTTTTCGTATTTTTTTATTATTTGGGGTTTGTATTTTTTTATCGCTATAGTGCTAAAACGTTAGTACTAATGTTGAATAGCCTGCAAAAAATATATAACTGCTTTTTAAAGCATATCTTCCGATCACGCAAAACGTCTGAATATTTGCAAAAATTGCAAATTTTTCGTTTTTTTTATAATTTTTGAAGATTTTGTTTAGGTTTTTTTTTTAATGCTATAGTGCCTAATGGTTAAAGTAGGTATTTGTATATAAGAGGAAAAATAATTTTGTTATTTGGAGAATGTCTTCCGATCGCGCAAGTGATATCTATATATCACTGTTTACATTCAAATGTGCAGCTCTTCGCTTGCTTAGAAATAATCTAATTAATTTTAATTTCATAATCTAAACAACCCAGAACTCACCACGAGCAGGTGGCTGCACTTCGAGTTCCACCCACACCCTTCCCTCCATCCAACCATTAAGAGTGTGTGCTATTTACAATATTTACATTTTACATCCTCGTCTTATTTTCATTTATGCCGATGCCACTTTGTAATCTGCCTTAGTTGCGAATTCTTCTATCAGGTCTCTCGATGTAAGTGTCGCTCTAATGTATCCGTCCCTTGATTGTAGTCCGCATGCCTTAAGTGAAACTTCGGTAACTAGCTTCACGCAACGCTCTACGGCTTGCGTGTGACATGGGAACTCTTTTATATCCCAATCAGGGACCTAACCCGATTGTATGAAGCTTTTAATTTCTTTATTACTTACTGCACGGAGAAGAGGTGGAGACGATATTTTTGTATCGTTCCAATCTATCATTTCCGTATAATCTAATGCATCAAATTTGAGTGAAGGAGTGCGAACGTTCCTAATGCCTTTCCCAGTCGAAGCAGATTGCCTGGCTTTTAGCACTCTCCTGAGCCCTAACTCTCTAATGTGCCTCCTCTTATCAAATATCATGACTCTCAAAATGTTTTCAGGATGGGCAATGCTCAGCAGGGCTCAGGAGAGTGCTAAAAGCCAGGCAATCTTCTTCGACTGGGAAAGGCATTAGGAACTTTCGCACTCCTTCACTCAAATTTGATGCATTAGATTATACGGAAATGATAGATTGGAACGCTACAAAAATATCGTCTCCACCTCTTCTCCGTGCGGTAAGTAATAAAGAAATTAAAAGCTTCATACAATCGGGTGAGGTCACTGATTGGGATATAAAAGAGTTCCCATGTCACACGCAAGCCGTAGAGCGTTGCGTGAAGCTAGTTACCGAAGCTTCACTTAAGGCATGCGGACTACAATCAAGGGACGGATACATTAGAGCGACACTTACATCGAGAGACCTGATAGAAGAATTCGCAACTAAGGTAGATTACAAAGTGGCATCGGCATAGATGAAAAAATAAGACGAGGATGTAAAATGTAAATATTGTAAATAGCACACACTCTTAATGGTTGGATGGAGGGAAGGGTGTGGGTGGAACTCGAAGTGCAGCCACCTTCTCGTGGTGAGTTCTGGGTTGTTTAGATTATGAAATTAAAATTAATTAGATTATTTCTAAGCAAGCGAAGAGCTGCACATTTGAATGTAAACAGTGATATATAGATATCCCTTGCGCGATCGGAAGACATTCTCCAAATAACAAAATTATTTTTCCTCTTATATACAAATACCTACTTTAACCACTAGGCACTATAGCATTAAAAAAAAAACCTAAACAAAATCTTCAAAAATTATAAAAAAAACGAAAAATTTGCAATTTTTGCAAATATTCAGACGTTTTGCGCGATCGGAAGATATGCTTTAAAAGCAGTTTATATTTTTTGCAGGCTATTCAACATTAGTACTAACGTTTTAGTACTATAGCGATAAAAAAATACAAACCCCAAATAATAAAAAAAAATACGAAAAAAGTGCCAAAATTCGTCATTTCTTAAAACTTTCGGCGTTTTGCGCGATCGGAAGATATTGTCCGATTTTGATAATTTTTTTTTGTTAGGCTAGTATGCACCTAAGGCAACTTTTCCGCGCTATAGCGAAACGAAAATTTAAATTTGAAATTTTCGCTCCACCCTACTGTACATACCACACCTATCGTGGATCTATTTTATTGAAACTAGAAATGATTGAAGTTTACTTGCACACGAAATTTTATCTTCTTATTTGTGTATTTGTTGCAAGCGTTGAATTAACTCGAAGAGGCGTTAAAGGAAAGCAAATGATGTACGTATATGTGGAGTATTGATAATGATTCTTACTACAGGTGGAGAGGGCATAATAAACACACATTTATTTGCTTTTCCTTTAACGCCTGTTCGACTTAAAGCAACTCTCGCTGTATATGTAGGCTGGCTTTTGTAAGTGGGTTCTTGTGGGCCTTCCACTGCGGCCATCAAAAGGCCTATTATTGCTCACTTCTAATTATGTTTCACCCAATAAATACTAATAACATTATTGGGTGAGAGTGTGTCCAGATCCTCTGGCAGCAATTGCTCTATGCCAAATATTAAAATCGGATCCTCTCCAGGCTTAGGCGGCACTCGGTATTTTCCTTCGAGGCACTCGGTGTTTTTCGTTAGGCTAAATTTATGTAGATGGTAGTTTAGTCGACAGTATCCGGTATATAGGCCTGGTAGGGTTTACAGGTTTGTCCTGTTTAAAAAATCGTTCCACCTAATATTTTGATAGCTGATAATTTTCTCACCCTTGAACCGATTTTATTGATTTTTTTAGCAAGTAGATATATTCATAGAGATTATCATAAGCTTTGTAATTTTCGGAAAAGAATTGACTTGTGTCATAATATACCATTGGAAACATTTTCTGTTTTTTTTTTCACTGTTAAAAACACCCTGTAGAGTATTTAGTCAGGTAGTCATGTTCCAAAATGGTGCATATCTAATATATTTTTTAATCATCCCAATATCTGTCCCTCGTAGGAAATACAAATTTTCAAACTTTACAGTATTGCTTGTTCGTCAAATCTATTCAGGTGGCTGTGGAACTTTTGTATTATCTTGATGCTCTCAGATTAGTTTTCAATAGTGTTTGATGTTAATTGTTGGCAATAAAATAATCAGATCCAAATTATGGTTCGTTCCTGCAAGTGACGCGGTAAGTGCAATAGATTTGGTGCAGAACGGAATGTCGCAATTTTATGTGGCTAGAGTACTGGAACTCTCAAGATGCAACGTTCAGAGAGTCGTAGAATGCTTTTGTAAAATGGTGAGTTCACAAGGCGAAGAAGATCTGGTAGAAGCAGGTGTAACAATGAGATTATCGTTTGTTGTCGCTTACAATTAGTGTCTTGCGTGGCAAAAACACTACTATTGTTCATGCAAGAAGTCGATTGGAGTAGGTATGGCAGGTAGGGATGTACATGGACGCTCGAACGGAATTAGTAGTGGTTACGACCCATACAGCACAATGATGTTCAGTGGAAATCCACTGGATGTACGTCATGGATCTGATGGACGTACGACGGATATCCATCTGGATACCAAAAGTAATCCACTGGACATCCAGTGGACATCCGTTTGTCACAGAATTGTACATTCTGTGGATGTCCATTCACAGACGTCTAAAGCCCCAAAAATGGATTATTGTTTTTACGTACATTAACTCACTATATATACATAGGGACATGAAAGCTTCTGGTGTTCGGGTCAAGCCATCTATCGGTTTAATTTTAAGCTATAGAGACTGGTATTGTTGCATTGTACCAAATTAAAAAAACTCACCTTGCTTGCGTGTTGACCTGGGACCTCTCCATTTGTAGCCTGACCATTATCATTACCATTTAACAGATTTATTTAATATTACATACATTACATCTCAGGCCTTAGGCTAGTGTACTTCATTTGTTGTATTTGCGATGCCTGCATTTATTTATAAGCTTTTTCCCTGAAACAAAACAATTGCCGTACGACACAGAATGCTTTTAAGTAATTGAGTTTTTTATCATGTTTTTTGTTGGCTTGTATTTTTAATGTATACAGGAAAAATAGACCAAAAACCTGTTTAATATTTAAGTTTGTTGTTGTTTATTATTATGGTGGTTTGTTGAGGGGGAGGAGTATAGGGGGGTAGAGTGGTGTGAACGGAAGTTTTTCGTAAATGTATTTATGCGTATGTTGTACGTCATTGTGCCGCCTGTGACGTGTCATTTCTCTAGTCAATATAGAAGTCTGCGTATTGTTTTTAAGAAATCTCGTGGCTATTTCGTAAATGTAGGGTTGTGTTAATTCAAGTCCGTGCTGTTCGTGAAATTGTCTTGTTAGTATATCTGTTTGCGTTTGCCAGTAGTCTTAGTAAGGCTCCGTGGTCTAGAGGTAACGGGTTCGATTCTCGGTCGAGGCACTGTGATTTCTTCGGAAAGAGAAAATTAATCCCAGTATACTCGGATATTGGATGTGTGTCCATTGTCTCTTAATGTGTAACCCTCTCCTGCACAAGGTCATTCCAGACTCTGAGGATAAAGGGGGTTGTAATTACATGTGGTGTTATTATTATATTATAATTATTAGTAGTTTATTCTGTGTTGTCTGAAGTCGCTTGTACTGCGTGTCCGACATGTGGCTCCATGCCGCACACACATATGTCATCATTGGCCTGGGGTATGATCTTGTATAATATAACTTTATTGTCTGCCGACAGTATGATCCATCTGTTAATTGCTTAACCACTATTGAGATCCTTTCCAGAACAGCGTACAATAATTGCTTACATAGGGAATAAATTCGTATCATAAATTGCAGTATTGATGAAACCATTCTAATATAGGTAATTCATTAACCGATTAATAAATTATTCGATTACAAGTAATTCTTTGATCTCTAAAATGTTTTCTCCAGCAAATTGTGAAACTTAACAGCAAACAATTTGGTCTAGCAAATTCCAGAATTCACCAGCAAAAGTTATAATTTATAATTTTCTGTTCAATTTTGCTGATCAGTAAATTCTTTTGCAGATCAAATAATTAATTCCTGATACTTATTCACATTATATGGAAATTTGTATATTAAATTTAATTGTAAATTGTTAATAATAAATAATATTACAAGAAATTAATAAATTAATAGAAATTAAAAAAAAACAAAAAAAAATCCTAGAGTTGGATGAGAACTCCGATCGGTCGCGTGTGAAGCACGGGCTATAGAGTGGAGGATTTTAGGATTTGTATGAGAGGGGGGGGGACACAACAGTGGTGTATTAGGGGTGATATTAGAAGTAATCCCGGAAGCAATTTTATGACTTGCAACCACATTTGCATAGAAATTAACGTTGTATTAGGTGTAGCGTGTAAATTGTCATCATATCATCCACGACCTCTAGCGCAACATCGCTACAGTTGTTGTGACCAAAGTAAAATAGACACATTTTAACAGCCGACTACAATGTATGGACTGTGATGTTGGTGTCTTAGGTTTATTATTGGCGTTGCTGAAACGTTGTTATAAAACTGAATTTTCAACGTATAGATTAGAGTCATTCTTTAACATTTTTTGGACGATATCGACGCATCGTTGTGCGATGCGTGCATGATAAAGACTTAAGAGCAGGAACTAAAAAACAAACAATATAACCTATATATAATATGGATATCCACTGGATATCCATCACTTGTACTTTGGTGTACTATCACAAACGCATAAAAAACGGACGTCCAGTGGCCATCCCTTTACGGACGAGTACAGATATACGCAAATCGATGTCCAGTGGATATCCATCATATGTCCATGGACATACTGACATGAAATAGAGCAAAAATGGACACTGTATCCTATGCTATATGGAGGGGAAGCCATTACTGCTGACATATACATAAAGAATATCTTTGTGCCAGATATCCTTTCCTTTTGCACCATTTATCGGGAACAATTCCATGGTAATGCATGACAACGCTCGCCCTCATGTTTCAAGAATTGTTAACAGATATTTGGATGAGATAGAAATATCAAAATTTAATTGGCCACCGCGCAGCCCAGACGTGCGTCTCATTGAACATGTCTAGGGCATGCTGTGTGGAATCGCCTGCCCCTGAGAGATTATAGTGCTGAGTGCAGCACTGATTGTAGAATGGGAGCAAACTGAACATGATAATATTATACACTTATCGAAGGAATGCCAAGGCGTATGGAGGCTGTAATTCGTGTTCGTGGAGGAAATACACGTTACTGAGTTTTCATCTTTTATTTTTCTTTTAATTGGTCATTTATTATCCCATGACATGCGTGTAGTTTCTAAAATTTATTATTATAAGAAGTAAACAATACTGTAAAATTGTTTGTCAGCATTTTATTTGAAAATTTGTATATCAACTAGATAGGTACAAAATTTGGATAGGCGGACCTGCTAGAACTCTCAAAAATTATATAAAACTATACATATATTCCATGTATCTGCGATGTGAGCACGTTAAACATCCCTACCCTACGACGAAGTAGGCTTCGACAACATTTGTATTTTACGAGTATTTATAAACAATATTTAGTTTTACTCCTGTCCCTCGGTAGCGAAAATAGGGCCAATGTTAAATAAGTGATAAAATAAATATCTCGCCCTCAATTTTTATTTCATCATTTCATCTAGTAATTTGTAAGTTGATAATAATAATTGATATTATTAATTTTCAACACAAAATGTGGTATGCTAACAGAAGCTCTCATTCACAACTTGTACCTATATATTCTAACATAAATAGTCAAATGTTAATTTACTTTCCTTTTTTCATAATTTTCCACACAGAAATTATGTTGGATCCGTAAGAATACAAATGTGTCCAGGGTTACGTATAGACAACAGACCATGCCAGCAAGTGTATTTAGGATTGCATCCAGGTGTTAATCTATAAGCCTACCAGCAGATGTCTTTACATAAATGTAGATTTCACTATGCAATACATATTTAGGGCTACATCGAAATCGTTGTTTCACATCTTTATTAATAGATGTCACGATCAGTTTGTGTTGATTACTGCTGCTGTCTATATTTGGTACAAATAATTCATGTAATTAATATACTTATTTATTTTCTATAACCAAAAAAATAATATAATTATTTAAAATTATTTACTAGATATATATATTCCCTTGATTGTTTAAAAAATTGTTTTTTAAAAAACGCATAAGAAAAGTGTTTCTGGTATTGGTTTCTTTATTATTTATTATCAATAATTATCATGGTAACTAGAATAAATATTTCATGTATTTGTGTAATTATTATTTTAGAGTGACTTACAATTTAAATTGTTCCATGTACCTACAAGGATTTTAAGTTTTTAGAACAACCTTTAAGTAGATAGCTTTTTGTCTAGTTTATGAATCCGTAATCAAATTTAAAAAATTTCTTAAGATACAGAGTGGCTCAAGTAGTTCTATTTTTAAAAATGGATTACTTTGTATATTTTTTTTATTTGGATTCGATTCTTTATGCTGATATGACCGATGAAGCACGCCAATACAGGGTATTTCGAAAAAATTGGGACACCGCTTAGGTGTAAGTTTTTGACGTCAAACCGGTCGAATTCTAATGTTGATTCGACCGGTAGGGGTCTAATTTATTTCGTTTTCAAGATTCAGGGTGTTAAAGTAAAAATTTTTTATTAAATTTTTGTCTCTATTTTAAAGACTGTACGTGTCGATTTCAAATTTGATAAAGTTATGCTTTTGAGGCCCACGATTACAGCAGTGATATTACCTAGATCACAATTTATAGGGGGTGCAGTACATTTCTCTGATGATTTAAACCATAACTTTTAATATTAGGTTTTGGACATTGTCTTTCATTACGTTTGAAGGATAATTTTATTCTTCTCAAAACTTATACTCGTTGAAATACGACACAATTCTTTCTGAGATATACGCGATTTACAACTGCAAAAATTCGAAGAAGCTGGAAACACCAATAAATTTCAGGAAGGAACACCATTCCATTTATATCAAAATTTCATGAAACGTCAATCACATAGAAAATTTGAGAATGTGAATTATAATGGAATTGCTACAAATTCTTGAAACTAATAGAACAAAAATTTGTATTCTTTATTTTATGTTACTCATTACAGTACTCGTAATTCGCAAATACAAATATTTCAAAAATCGTACTTGACATACACCTACTAGACAAAAACACGTCGTCGCACCGCAGTGTTGTGGGTTCGCCCAGGATTTGTACTAAGCGACGTCGCATTGCAAATTTCTACGACGTCGTTGATTTCTGCGATGTGACGTCGCACCGCTGTGTTGTGTTTTCACTTGAGATCGGAAATGATTCTCTCAAGCAACGCACGCGACTTAGTCTGCTGTGCCAACAGGTTGCGTGTGTACAAGATGTCCACTAGAAAACTGATCAGCGTCTTCTCGTGTCTCGTACAATGCCATGCCACAGATAACCTAATAGTCCGGGAGCTGGCGACACTAAATTTTGTAAGATTTCCATAACGATTAGTTTTACTTTATTTGTATCATATCGAAGCTATAAAAACCTAAAATCGATTCCTGCAGGAGTACCAACGGCACACTGATTGACCGTGATATGGTAATTATGTTAAAAAAAAGTTTAATTGTTGAAAATAATAAAAGTTGAAACTTCATCAATTTTATAATAACATTTAAATAAGACATAAAACGACCTCCTGCCACTTTTTCGGTAGACCGATCTACTCCTGCCATAATTTTATTTATGTAAAAATTATCAATTGATATAAATCATAAAAGTTCAAAATTTTTTTTATCATTTCATCAATAATTAAGATAACTAAAAAACATATCCTGCCAGTCATTTGATGGGACTTGGCTTCGGCAGGAGCCAGTAAAGTTGTAGGATCTACTAGTTTAGATCTGTGACATAAAAACAGAATAGAAAAAATATCAATTAATATGAATCATAAAAGTTCAAATTTTTTTTACCATTTCTTGAATAATTATTATAATTAAAAAAACATATCCTGCCTGATATCTGATGGGACCTGACTTCTGGCAGGAGCTAGTAAAGTAGTAGGTTCTGTGACATAATAACAGAAAGGAATGTGTTTCAACGCGTAAGATTATTTTATATTTATTTTTGCACAAAAAATATGTAATATTGAAAAGTTTATAGAAGCGAATCCTCGTCGATATATTCGTAAACAGTTTCTACAAAAGTGGATAAATCTTCGGTTTCAGAATCATCACTATCGCTGGAATCACTGTCACGTTGAATATGCTCCATTGTATCATTGTCATCTTGTTCATTAGTTGCCATATCAGATTCTGTAAATTGATTATAAATAATTTGAATATTAATGGCATTGTTTTATCTATTATTAATTACTCAGTAGAGAAAATATTATTATTACCTGCGTCGTCGGTTTCAGCAATTTTATCCATAATTATGGCACTGATTGAAGTTGGTAACTGGTCACCCTCAAACAATAAGAACTTCAGCTTATTATTAGCTTCTTTCCATCCACAATCGGCAGGAGATAGCAACGTCGAGTGTTGGAAGTGTGCATTACACACACTGGAAATATAAATAGCCCTCAGAATTTGTTGTTGCAATTCCACTTTTGCACGGGGGTAATATGTATCCATCAAAACTTGTCGACTGTAATTTGAGCTGTTCCTGGGTGTCCTTGAATTTATAGGCTTTCTTGAACGTTGCTAATCGTACTTCATTCACGTTGCTCATTGTTTCAAAGCCGTACAGTTCACAAATGAATTTCTCCAGAGTATCAAAACGCATTGAGAACGTTTGGATTTGGAATTTGGAAGCCTAGAAATAGCGAATAAAGTTGTTCGCACTCAACAACTTTGCTCCTGCCGAAGCCAAGTCACATCAGATGTCAGGCAGGACATGTTTTTTAATTATAATAATTATTCAAGAAATGGTAAACAAATTTTGAACTTTTATGATTCATATTAATTGATATTTTTTTTCCTATTCTGTTTTTATGTCACAGATCTAGACTAGTAGATACCTACTACTTTACCAGCTCCTGCCGAAGCTAGGTCCCATCAAATGACTGGCAGGATATGTTTTTTAGTTATCTTAATTATTGATGAAATGATAAAAAAATTTTGAACTTTTATGATTTATATCAATTGATAATTGTTTTTTTACATAAATAAAATTATGGCAGGAATAGATCGGTCTACCGAGAAAAGTGGCAGGAGGTCATTTTATGTCTTATTTAAATGTTATTAAAAAGTCGAAAAAGTTTCAACTTTTTATTATTTAAAACATTTGTACTTTTTTTTTAACATATTTGGCATACCGCTGACAATCGTTGTCCCGCCAACGAGATGGCAGGAATTCATTTTCTTGATCAGTGATATTAATATTACAAAATAAAAGATAAATCAAGTTTTATGAAATGAGACAATGAAAAGTGTCGCCAGCTCCCGGACTATAACGATTCTCTGCCTTCCCGCCAATATTGAATTTTTATGCGCCATCTTTTTGGTGGTATTATTGTCAACCTATAAATCTTTTATTGTATTTTGCGTGTTATTGTTAATCAAATATTTATTTTTATATTTATGCATATGGCTAGATTTGTACTACGGATTGCGAAACAAATCTCGTTTATATCCTTTAGTATTGTATAAAAATGATTTATTTTATTGGAAAAAATGTTTTATGTTGCCAGCAGCTTATTTGGTTTACATATATCAACGTGTCGCTTCTGGTATAGGTCTTCTGTGGCCGTGCAATGAACGTTCATCGCATCGCATTGCGGTGCGACGTCGTTTTTGCGTTGCGTCGTCGCACCGCACTGTTGTGGCCTGCAACAGACGTAGGACACGTATTGTGCGGTCCACATCTCACTAGAAGCGTCTTCTCTGCGATGCCGTGGCGATGAGGTTTTAACGTTGCGTCATTGCATCGCATCGCCGTGCGACATCGTTTTTGCGATGCGACGTCGCACCGCTGTGTTGTGTCTTCACCCTTAGGGTATGATTAACTTTTTGCCCAACTGGTGTATAGGACAATGGTAAGTCGTGTAGTTCTTGAAGTGACACCAAGTAGGTATACTTTTTTTGTAGATAATTAAATAGCGCCTCAAACATACTGAAAGAGAATTTCCAAAATTTAACCTCAAAAAACTTATGGTTTGAAGTGTCAGAGGAAAGTATTGTAACTAGCCTTCCTCTATGAATTATGACGTGGGCAATATCACTATTGTAATCATCTATCTCAAAAACATTTCCTTACCAAATTTTAAGTCGACATATGTCATAATCGCTGAAATACGGAGAAAAAACAGTAACAGGCAACATTTGTATTCAAACGCATGCTGATATTCTTCCTAACCATCAAACTGTAGAAGATAAATTGTGTGCGTTCTGGCTTTATGTAGGAATATATACTGAAATACGAAATAGCAAATTTACATTTACTTAAACTATGAGTTGAGCCTGCATAGCGTTGCAATGTCTGTCATAAATTATCATTTATCACAAAAAGGAAAAACATTTTCTACTTATTTCCTCATATAGAGACATAGCAAGGCCCGCCTCAGTATCCGCCTTAATTAGTCTACACCATATGTGCCGAAATAATACAGTGGCATAGGGAAAAAGGATGGTGTTGGGGGGATATGATAATAATAGTTCATAGTTCGTAGTATATGGTGTTCAGAGTGGAATTAGTAATTCGGGATAAAATGATTCAACAACAAATTGATAACTGAAATGTTTTTTAAGTTCGTTTCTTTTTCTTCTTCATCATATTCCACAGCATTTAAAGTAAGTATTCGACTTTCGGTATTAAGATTTCAATCAGAAATACTACATTAGGTACCACTCACTAGTATCATTGTCATTATAACATCAAATAATAACTATTGGAATTATTGCGAGCTCTGTCGATGTTAACTTTCTAATCGCACCCTTGAATTTCTTTGTGATCTTTCAAACACCATCCTTCTAATTTATGACAAACTTCCCACAGTATTTCCCGAGGTATTTTCACTTAACAATATCAATGGTTTTTAGCCAAAGATCTGAATTCTTTTTTGAGTAATCCTCCACATTTTATTGACATTCCAAGGCGTCCCCCATGTAAAAAATTTGGGAAACAATATATTGTGACTTTGCAGTCAATATGTTCAAGTTAAATCGATTTAATGAAATATGTGTAGGTAATATACCATGATGTTTTGCATTCACTCTGTGTGAAAATTAAAACGACTACTTATTTTCTGTAAAATGTTTACTACATGATACTTCGATAAAAAATACGCGTTCCCTAGAATATTGTTTTCTTCGAAAACAAATTGTTCAAAAATTATGTGTACACTTGAAAATGCAAAATTTTTGATTGAAAAAATTTTTTTGCTTATGTGTTATGAAGTAATGATGATCTCTTTATAAAAGATGTTTGCAAATGACCATATTTATTAAACAAAAAAAATGGTTTTCAGAATTCAGAATTCAGAATAGTTTACCAAAAAGTAGCAAATGCGTCGAATGACGTCATTTTCTTGGTAGCTATAAACTGGCCTCTACTACGCTACTACGAAAAGTTTGCTGCAAAGTTCCTATGTATTTTACGACTCTCACTTTTAAGTTGGTAGAGTTGGCTGATCCGATCTATACTCCATTAATTTCATATGAGCACAGGTTTTTTTTACCGTGGCTCGCAGAGCGACCTTTTTGTCGACCTTCAGTCGTGCATAGTTCTCTAGTATATGCGCGGTGCAATATATAAATTCACAAAATGTATTTATATTACCGCGCGCCTATGCTAGGATTTTTTACGTGCTTATATGAAATGAACGGAGTATAGGTAAAAATAATAAGAAATAATATTTTAACAGCAGACTGGTATCATAAGCCTACCTTCTCTAAAAGATTTTTGAACTATCATTCTCAACATCCAATGTAAAAAAAAATTACACTTAATTCAACAATATCTAACTGAAAATAATTACCCTTTAAACTTGGTGAAAAAATATTAAATAAAAACCCTGCACAACCTTCAAAGAAACAAGATGTACAAAACAAATATTACAAAATACCATATATTAGGAACCTTTCAGAGAAGTTATGTAAAACTTTTAATAATGACTTCACAAATATATCATTAAAAAGTGAAAATACAAACAAAAAATTATTTTTTACTAAAATCAAGGCCAAAACACCAAAAGATTTAAAATCTGATGTTATTTATAAAATTCCTTGCCGCAATTGTACTAAGTTATACATAGGTCAAACCGATAAGTATCTAAAAACACGAGTGAATGAATATAAAAATAATCAAAAGAATATACACAACCCTTAAATAAAAAAAGTAATCCTACTGTCTTGGCGGAACATAGCCTAAACAATCTCCATCAATTCAGTTTTGAAGATACGAAGATTATAGACAAACAATTTAAAAAAAACGGTTACTAAATGAGGCGATATGCATAAAAAAATACAATAACAGCGTAAACAAAAGATCGAACATTGAAAATCTCAACACTGCATATTTTAATTTAATTGATAAAAAAAAAAACTGAAAATAATACATTGTTACCTACATCTTGTTTATTATTGTTTCGGTATTTCTTGCTACAATGCTACGAACACATTTATTGTTTGAATTGTGAAACGAATAAGTCAAAGGTTAATCTCTGGACAAATAATTAAAATTATATTTTGTGACTGTGGATTTTTCCAGCCTTTCTTTTTTTTTTTTCTTATACCTAATGATTGTTCAAACTGTTAGTTATATAACAACACGGAGAACCTTCTTTAAATGTGAGTACCGTATACCTCTTTTAGTTGTTTATTTTAATTTAATCATTTGTATTGATTCTGTCATTTTTGTGTTTTTTTTGTGTTTTGTACATACATTTTTATGTTTTTATAATAATTTCTAAAAAAATTCTATTTTTATAAACCTTCAAATTCTTGTAAATAATAACTATTAGTTATTTTATAGTAGTGTGTTTGTTTTAGAATATGTTAAAAATTGTCAATTTACCTTCTTTTTGTTATCTCTTTTGTATACACAGTTAAAAATACGGTGTAAAATTTCACACCAAATTGACACCACACGGGGTACATATTGGGACACACCAAGTAGGTGTATATTAGACACCAATAGTACGGTGTAAAATGTTACCATTATTTATGTGTAAAATGTTCACACCTATTAATTGTAAAATTATACTTTATTTTTTGATTAAATTATACACCTTATAATTGTTGAAAATGAACATGCAAATTTTCTAAAGGGTGATATTCTTAAGGGATGGAAAACACACTAATTTTAAATAAACTACAAAAATGTGAAAATGTCATGTATTTTATTAAATGTAAATGCCACATTTCAGATAACTCAATTAAATGTACACTGTACACTATGGAGTACATTGCCATTTGAACTAAAAAACTTTAAAATGACATAACTAGGTATATTTAAGTCATTCATTTTCCGTAATAGATTTTAATAATCCAATCACTATTCTCATTTTTCTGTTTTTCTTTGTGTTCTACAGCTCACAGCACATAAACCGCCACTGAAGATATAAAATATCTACCAAATGCACTAAATCAGGACACGATTCTGTGTATTGCAAGATCATCAACTGTTACTGATTGCTGATTACTATGCTTCAGATATTTGACGCATTCGCAGAAACGTAAAATCACACTACGCATGGTGTATAATATATGAAAATGTAGTTTTTAATATCATTTCTAATCCAAAAAATGGTAAGATTTACTCAATAAATGAGTGTACTTTTTACAATATTAGATGGTGTTTGATTTTACACCAAAATGCGTAAATTTTCACACCACTTTTACAATATTTTTATTGGTAAATGTGAACACCGTTTAATTTTGAACTGTGTACAGATTCCTAAGGATGATTTAATTAAAATCGAAGCGTGAGTATATAAAAATTAGTTTCTCTATAAAACTTGGCCTATCCCCATTAAACGTAAACATCACAAAATTAATTTTATTATTTGAGATTGGCAATACGTTAGACTGACTAAACATCAACAGGTAACAGATGGAAGTGTTATTACCGTTATTAGCGAAATCAAACAAATGATTAACTCGAAGATTTACCTTGAATACCAATAAAATTCAATATGACGAAAATCTGGATTGCCCAAAGTTGACACTATTATCCATATTTTCTGTTATCTGATTATTCAGGTATTCGTAAATTTTGTAACTTCTCTAAGTTATTCATTTGTCTGAATTTTGTAAATTTGTTCAGAGACAAAATTTTAATTAATAACAATTAATGGTAAATCGCAAACAATCACAATCAATTACATTCTTTACTTCAACATTTGTTGGTTCTTCACTGCAATGTCCGATTTTTCCGACAATTTTCCTAACCTGGTTATTTATATATTTCAACAAATAAGGGGCGGTTCCAGCATCAATCCAAATAATTTGGTTAATTGTTAACTTCACTTAACCGTAACATAACTTTTCTATAAAAGGCAGTGGCGGTCGGTCCATGGAAGCAAGGGAAGCAGTGCTTCCCCTGGGATTATTAAAAAAAACACATAATTAGAACCTAATTATTTATCACATATATTAATCATTAAAATTTACTTTTACTCATTTCAATAGACACGGCCCTGCTTTTCAACAGCTGAGATAATGTTGCATGATAAAACCGTAACGATGACGCACTCGATTAATCGAGCCAACACGAACTGCGACTTCGATATATGTAAGCAACTTCTTGAAATGCATCCCATCCCTACTTCATAATCTTTGATATCTGAGCTGTATAGCATTGTAATACGTTTTGTCTTATAATTTTAATCTCGACTTTAATATCAATTTTAATATTATTCTTAATATTAAACTTCCTAGTATTATTCTCATCTTTTGTGCTATATTTGTAAAAAACTTTTGGTGTTTCTAAACCTGTGGTGCGGCGACAAGTGATTTTTAAAACGTTGAACGTTAGTGCGTGTGTAAGCAGTTTTAGAATTGCTTATTAAATTTGGAAGCTGGTCCTAGCACTGTGGAAAATATTATTTGCGTTTGTGTGGGGTGCAATTTTTGAAAAGGGGATTTTCAACATATTCGTTTCAAGATAAACTGGATATTATTAGAAACGGGAGACCAACACTTGATTTAAAACTCTTAAAAACGAAAGTTAAATCATGCTATAGGTACTTTAATATTGAAGTGTACAGTGCTAATCAGTGGTTAAGGGGTTGTGAAAATTTGTGTAAATTGTTTTGTTGGCCATGTGTACTTTTCACAAATGAAAAAGGTGTTTGGAATAAAACTGGCTTTTCAGATTTAAACAACATTCACAAGTGACAAAAAGGCATGGTAAGTGTGAAACTCATTTGCGAGCGGTGCTAAAAGAATAAACATTTGGAAAATCACGAATCGAGCATTCATTAGATCAGCAGTTGAAAGAAAGTGACCGTAAGCATAATGAATTTATAAAAAGAAATCGAGAAGTGTTAAAAAAGACTTATTGACATTGAGACATTGAGAAAACACTCGGCGAAAATGAACTTAGTTTTAGGAGGTCATACTGAACCTCGGAGCGTTGCTAATAGGGGCAATTTTATCAATTTAGTTGATTTATTAGCAAAATACAAAACTATTTTAAGTAACCATCTGGAACACTCCACGATATTTCGCGGTACATCAAATCATATTCAGAATGATTTGATTCAGTCGATAAAGCAATATTGTTTTTAGAAAAGATCAAGCAAGAAATAAAAAAGCTCCTTTTGTTGCAATTATGTTAGATGAAACAACCGATATTACGAATATTAGTCAGTTGTCAATCGTAGTACGCTACATAAATCCAAATGGGAAAATCCAAGAGCTCTCTTTAGGGATTTTTAGACGTAACAACGCAAAAACGGCCGCAGCTTTATATACTATAGTTTGTCAGATAGTCGATGATCTACAGTGTGGTGCTAAACTTATCGCCCAAAGTTATGATGGGGCCGCTGTAATGGCTGGTGAATTGGGGGGCCTGCAGGCCAAAGTAAAAGAGACTTTTCAGAATGCAATATTTGTACATTGTTTTGCGCATCGATTAAATTTAGTTCTTGCTCAATCTGCAGCGTGTCTTAAAGAGTGCAAAGTATTTTTTTCAAGTATTAGTGGAATGGCTGTTTTTTTTCAAAATCATCAAAACAGACACGAGCTTTAGATTTGGAAGTACAGAAGACACTACCCAGAGTTGCTCCAACAAGATGGAATTACAATAGGAGGCTAGTACAAACTGTATCTGAATATCGACAGCCTCTAATTGATTTATTTGAAAATATTTTACAAAGCAAAGATGATTGGGACACTGAGACTTTGAATAGATCCAGAGGTTACTTAGATTCATTGAAAAGAGAGTTTGATTTTAATTTTTTGTTAAACATTTTCTCCGAAATATTCCCATTTCCTGACAATTTATTCAAACTAAACTAAACTAAACAGGAAACTAAATCAAATGACATTGAATTTTGTGTAAAGAAAATTGAAGAATTCAAAAATTTTGATTTGTAACAAAAGAAATGAATTTGAAAAGTTCTGGGAGAAAACTAGTAATGACAATTTAGAACCGCAAAAAAAAGAATACGAACTGAATTTATAGTGGATCATAGAACTTCATATCGAAGACATTTTATCGAAATTTTGGACAATATCACTGGGCAACTAAATAATAGATTTAAAAATTTTAGTGATATACAATTTTTAGAATTGTGTAATTTAATGAATTTAAAAGTAAACAGTTTCCACAAAACGCACTTCAGTCATTGAGTGATTACTATGGAAATTTTTTGATATAATTGTGTTGCAATCGGAACTTTCAGTTATTTATGCTACAGAAGATATTAGTCAGAAACATAACGCCAACGAACTGATTATCTTTATAAAAGAAAATAGTTTGGATCAGGCCTACTCTGAAGTGTTGAAATTGTGTGAATTAGTGTTGATGATACCTGCAACTAGTGCTTCGGTTGAACGCAGTTTTTTGGCCTTAAAAAGAATAAATAAAAAGTTTTTCAAGAAATTCAATCAGTGAAGAGCGGCTTTCAAAATTGTCCCTGTTGACAATAGAAAGTGACTTTGTGAAGGAGATGTCGCAAAATTCAAACTTTTACGACGAAGTTATTTCCGACATCGCAAAAAGGAGAGTCGGATTAAACTACATTATAAATAGATAGGTATGTGCATGTTAACTACTTAACTAGCCGGCTCAATTTATAGTTGGCTAGAGAGTGCACGATGGCTAGTGTGACTGAACAAACTCTCTATTTCGCTGCAGGGTCAATCCCCGCCACTGGCGCTGGCAATGTCGGTGAGTATGGTTGTGTGTCTGCGTTTTTTTCATAAGTGTAATCCTCGCTCGTGCAGCTTTGGCTTTCGAATCGGGGGTTATCTAATTTTTGTGGTGTTTTTATGTTTTATGTTTATTGAGGAGTGGCGGTCCTACAAGTGTACTTTTTCTCTAGATATCATAACTTTGTAGTTTTCGACATTTGCTTTAAAATGAGTATACGGAAGCCACGCCCCTTTTCTTAAAAAATTTTT
>JANEYF010002125.1:0-25218 GCA_029963845.1 Rhamnusium bicolor
ACCTGATCTTATCTAAGTTAATATTGAATGTCATAAATTAATGAAAAAGGTATTGAGAAATTCATGATAAAAGGTCTATCTGTAAATCATTTGGTATCACCGGTCAAATCCTATTAAAACCGCGACACCCAAAGCGTATAAGTCGTACTTCGATTAATGTTGCCATGTCTCTCGTAACAAAAGAAATTGGTTTAATTAAATGAAATTTAGTGAGGTCCGACGGCGAGAGCATGGCAACGCGGTATAAAAATTATTTAATGCCATTTTACTTAGTCGCGTACACACGGAGAAGCACATGGCTGGGGGTTGGTAAAAGGTCCCGTCTGCCGCTTACTTGCCAGGGCTGCAGCCTCCCCACCATTACCAACAATAAATAATTAACATTGTTATGCTAAATAAACAAAAAGTAATATCAGAAATTAAAAAACATTAAAATAAAAACTAATTTAATTAAAACATAAAATATAAATAAGTCGAGAAAAAAGTTTACCTAAATTATTAAGTTGTTGTAATGTCTATTATTGATACTATAATGAACGTTCATGATAGTGTCAATAATAGAAACAATTTCGGTAAGTACTTTTGTCTAATTTATATTTTGTTTTAATAGTTTTTATTTTATTTTTTTTAATTTCAGATCTTACTTTTTTGTTTCTTTAGCATAATAATGTTAATTATTATTGTTAACTGTTTGTTTAATTTGTAAAATTTAAAGTATTGGTTCTTTGCAGCCATGAAGATAATAGAGATCAACCACTGAAATGTTGGCCCTTGAAATTTATTGTTGTAAATATATTTTCAAATAGCTCATGATATTTTTTTGTCATCTTAAGTGGATGTTAATTTCAAACTAAAATTGGTCACTATTTCAAAAGATTCGGATAAAGATAACCAGTTGGCTTGTAATTTTCCATAGCATCTGTTAATATACCGTAATTTATTTACTGTTGTTGCATTGCCTCAGAATTATTTTTTTCCAATCTTTTACTGGCTATCAAATATGTCCTATGCTCAGATAGATTGGGGTTGTTTGAATGTAAAATATGCACCAACACATTTCCAACTTTATTTTTTCTTTCATCTGCGGTTTTGTCAGCAGTTATCCATACATGTTTATCATGCCTTGCACACTTTATATTATTCTCAATTAATTCTTTAATCCGGGAAATTGTCTTCATATTTGTTTCCTAGTAGGTATCAGTCAGCCCGAATTATATTTTTTCCAGAATAAACAAAAGTGTTCCTTGTCTATTCCCATTGAAGTATTCACACACTCTTAACATGAAAATTAAGTCATAGATAAATTTTCAGTATGGATATATTTGGATGCGATTTTGTTTATGGCTTGCACTTGCAACATGTCTGCATTTATGTGCACTTCAGTCTATCAAGTGTTTTTCACAAATATGGCAGTATGAAACTGATCCGGTATATTTTGGGTCCAGAAATTGAGAGATAATTTTGTATATTTGGGGATAGAAGGATAAAAAACGTCTCACTTTTGACATGGTATATGTTGCGAAAATATTGCAACCTTCGTCCTCACCTACACGTTTGTGTTTGACTGGTAGCTGGAAACTTGTTGATATGGTCGATAGACTGCATTCAAATGGGCTTTAATAATTATCAATGCGTCAATTTAAAAATGATCTGAAGTAAATACATTGAGAACAGAAGTAGCTCACTTTTTAAGACTTTTGATATTTAGTACGTTATTATTTTTTCTTGGAAATGAAAAAGTGGTCTATTTCTCACATTTCCAATACGAACGTTTCACTTGGGAGTGACCTTTTGACGATATTATTTTTTTGCCTTGATATTCTAAAAAATTTACCATTTTTTATACTTACGCCTTTCTGGTGGCATGTCAGTCTCATCCCAATAGGGAAATACTAAAAGTTTTGTTCTGCACTGATCTGGAATTTGAATCGTAGATATGAAAACTGAATCACCTAATGTATAATTTCGGTGATGTTTGTTATACTTAATATATACACTAAAAAAGGAATTAATTTATAGACAATTGTGCATATTAAGTTTTAATATTTATTGACATATGGCTTTCCACAACATTGTGGAAAGCCATTTGTTTTCAAAAAAAAATTAAGATTTTTTTACCTACTAAATAAAGGTAAATGTAATACAGACTCTAAAACCATGTCCTGTAGTTGTAAAAAAAAAAACACTAATCTGTATTTCTCGTTGTAAATGCACTCATAATAATTGCCAAAATATATATTTAGAAATATAAAATTGTATGTTAACTTTTATCAATTATTAATCTTATTTTTTATCAATTTTAATCAATTATTATTATTGCTGTTATTTGCATATTTTTATCTTATTAAACTTGCATTTTATATTCATGCTGTTTTTGATTTCATACCTTACATCAAAAACTATTTAATTTTTTTAAATGTTAAAATTTTAAAACGGTTTTCCACAATGTTGTGAAAAACCGTTAAAAAGACATGCCTTAAAAATTTTAAATCAAAATATTCATTACTAATCAATTATTATTATTGCTGTTATTTGCATATTTTTATCTTATTAAACTTGCATTTTATATTCATGCTGTTTTCGATTTCATACCTTACATCAAAAACTATTTAATTTTTTTTAAATGTTAAAATTTTTAAAACGGTTTTCCACAATGTTGTGAAAAACCGTTAAAAGACATGCCTTAAAAATTTTAAATCAAAATATTCATTACTAATTATTTTATAATGGTTTTAAGATGCTGGACTTGCGCGCTCAACTAATAATCTAGATTTTTTTTGTGGAAAAAAAATTTCCGAAAATTTTGTTTGGCAACTTTGGAATTTCATTCTTTACATCTTTCTGAATGTAAATCATCAACCCGAATGAATCCTATGGATTTTTTAAACAGAATGTTTACTTTTTACCATCATGCAAGATAGAAATGTCAAATAAACGTTACAGTTGGCCGTGTAAACAAATTTGAATCGTTTCATGTTTGACAGTGTTCAAGTAGTGTTTACTTTGTTGCTATCAACACTGATTAAAAGTGTGCAAAAATGGTCCGAAATGTAATTTCGCAATTGGACAGATCCAGGCTAGTGATCCTGATCGAAGAGGGTTATTCTCAAAGAGAACTTGCCGCGCATTTGGGAATTAATCAAAGTGATGTCTCCCAAACCTGGAATCGGTACAGAGCAACGAATTCTACAAAGGATCGTCCTAGAAGTGGCAGGCCCCGTGTTGGTAATGTAAATTCTGATAGATTCATGTCACTGGTGGCCCGCCGGAACAGATTTTCATCCATTGGTAACATTCAGGGAGAAGTTAGACGAGGTACTGGTGTTGCGTTATCCCTTACTACAATACGGAGGCGATTAGCTGGCTTTGGATTACAGCGTAGGAGGCCCACAAGAGTGCCAAAATTAACATTGCGACACCGACAGACTCGATTTGAGTGGTGCCGAACATTCCAAGGGCGAGGTATGGATTTTTGGCGACATGTGATGTTTTCGGATGAGACCTGTGTTTGGCTAACTTCCAATGACCGCAGAAGCCGTGTTTGGAGAGAGCCTGGAGATCAAAATCGACTCGGATATGCTGTCGAAACTGCTCTATATCGTGGAGGGAGTGTTATGTTTTGGGCCGGTATCATGATTGGTGAACGAACGCCACTGGTTCCTATTCCAGGTACATTAAATGGACAAAATTACATCTAACATATTCTCCGGAGATATGTTCGACTATGGAGAGGAGCAGTTGGAGAGCATTTTGTTTTTATGGATGATAATGCCCCTCCCCACAGAACTAATGCTGTCCGTAATTTCCTAGAGAAGAAAGGAATCGACCGTATGGAGTGGCCCCCTATGTCTCCAGACTTAAATCCCATCAAACATGCCTGGGATGTGCTTAAGAGGACAATTGCTCACGTCCACAGCCTCCACTGACCCGGCAGGAGCTGATAAGAGTTGCAATAGAAGAATGGCAAAACCTACCCTTCCAGACCATCGATGAGTTAATTATGAGCATGGAGAGACGAATTCAAGCTTGCATTAACGTGAGAGGTGGTAATACGTTGTATTAGTAATATTTGATGTGGTAATTGTAATTAACTAGTTTAATAAAACATATCCAATGTACACTTTTTTAAATCACTCTGTATATTGACGCATTAAATTCATTCTTTGCCAAAAAAAGATTGTGAGAAAAGGCTATTAAACCATCTTATAATAGTTTAAATCTTCGTGGAATCAAATTTGTCACTAAAACTGGGTGATGCAAAACTTTTGGCACTATGTGTATATTAGTAATATTACAGATAAATAAATATAGGCCATATGAAGGCCAAATAAATACCTTAATTATAAAATGCAAATTTTTTTCCGTGTATCAGAGATTAGTTAATTTATTTTTAAATGTATGTAAGAGTAATTGTTTACTATAGTTTTAATATTTTAGGACTGGTTTTTTAATGCTTAGTCTCTTAGGATGCCATTGTCCAAGTATTAACTGAGCATTGAAAAATCACTACTTAATGCTTTAAATTAAAAAAAAACATTGTGAATTTAAAAGAAGAAAAGCAGATAAAGAAAACTTTTTTTCTGGAACGAAAATTTTTGATAAAAATTACTTATTTTTGAATATTCATAATTGTTAAATTGTTCTAAACTAAAAAGTACCGACTATAAGAAACACCTTTTGTTTTCCTTATTTCTACAATCACTTAATTTAACAATGATTATTATAATTTACCTACATTATTTGAAAAATAATGAAATATATAACAATTATGAGTCAATTTAAAATCCCCATATTACGTTTTAACTTATAGAGCTAAGTGAACTAAAAATAAATTCTTTTTCAGTTCTGTCATGTAGGACGCCTGTCTCATGAAGTTGGATGGAAATACCAATCTGTGGTACGTACTCTCGAGTCTAAACGTAAAGTTAAGGCTGTTCTTTCCATCCGCAAACGTGACAAACTCAAGAAACTTACCAAAGCAGCATCTGAAAAGGTTGCCAAACAAGTTAAACCTTTTACTGCTGTTATTAACTCTTATGGTTATAATTAAGATGATTTAATAAAGATGAAATAAATTATTATTTTTTTATTTGCTGTATGATTCTCCCCCATAACAATTTATTTAAAAAAAAATGATGTGAGTGTATATGTATACCTTGTGAATAAGTGAATGTCTTGATCCTTGAGTGATCACCAATATGCTCCATCATAGCTCATCTCCTTCACATCGACTAACCCGCACCACCACGCAGGAAAGTATAAGCAAACAAATTATTTAATAATCAGTTAATTTTTTCTTTATTTGCATAATTAATTGTAGTTATTTATGTCAAAGCTAATCTACCGGGTCAGCAGTCCTGTCCTGATTGCAGATGCTGCACTTCCAGTAGCATCATTGAAAATCTATGATATTGTGTTATTTACAGTTGTGGCATGTTTTGCACATTAATTACTTTATTAGCAAACTAGAAATTTTTACTACTTAATTTATAGCCTATATATTTTTGGGTCAATTAGTTTGTTAATATAGGCCCAAAAATGTTACAATAAAACAGGATATTTAATCGATTTATGATATACTTAAAGTAAAATGTTGCAGGCATATTAGAAAAAAATAAAATTAAGCACTATAGGTAATACAGTCCCATGTATCCCTGAAGGTACATCAAAGAACCTTGTGCGGGTATGGGAGAGGGCTACGCATTTGGAGACAATGGACATACATCCAATGTTAGAGTATGTTAGGATTAATTTCTGGTAAAAAAAATCCTAGCTACTTGACTGGGGACTTCAGGGTGAGAGGTAATTGTCCCTACCACTCGACCATGAAGCCAAAATGATAGAGCATTAAAAAAAAATTAAATCAAATTGTAGCAAAAAAAAATGAAAAGTGTACCTACCCAGTTGTAATTATTCTTATTCTAATTCAACTGAGTTTAAAATAGATTAATTTTAATACAGTAGTACGTTTTCTATCGTCTTATTTTATATCCATAAAATTTTCTCTATTCTGTATGCAATTCTCAATACCACAATTTTCTTATTGTTCTACCTATGGAGTGTAGAGAAGGAGGAACGTCTCTAATGGACGGTACGTTCAAAATGTGGTCTGAATTCTGTAAGGTTTGAGATGTGGCGCTGATCGTATTATGGGATTGAGTCTGAAGTTAAACACTTACTATATCTCTGAAACTAGCTTCAGATTCTATAAACTAACGAAAACATAATATTATGTAGGTGTTGAAAAGAATTATACAGCGTAAAAAAATAATAAAAATAGTAAAAACAAAATCACGTAGGATACCTCCTGTAAATCAGCGCCACCTATTCTTCCATCGAAAATCCGATCACATTTTTTAACACGGAGACGTTTCTCCTTCTCTACACTCCATAGTTCTACCTTTTACTATTTTTGTTTAGACTCGACCTATAAGTATAAGATCAGAGACAACAAAGTTCAAAACGCCTGCCTTCGTTTCATTTTCGGGATACGAAAATATGACCATATATTGCATAAGCTTAGAGAAATACAGTGGCTTAATATGTAAAACTGGTTTACTTTACAGTCGTCAACTCTGTTTCATTCAATCATTTTTAATGACAAACCTAGGTATTTATGTGACAAAATTGTAACTCGTTCAGAAATACATAATGTGAATGTTAGAAATAAGAATACCTTAGCTGCTCCATCACATAGGACAGCACAGTTTGAACGATCCTTCAACATCTATCAAATATATAATAGCTTTGAAGATTCTTTAAAAAGTCTTAAAGTGGTAGCTTTTAAAAAACGTGCGAGCAATGTTGCTTAGAAAACAGAATAATTAACGAAATAATTTATTTTATCTTGTATTCCACCACTACAAGTAACTAAAAATTAAAAAATAAAATATTGTGAGTCTAGTTAAGTTAATATAGTACTTATCTTATGTTTATTACTTGTCGGAGTTAAATGGAAGAGTACAGTGTTCACACTGTAATCTGAATTTCTCTCCGTGATTTTTTTCCTTTACATTTGTATGTGTATTTTTTTTATTTGCATAATTTCTACATTTGTAAAATGAAAAAAAAATGAAAGACATTTATTATTATTATTATTATTATATATCGTCGCTATCAAATCTGATATGTGGAGATTTTGACATTTTTGTGATATGGGTACCACCTAACTGCTCTAACCTTTCTGAGTATTATAGTAAAACTAGCTATGCCTGAAATCATTCTTAATGGAATTTATTTATGACTTTAAAATATACTATGTGTGCAAGTAGATATAACTACGTTATGGTTTTTCGTATCTCCTGTAAAATTTGGTAATTTCCACATAACAGTTTTTGACTTGATAGTGCCAATATGTAGTTTCTCTGAAACCTAGTTCACAGTATAGAGGAATCTAATCTATGCCTAGTTTCCATGCAAGTTGTTCCTTTTAACTTTACTTCTTTAAAAATATGGTCCTCCTTAATCTTAAGTTTGGGAGCTCTTTTATTAAAAAGTATATATTTTCAGACACATTTTCATGGATAATTTTTACTTTTATTTATTTCTTTTTTTGTTGATATAATTTACAGTTGCGGGTAATAATGGAAACATTTATAAATAAAAATGCGAGTAATATAAGAAAATACGCCATTCACTAACAAATAGAGACGAATTCTAACAACTTTTCTGTGTATCTTTAAACGGATATAGGGACTCTATTTTCCAAAAAGAGTATAAATTTAAAAAATAGCGGTGAAAAACCTACCCTCTAATGCCTAAAACAACACGCTTTATAAATGAGATAGGAAACAGCTGCAAAATCAAAAAATGTATCTCTATTAATTGTACATCAACATTTTATTGCTGTACCTCTTAAAGTTACGGAGATACCGAAAAGCTGTTATCTAAAATCTAAGAGGCACCATCAAAAGAGGACCTTATATTTTGATGATCTATTCTATAGAGTATTACATTAAATTAATGGCGAAGTTTAAAATTGATTGGAATTGATCACCCTGTATAACTTAGAGCGGGGTGTAGAAATCACTGGCGGTTCTTCTATATAGGGTCATTTGGTCAACCACATACAAATAAAAAAATAGAGCTATTCATTTTCTGAAGTTTAAAAATATATAATATATATATTTTTAATCTTAAAAAATATATTAAAGTTTCTAGTTCATTCTATGCACAATATCTAGATCGCAGGATTTCGTATCCATTCCGAGCACCGAGCCTCTACATTCATATTCATTACATTATTCATTTATAGAATTTAAAAATATTGGGTCAATCCACAACGTGTCCTCAAAGCTAGCTACGGACCGAATTTACGACGAATTAAAGTGAAATAGACTTATGCGCGAATCGTCAGAAAGCAAAAGTGACAGAAAACACTGGCGGGGACAATGTCCCTGACACATTTTACGGAAACGGTAACGCACGAAATTAGTTCCGTAGAACAGTCTTAATGCTGACTAGGTACGCGTTGGTCGGTAAATTCTGTCGCGTTGTTTTTAATGTTTTTATTTGTGAACATTTTATTAGTAAATCTCTACTTGTCGTGAAATTAAGTAAAACAGTGTTTTTGGTGTTTACTATTAAATATGAGTGTTGTACAAAATATATTAAAACTGAAAGATGGAAATAAGTTGGGTTATGAAGACCGAGTGAAATTCAAAGGTGGTGGCCGTCCAAAACCTAATATGATGATAAAGCAAACATCTCTTGATAAGAAAAAAGAAGTTAATAGGTATTTTCGAAATTCATTGTACGATTTATCCGAGTGGTTTTGCGGATGCGAAGTAAAAAATGCATTTTTTTTGTTTCCCATGCTTGTTATTTGGTGATGATCCTGATCCTATATGGTCCAAAATAGGTCTAACTGACTTGAAACATTTAAAAATAAAAGTACAGAAACATTCGCTCGCATCAAGTCATATGAATAACTGTTGTAGTCTAGCAACACTTGGTACAGTTGATATTAGAATGCAGTTAGACAGTGCCTATAGAAAAAGTTTAGAAGCTTACAACAAAAACGTTTCTAAAAATAGATATATTTTAAATAAAATAATAGACTGTGTATTATTCTGTTATCCTTCAGCAAATTTTATTCATTGTTACGCTCATCAACTAAATTTAATTTTACACAAAGCATCAAGTCAGGATAAAAGCATAAACATTTTTTTTTGCTAATTTACATAGCTTTTCTTCATTCTTTGGAAAATCGTCAAAAAGAACAGCCGTGTTAGATAGGTAATGTTGTTAAAGTGAGATTACCTAAAGCGGCTCCAACACGATGGAATTTTAATACAAAGTGCATAGAGACTGTTTATACCTATTGATAATGAATCAGAAAACAACACTCTAAACCAAGCTATTATTGGTTTAAAAAACTACTTACAAAATGAACATTTCTTTACTGGTTAAATTTTTTTCATTTAGTTATGCCTCATTGTGATATATTGTTCAATCAATTACAAAAATGTAATATCGATGTCATAACAGTAAATAAGTGTATTGGCGTTTTTAATAGTAAAATTGAAGACATTAGAAATAAAATTTTGAATAACTATTTGGAGGAGACATCCATGCAGTCTACCCAGAGATGTAAAACGGATCAAAAAGGAGAATTTCATTAGAAGTTTGTGATATAATTACATCTGAGATCAAAAACAGGTTTGGCTTCAGTAATCATTTAGCAGTATCTCAGTTATTTCACGCAGATCGATTTAAAGATTATAAAAAAAGCTTTCCTCAAGATATGTTTAAATTAGTTAAAACGGAGTATTCAGTCATAAATCATTTGAAACTTAAAACTGAATTAGAAGTATTATATAGCCGAGAAGATTTTTCCAATAGTGAAGGTGCAGTTGCTTTGTTACAGCTTTTCATTGACAATAATTTGTGCAATACTTTTTCTGAAAGTGTCAAACTGTTAAAAATCTTGTGTACTCTCCCTATGACTACCGTCGAAAGTGAACGTTGTTTTTCCACCTTAAAAAGATAAAGACATTTTTAAGAAATACCATGGGTCAGGAAAGGTTATCTTTAGCTATGCTTACCATAGAAAGGGCATTAATAAAGAAGATAAAAGACTTTAATGAAAAAGTAATTGACCACTTTGCATCTCAAAAAGACCGGAGGATCGACTTGGAATTTAAATCACTTTAAAAGGTAGGTAATACAGTAAACTTTTCTAATTGACCTATCGGGTGCGTCTCCAGTTGGCGGATATGAGGACGACCAGACTCTTAACGGGGTAGGGTTAGCGTCAGCAATACCGTCTGACGGACAGGGCCTAACAACTCGACTAAAGCCACGCCGTGGACCAGCTCGTGACTCACACCGTAAACCGCTTGAGGATGCAACGACCCACTGACCCAGGTCAGAGGTATGTGTCCTCAAGGGGCACGGGGACCCTGGCTTAATCGCCCGAATCGCGTGTATAAGGCACCACTATAAAAACCTTCCTAATCCCACGGTATTGTGCGCGCCAAAGGGATGCATGGTCAGGGGGAGTTCAACCACTAGCGACTAACCTCGGGGCACCTGATGCACTCCGTTGTATAAATGCCTCCTACGTACGCAGGAGGCACCGTACGTAGGGCCACCCCTTCCCCCTCACTCGTGGGAATCAAAACGAAATTTCTTGTCTGGATTTCCAAAACAGTCAAAGAGTCAATAGTCAGGGACCGGCTAAGGAAGCAGAATGCAGGCCTGAGAACGGAGGACTGGCTACTGATGAGTTAAAAGGTCGAAGAGAAGGGGCAAACGCTGGCCTACTCTATGGACGACAAATCTTCGAAGGTGCTTGCAGAAGCAGACTTCAAGCCATACTACTGCCTGTGAAGGGTAATCTTCAAAAAGATTACGCACAATAAGGGTAGTGCAAATAAACCTGCATCATAGCCAGGCAGTGGCCGCGGTCCTTGCAAAAGTAATGCAAAGGGTGCGATGTTGCATTAATCCAAGAACCCTGGACATATAAAGGACAGGTAAGAGGCTTGCAGGAGGTTGGTGGAGAATTAATTTATAATAGATCCACCGAGACTCCAAGAGCATGTATTTTAATTAAAAGAAATGTAAAGGCAATGCCACTAATGAATTTCTGTTACAGGGATCTAGCGGCAGTTAAAATCAGGGCCACATGCGAAGGTATGCCGAGGGAGGTTATCCTGGGCTCCGCATACCTTCCATATGACGATCCTGATCCACCGCCAACAAAAAATGTAGAGGACCTGGTGCGGAGCTGTAGAGGCAATGGATCACAGCTCATCATCGGGTGTGATGCAAATGCACATCACACGGCTTGGGGGAGTACGGATATCAACCCAAGAGGTGAGTCACTCATTGAATTTATTATGGAACATAATTAAGACATAGTAAATGTGGGCAACACCCCTACTTTGGTAACTTCAGTAAGAAGGGAAGTACTAGACGTAACATTAGGAACAACACATATGTGTAATTTTGTTAGTAATTGGCATGTGTCTGAGGAAGAGAGCTGCTCAGACCACAGACACATTCGCTTTGACATAACGGACATGAACTGTGAGGTCAAAACCTATAGAAATCCTCGAAGAACGAACTGGGAAACTTACAAAGCAGACCTAGCTCGGAATCTTGAAGGTGTTAAAAACACCATAAAAAGTGTGGAAGATATAGAAGTAGTTGCGGAACAAATACAGAACGAAATTATTTCTGCATACGAAGACAACTGTCCTCTGATAGAAAGGAAAACCACCAGGAATGTGCTCTGGTGGAACAAAGACCTTACAAACATGAGGAGAGAAGTGAGAAAGAAATTCAACAGAGCTAAGAGGTCAAACAATTGGGACGAGTATAGGGCGTCTTTGACCGAATATAACCTAGCATTGAGAAAGGCTAAGAGAGAATCCTGGAGGAGGCACTGTGAGAATATAGAAGGTATTCCCGAATGTGCCAGACTACAGAAAAATTCTCTCGAAAGATAGTCAACGCGTGATAAACTCTCTCATCACTAAGACAGGACAACACACTGGAACAGGAAAGGAGACAATGGAAGAACTCCTTAAAGTGCACTTTCCTGGTTCCACGATAATTGAACATTCATTGGAGGAATGGCAACCAGGGAGGACTGGTCATTAACCAACAAAGTGATAAACCAATCTAAAATCAAATGGGCTGTAAACTCATTTGAGTAATATAAATCTCCGGGACCGGACGAAATTATGCCAATAATGCTGCAGCAGGGAATTGACCTGTTAGCACCAATGTTATGTAAAATTTACAGAACCAACTTGGCGCTGGGATATACCAAATATTTGGAAACCAGTTAGGGTGGTATTCATATCAAAACCTGTCCGCAACTTGCACACCTAGGCTAAGTTCCTAAGACCTATAAGTCTTATGTCGTTCCAACTTAAGACGATGGAAAAATGCTTGACAGGTACATAATGGATGATGTAATGGCTGGAAGACCTTTGCATCAAAACCAATTTGCCTACAGAGCAGGTATGCCCAAGGAAACAGCACTTCACTACCTTATTCAAAGGGTGGAGAAAGTGCTGAAAAACAAGGAGGTGGCAATAGGGGCCTTCCTTGACATAGAGGGGGTATTCGACAACACCTCCTTCATTTCCATTATAAGAACTGCTAGAGAGCGTGGCATCGAGGACACCTGTAGCAGGTGGATTGAAAGCATGCTTAAAGGCAGGGTGATATTCACCACCATGATGGGTGAGACTATGGATTGAAAGCATGCTTAAAGGCAGGGTGATATTCACCACCATGATGGGTGAGACTATAGGGGCACCAGTAGCAGGGGGATGTCCGCAGGGCGGAGTCCTGTCCCCTCTCCTATAGCACCTTGTAGTGGACGGACTTTTGAATAAACTCACTAATGAAGGTTTTGAGACCCAAGGGTATGCTGACGACATCGTCATCATCGTAAGGGGGGAAATTTAACTGCACAGTCAGGGATCGGATACAAAGGGCCCTGAACGTAGTAGAAAAATGGACAGATGAAGAAGGGCTAAAGGTTAGTCCTTCTAAAACAACCATCGTTCCATTTACCAGAAGAAGGAACCTGGAGGGACTCAGTCCGCTAGTACTTCGAGGAACACAGTTACAGATGTTGGGAGAGGTAAAATATCTTTGTGTTATTATAGACTCTAAATTAACCTGGAATCAAGATCTGGACAGGATCATACAAAGATCGGTAGCAACATTGGCAATATGCAGACGATCATATGGAAATCGGTGGGGACTCAGACCTAGTATGATGCACTGGCTCTATACCAAGGTAATAAGACCTACAATCACGTACGCTGCGTTAGTGTGGTGGCCTAAGACAACCCAAGCAGCGGCAACCAACAGGCTGAGCCGGATACAGAGACTGGCTTGCTTGGGAATAACAAGTGCCATGAAAAGCACTCCTTCTGCGGCCATGGAAACCTTTCTGAATCTTCCTCCACTTAGCAAAGTGATTCAGGGGGAGGCCAGAATGGGGGCCTACAGGCTGCAGAACTTAAATGGCCCGAATCTGCATAGCGCACGATCGGGACATATGAGGATAGCAAACATAGTAGAAGATCATATACTGAATATGAGATCAGACTACATGACACCAAAATATACGTTCCACAAACCTTTCGACATCATTATTGGAGAGAGGGGGGGAATGGCATACAGGAGCTCCTGACATTCTACGCAAGGGACTGACCTGGTACACAGACGGGTCTAGGACAGAAACAGAAGCTGGGGCAGGAATATACGGAGAAAGACCAAGGGAGAGTATAAGCCTCTCACTGGGACACTACTCTGTATTCCAGACAGAGATCTGCTCAATACTACAATGTGTACATGAAAACATAAGCAGAGCGTACGAGAATCAACAAATATTTATCATATCGGACAGCTAGGCAGCACTGAAGGCACTAGTCTCATATAAAGTGTCATCAAGATGGCAATGTCATGAAGAGCTCAGAACTCTGGGAGAACGGACATTCTGGGATATCAGGCAACGAAAAAGCAGACGGCTTTGCTAGACAAGGATCTGCTGACCCATTTCTCGGACCAGAACCCGTGCTGGGTATTCTCAAATGCTCAGCTAAGGGAATCATCAAAGATTGGATCAAGAAGCAACATAACAATTACTGGAGGAACATTCCAGGCAACCGACATGGGAAAACACTAATCAAAGACCCATGCTCCAAACAAACTGAAAAACTGTTAAGAATGACTAGGTTTCAGTTGAAAACAGTAACAGCGCTTCTAACAGGACATATGGCTGTTAAAAGGCACCTGCAAACAATGGGAATGTATGATGGTGAATTAGACTGCAGACTATGTGGGAAAGACCCAGAGCCGTGGACCATATCATATTCGAATGCGAAGCATTAACTCGTAGGAGGTACAATATATAAGGGCAAACACAAACCGACCCGGAAACCATCAGAACTCATCCAGTCATATACCTGTACCATTTGATCAGTGGCACGGGGGTACTGGAATGGGTAGAGTAAAACAAAATAGGGAGTGCACAATAAGCCCAGGAGGCTGTAGTGCCCTCGGAGTCAATTCAGATGAGCCCTAGGGAAGGAAAAAAATGGCTTTTTAACGCTAGTTTTTAGTAATTTTTATAAAAATTAGCTGAAAAATATTTAACACAATGATGGCAGATGCGGGAGGTACTAATTTACTTGCTCAGTAGCAAAATTATTGTACTTGTCAGAGATGTCATGTCATTTAAGTTAGGTTATATCAAGAATGAGCATGATGAAAACAATGAATGTACATGATTACTGACGATTTTCTGTAGTAGACTCCTTTGGTAACGCATAATCGTCAGGATTAAAATGTTTCTCACAAACACACGAATGTTTCGAAGGCGTAAAGTTATCTCTCTCGGAAGCATATGTCCGCCTTTTCTTTCCGAACAACATGGAACTGCACAACACTGAGGCATAATTAACAAGTTTTTCTAGTTACTGGTGAACGAAATAACCGAGAAAACGGGTGGACAAACCATCTATGTTTATAAGGGCAAAATGTGCCAAAAAGCACCCCTTTTACGTAAAAAATTCGGCGCGCCCGCAAGAGCTGTTTGAATCCAGCTCGTGTTCCTCGTTAGCGGTATATAACAAGTATTACAACCTTTAAGTCTAACCATGGTCCACCTCCGATATGTGCATACGATAAGCGCGCGCTACGCGCCCGCTTGGCGCGGTGCAAGGCATCCTCCTCTTTCGAAACAAAATTTGTATATTATTAGCCGCTGCGCCGTTGCGATTCGTCGGATCGAATTCGGCCATTAGACTTGTCATCGCAGTTCACGACGAAGAACGTCACTCCGTACGCGATTTTGCCGAACTTTTTTGCGTCGTTCGCGACGCAGAACGACACGCACCCCGCGATTTTGCCGAAAAGGCGCGTTCCGAAATTATCTCCCCATCCCCGACCCCCCCACTCCCCCTCCAATTTTTTCACGTAAACCTCTCCTCGAATACTACCTACCCACGGGAGCGCGGTCCTTAATCTGTCGACGAAGTATTTTTTCGGACGATCGAAAATGTTCGGCGCGTCGAAGGCAGCCACGCCGTTACGATACGTCGGATCGAATTCGGTCATAAGACTTTTTTTGCGTCGTTCTCTACGAAGAACGACGCGCTCTCCGCGTTTTTGCCGAAAAGGCGCGTTCCGAAATTAGCCCCCCCTCAACGACCCCCTACCCCGCCACAAATTTTTTTACGGAAATCCCTCCTCGAATAACTTCCGCCCACGGGAGCGCGGTCTTTAATCTGCCGACGAAGTATTTTTTTTCGGACGGTCGAAAATTTTCGGCGCATCAGAGGCCGCCACGCCGTTACGATGCGTCGGATCGAATTCGGTCATTAGACTTTTTCTGCACCGTTTGCGACGTAGAACTACACTCCGTACGCGAATTTGCCGAAGGGGTGTCTTCCGAAATTAGCCCCCCTTCCCCCTACCCCCCTCCCTCCAAATTTTTCTCGAAAACCGCGTCGAAAAATACCCGCCCACGGGAGCGCGGTACTTAATCTGCCAAGAAAGTATTTTTTTTCGGACGATCGAAACTTTTCGGCGCGTCGATGGCCGCCACGCCGTTACGACGCGTCGGATCGATTTCAATCATAAGACTTTTTTGCGTCGATCGTGGCGTAGAACGACACGCCGCCCGCTATTTTTCCGAGCAGGCGGTTTTAAAAATTAGGCCCCCCTCCCCGACCCCAATCCCCCCTAGTTTTTTTTCCGAAAACCTCTCGTCGAATAATACCCGCCCACGGAAGCGCTCTCCTTAATCTGCCGACGAAGTATTTTTTTTCGGACGATAGAAAATTTTCGGCGCGTCGAAGGCTGCCACGCCGTTACGACGCGTCGGATCGAATTTTGGTCTTAAGACTTTTTTGCGTATTTCGCGACGTGGAACGACACGCCGTACACGACTTTGCCGAAAAGGCGCGTTCCGAAATTAGCCCCCCTACCTGACCCCCCACCCCCATCCAATTTTTTTAAGAAAACTACGCGTTCCTTAATTTGCATATTTACTATTTTTTTCGGACGATCAAAGATTTTCGGCGCGCCGACGGCCGCCGCGCCGTTACGACGCGTCGGATCGAATTCGGTCATAAGACGATTTTGCGTATTTCGCGACGTGGAACGACACGCCGTACACGACTTTGCCGAAAAGGCGCGTTCCGAAATTAGCCCCCCCTACCTGACCCCCCACCCCCCATCCAATTTTTTTTACGAAAACTACGCGTTCCTTAATTTGCATATTTACTATTTTATTCGGACGATCGAAAATTTTCGGCGCGCCGACGGCCGCCGCGCCGTTACGACGCGTCGGAATGAATTCGGTCATAAGACTGTTTTGCGTCGTTCGCGACGTAGAACGACACGCCGTGCGCGAATTTGCAGAAAAGGCGTTTTCCAAAAATAGCCCTCCTCCCCGACGCCCCGACCCTCCCTCGATTTTTTTCCGAGAACCCTCCGCCGAACGACGGCCCCCACGAAAGCGCGTTCCTTAATTTGCATATTTACCATATTTCGCGACCGTTTGAAATTCTTTTTACCCAAATTCCTTGTAACCAAATTATCCAATAAATAGAAAACGCTGTCTATACTAAAAACAATTAGTAAATGGTTGATGGTCTAACGGATAAAGCACTGGCTTTACAATCAAAAGATCGATGGTTCGATGCCTACACACTCCGTTTTTTTTTTTCGTTAAAAAGTAATTATTGAAAATGTAAATATTAATTAAATGAACGTGAAAATTTAGATAATAACAGAAATGTAATAGTTGCCTTCAAAACCTGCTAATTAAAAGAAACATCAGTGGAACAGTGAAAAAAATTAATTTAAATCTTTTTTTTCTACAATTCTATTTATACAGTTCATTTGTTGTCTTTAGCAATTTTCTGTTTCCTGCATATTTAAAGAACTTAACGTTTTCATTATTGTACATTTTAAAACAAACATTTTTTTTTTTATTCACACTTGCATTTGTAATTGCCAATTTCTTTTCCTGTCTCACACTTGCGAATAATTGTAACGTAATTATTACATTCGCTTCGATTCTTTAAATTTTCAATTTTATTTAATTTTTTTTTCAATGTACTTTAATTAATATCTACATTTTGATTAATGCAATCATTAATATCTGAAACTTTTACAATGCAAAACATTTTGTACGTAGTTGCGGAAAAAATTTCAGACGCAAAATAAATAATGTATTCGTTCATAATTAAATGTATTATAGCTTATTGGCCAAAAAATTAATGACGTACATTTGTTACTTCTTTTTACCCAAATTCCTTGTAACCAAATTATCCAATAAATAGAAAACGCTGTCTATACTAAGAACAACAATTAAGTGGTTGATGGTCTAGCGGGTAAAGCATTGGCTTTACAATCAATGTATCGATGGTTCGATCCCTACACACTCCGTTTTTTTTTTTCGTTAAAAACTATATTAATAGCTACCGAAAAATGTAAATATTGCTACACGATTAAAGGACACAATATATTCCTTTTTAAATTGAAAATTTCGGACGATCGAAAATTTTCGGCGCGTCGACGACCGCCGCGCCGTTACGACGCGTCGGATCGAATTCGGCCATGAGACTTTTTTGCGTCGTTCGCGACGTAGAATGACACTCCGTACGCGATTTTGCCGAAAATGCGATATTCGGAATTAGCCCCCCTCCCCGACCCCCCCCAGTCCCCCCTCGATTTTTTTTTGCAAAAACCTCTCGCCCAACGACAGTCCCCCACGGGAGCGCGTTCCTTAATCCGCATAGTTACTATTTATTTCGGAAGATCGAACGTTTTCGGCGCGTCGACGACCGCCGCGCCGTTACGACGCGTCGGATCGAAATCGGCCATAAGACTTTTTTTGCTTTGTTCGTGCCGTAGAATGACCCTCCGTACGCGATTTTGCCGAAAATGCGATATTCGGAATTAGCCCCCCTCCCCGACCCCCCACTTTCCCGATTTTTTACCAAAAACCTCTCGCCCAACGACGGCCTCCCACGGAAGTGCGTTCCTTAATCCGCATATTTACTATTTTTTTCGGACGATCGAAAATTTTCGGTGCGCCGACGACCGCCGCGCCGTAACGACGCGTCGGAGCGAAACCGGGCATAAGACTTTTTTTGCGTCGTTCGCGACGTAGAACGACACGCCGTGTGCGAATGTATCGAAAATGCGATTTCCAAAAGGAGGCTCGGTGTAGGCTACTCTTGTTGCTCACTGGGCGGCAAGGGGGGGAATTTTCCGGGGCTTATATCTCGGCGACGGGAAGAGCTATCGAGGCGATCTCGACGGCGTCGTACTCGTCTAGTCGTCCCATACGGTACTCGAGGCGACCACTTTTTCGAAAAAAACGATTATTTCAAAATTCACCCCCCACCCCCCGAGAAAACGGGTGGACAAACCATCTATGTTTATAAGGGCAAAATGTGCCAAAAAGCACCCCTTTTACGTAAAAAATTCAGCGCGCCCGCAAGAGCTGTTTGAATCCAGCTCGTGTTCCTCGTTAGCGGTATATAACAAGTGTTATAACCTAAACGACTAACCAATGGTCCACCTCCGATATGTGCATAAGCTAAGCGTGCGCTACGCGCCCGCTTGGCGCGGTGCAAGGCATCCTCCTCTTTCGAAAAAAAGAAATTGTATATTATTAGCCGCCGCGCCATTGCGATCCTCCCCGACCCCCCCATTCCCCCCCTCGATTTTTTCCAAAAACCTCTCGCCCAACGACGCCCCCCACGGAAGCGCGTTCCTGAATCCGCATAGTTACTATTTATTTCGGACGATCGAACGTTTTCGGTGCGTCGACAACCGCCGCGCCGTTACGACGCGTCGGATCGAAATCGGTCATAAGACTTTTTTGCGACGTTCGCGACGTAGATTGACACTCCGTACGCGATTTTTCCGAAAATGCGATAATCGGATTTAGCCCCCCTCTCCGACCCCCCAGTCCCCCCTCGATTTTTTTACGAAAACCTCTCGCCCAACGACGGTCCCCCACGGAAGCGCGTTCCTTAATCCGCATAGTTACTATTTTTTTTCGGACGATCGAACTTTGTCGGCGCGTCGACGACCGCCGCGCCGCTACGGCGCGTCGGATCGAAATCGGTCATAAGACTTTTTTGCGTCGTTCGCGACGTAGAATGACACTCCGTACGCGATCTTGCCGAAAATGCGATATTTGGAATTAGCCCCCCGACCCCCAGCCCCCCCCTCGATTTTTTTTTCAAAAACCTCTCGTCCAACGACGGCCCCCCCCACGGAAGCGCGTCCCTTAATCCGCATATTTACTATTTTTTTCGGACTATCGATGGTTTTCGGCGCGTTGACGACCGCCGCGCCGTTATGACGCGTAGGATCGAAATCGGTCATAAGACTTTCTTGCGTCGTTCTTGACGTAGAATGACCCTCCGTACGCGATTTTGCCAAAAATGCGATATTCGGAATTAGCCCCCCTCCCCCGACCCCCCAGTCCCCCCCTCGACTATTTTACAAAAACCTCTCGCCCAATGACGGTCCCCCACGGAAGCGCGTTCCTTAATCCGCATAGTTACTATTTTTTCCGGACAATCGAACGTTTTCGTCGCGTCGACGACCGCCGCGCCGTTACGACGCGTCGGATCGAAATCGGTCATAAGACTTTCTTGCGTCGTTCGCGACGTAGAATGACCCTCCGTACGCGATTTTGCCGAAAATGCGATATTCGGAATTAGCCCCCCCTCCCCGAGCCCCCACTCCCCTCGAATTTTTTCCAAAAACCTCTCACCTAACGACGGTCCCCCACGGAAGCGCGTCTCTTAATCCGCATATTTACTATTTCTTTCGGACGATCGAACGTTTTCGACGCGTCGACGACCGCCGCGCCGTTACGACACGTCGGATGGAAATCGGCCATAAGACTTTTTTGCGTCGCTCGTGACGAAGAATGACCCTCCGTACGCGATTTTTCTGAAAATGCGATATTCGGAATTAGCCCCCCCCTCCCCGACACCCCAGTCCCCCCCTCGATTTTTTCCAAAATCATCTCGCCCAACGACGGGTCCCCACGGAAGCGCGTTCCTTAATCTGCATATTTACTATTTTTTTGGGGCGATCGAAAATTATCGACGCGCCGACGGCCGCCGCGCCGTTACAACGCTTCAGATCGAATCCGATCATAAGACTTTTTCGCGTCGTTCGCGACGTAGAACGTTGCGCCGCGCGCGAATTTGCCGAAAAAGCGTTTTCCAAAAATTAGCCCCCCTCCCCCGATCCCCCAACACCCCCCTCGATTTTTTCCCGAAAACCCCTCCCCGAATAATTCCCGCCCACAGGAGCGCGTTCCTTAATCTGCCGACTAAGTATTTTTTCGGACGATCGAAAGTTTTTGGCGCGTCGACGGCCGCCACGCCGTTACGATGCGTCGGATCGAATTCGGTCCTAAGACTTTTTTGCGTCATTCGCGTCGAAGAACGACGCGCCCCCCCGAGTTTTTGCTGAAAAGGCGCGTTCCGAAATTAGCCCCCCTCTACGACCCCCCACCCCCAACCAATATTTTTACCGAAACGTCTCGAATAATATCCGCCCACGGAAGTGTGGTCCTTAATCTACTGACGAAGTATTTATCGCGCCGACGCCGCTACGCCGTTACGATGCGTCGGATCGAATTCGGTCATAAGACGTTTTTGCGTCGTTCGCGACGCAGAACAACACGCACCCCGCGATTTTGCCGAAAGGGCGCGTTCCGAAATTTGCACTCCCTCCCCCCTCTCCCTCCAATTTTGTCACGTAAACCTCTCCTCGAGTACTACCTACCTACGGGAGCGCGGTCCTTAATCTGCCGGAGAAGTACTTTTTCGAACGATCGAAAATGTTCGGCGCGTCGAAAGCCGCCACACGGTTACGATACGTCGGATCGAATTCAGTCATAAGATTTTTTTGCGTCGTTCGCGACGAAGAACGACGCGGCCCCCGCGGTTTTGTCGAAAAGGCGCGTTCCGAAATTAGCTCCCCTTTCTGACATCCCATCCCCCCACCAATTATTTTACGGAAATCTCTCCTCGAATAACATCCGCCCACGGGAGCGCGGTCCTTAATCTGCCGACGAAGTATTTTTTTCGGACGATCGAAAATTTTCGGCGCGTTAGAGGCCGCCACGCCGATACGATGCGTCGGATCGGATCATTAGACTTTTCTGCGCCGTTCGCGACGTAGAATGACACGCCGTACGCGAAATTGCCGAAGGGACTCCTTCCAAGATTAGCCCCCTGCCCCCCCTACCCCACCCCCTCCAAATTTTTCTCGAAAACCTCTCGTCGAAAAATACCCGCCCACGGGAGCGCGACCCTTAATCTGCCAAGAAAGTAGTTTTTTCGGACGATAGAAACTTTTCGGCGCGTCGATGGCTGCCACTTCGTTACGACGCGTCGGATCGATTTTAATCATAAGACTTTTTTGCGTCGATCGCGACGTAGAACGACACGACGCCCGCTAATTTTCCGAATAGGCGGTTTCAAAAATTCGGCCCCCCTCCCCGACGCCCCAATCCCCCTTCGTCTTTTTTCGAAAACCTCTCATCGAATAATACCCGCCCACGGAAGCGCTCTCCTTAATCTGCCGACGAAGTATTTTTTTCGGACGATAGAAAATTTTCGGCGCGTCGAAGGCCGCCACGCCGTTACGATGCGCCTGATCGAATCCGGCCATAAGACTTTTTCGCGTCGTTCGCGACGTAGAATGACACTCCGTACGCGATTTTGCCGAAAATGCGATAATCGGATTTAGACCCCCCGTCCCCGACCCCCAGTCCCCCTTCGATTTTTTTCCAAAAACCTCTCGCCCAACGACGGTCTTCCAGGGAAGCACGTTCCTTAATCCGCATAGTTACTATTTTTTTTCGGACGATCGAACGTTTTCGGCGCGTCGACGACCGCCGCGCCGTTACGACGCGTCTGATCGAAATCGGCCATAAGACTCTTTTGCGTCGTTCGCGACGTAGAATGACACTCCGTACGCGATTTTGCCGAAAATGCGATATTCGGAATTAGCCCCCCTCCCCCGACCCCCCACTCCTCCCTTGATTTTTTTTACAAAAACGTCTCGCCCAACAACGGCCCCCCACGGAAGCGCGTTCCTTAATCCGCATATTTACTATTTTTTTTCGGACGATCGAACATTTTTGGCGCGTCGACAACCGCCGCGCCGTTGCGATGCGTCGGATCAAATTCGGCCATTAGACATTTCTGCGCCGTTCGCGACGTATAACGTCACTCCGTACGCGATTTTGCCGAAAAAGCGATCTTCGGAATTAGCCCCCCTCCCCGATCCCCCCTAGATTTTTTTCAGAAAACCCTCCCAGAATAATACCCGCCCACGGGAGCGCATTAATTAGTCTGCCGACTAAGTATTTTTTCGGACGATCGAAAATTTTCGGCGCGGCGACGGCCGCCACGCCGTTACGATACGTCGGATCGAATCCGGTCAGACGACTTTTTTGCGTAGTTCGCGATGTAGAATGACACTCCGTACGCGATTTTGCCGAAAATGCGATATTCGGAATTAACCCCCCCTCCCCCGACCCACCACCCCCTCGGTTTTTTTCAAAAACATCTCGCCCAACGACGGGCCCCCACGGAAGCGCGTCCCTTAATCCGCATATTTACTATTTTTTTTTCGGACTATCGAACGTTTTCGGCGCGTCGACGACCGCCGCGCCGTTACGACGCGTCGGATCGAAATCGGTCATAAGACTTTTTTTGCGTCGTTCTTGACGTAGAATGACCCTCCGTACGCGATTTTGCCGAAAATGCGTTATTCGGAATTAGACCCCCTTCCCCGACCCCCCACTCCCCCTCGATTTTTTTTCAAAAACCTCTCGCCCAACGACGGTCCCCCACGGAAGCGCGTTCCTTAATCTGCATATTTACTATTTTTTTTCGGACGATCGAAAATTTTCGGCGCGTCGACGGCCGCCACGCCGTTACGACGCGTCTGATGAAATTCGGCCATAAGACTTTTCTGCGCCGTCCGCGGCGTAGAACGTCGCGCCGCGCGCGAATTTGCCGAAGGCATTTTCCAAAATTAGCCCCCCTCCCCGACCCTCCAGCCCCCCTCGATTTTTTCCCGAAATCCCCCGCCGAACGACGACCCCCACGAAAGCGCGTTCCTTAATTCGCATATTTACCATACTTCCCGACCGTTTGGAAAAAAACGCGAAAAAGCGATCGATTTGATCCCTGTACAGGCCGAACGGAGCGTCGTACGCGTTTCGCACCCTATACTTTTTTGTAGGCCCGGTCATTGTCCTGTCCCATTTGGGGGTCGCGACCCTCCTCGTCTCTATTCGGGGGATGTAGCTACCCCCTCCACGCACGCCAATGGTGGGGGGTGGCTCGAGATGGACGTTTTTTCATCTCGTGTCGCCCCCATGGCCATCCCCCAGGTCAAAACGGGGCTCGGAGGCTCGGTGTAGGCTACTCTTGTTGCTCACTGGGGGCGAGGGGAAGGAAAATTTTCCGGGGCTTATATCTCGGCGACGGGAAGAGCTATCGAGGCGATCTCGACGGCGTCGTACTCGTCTAGTCGTCCCATACGGTATTCGAGGCGACCACTTTTTCGAAAAAAACGCTTATTTCAAAATTCACCTCCCACCCCCGCGAAAACGGGCGGACGAACCGTCTACGTTTATAAGGGCGAAACGTGCCAAAAACCACCCCTTTTACGTAAAAAAATTCGTCGCGCCCCCGGAGCGCTTCGCACCCCACTCGCGTTCCTCCTTAGCGGTATATAATAATTATAATAAAACCCTATAAACTTTTCCCCGCGCTTAACAATAACTTTTGACATGACCTTACTCGGCCAGTGGCGACAACTGGTGAGTCTAAAAACGTTAGCCCTCATTGTATCACATATATTAGGTGTTATCTGTTTGTTTGTTTTAACGCAACTAAAGTATTTTGCATGGTTTTGGTAACATAAACAAAACTTTAAAAACCAAAATACCATACAAAATAGTTTCATATCGTTAAAACAGAGGCAAACAAATAACACCTAATATGTAATAAAATTGGAAATAAAATTGTTTAGGATTATTGTTGATAACGTTTTTCGTTAACTTAAGAGTTTTCGGGTTCATTAAACATGGAATATACGATGTATAGTAACACTGTTTTATAAAAATTTTACATCCTGTATTACATTACAGATGTAATGGTAGTGATAATGTACAGGGTATTTAGTTCAGCGGGTAATTTTTATCTTATAATCCATTTTCGGCGTTTTCACCACGTATCTAACATACTGTACTATTCGGTTGACAAGAATATGTTAAAATTTAACAGAGAGTAAGTCACAATATAGTTTAAAATTTCTATTGCTCCCACGTAGCACAACAATATACTATGATTATTCCATCTATATTACCTGCAAATATTTAATGTACTCTGTATATGCAGACAGTAGAAGAAATATGTGTATGCTCTCTGTTACATAAAATGAATGTATATGATATGAGTCAATTTTTATATAAAATGTTACATGAGTCCACGGTTGATAAATAATGTTTATGAACCGTGACATGTTTATGAACCCTGACATGAGTCTATAGGATATTTTTTTCATAGATCATAAGAATATTAAATAAATAGGAACGGGCAAAGTGTATGCAAAGTATATCTGAATATGAATATATGTAGGTTAATCGTTTATACATATGTTTTACAC
>JANEYF010002126.1:0-14561 GCA_029963845.1 Rhamnusium bicolor
CTTTTAAATAATTGTACTTATTTATAATTTATTTTTAATAAACATTTTAAAAAAATGTAAAGGTTATCTTTAATTTTTCTTAACCTTTTTTTAGAGGTGGTTCTGGAAGCTAACAGTGTATACGGAAACCATTGTGAAGGTTTCAGCTCGGGTCACTTTAATATACAGTGGAATTTATTCCTACAGAATGATATCCAAACAATCAAACACTTGATGCTCTTACACATAGTTATATCATGTGTTTGACTGGTTGGAAATTGTTTTGTGGGAATTTAAAAGTATGTATTCATCTTGACTCGTGATGCTCAAAACACTAAAATAGGTAGACCATATGAGATTTTAGCAGACTGTCTCATATAGAAAAGTGACAAACGTCATACTTGCGCAAAAACTCTTATACTTGTGGATAGCCAGTGTAGTAGAGACAATATATCCAATTAATTTGCTGCTTTATCACACACCAATAAACTGCTGCCCCTTAAGAGAAACATTTTGTAAAACAACAACTGTCTAGAGGCTGCAAGTTGTTCTGGCCATGATAATATGCCAACATATCGAGATACTTAAATGACTGACTTACAATCATGGAAAGAGTTTTATAGGTAGGAATTCAACTACACCTTTTTTGTAATTTACCAAGGAGGATAGAGTAGGATACGAATAATTTATTCATCCTAATTTCAACATTCAAAGTCGTACTTCTGTAACCATCTGGAATTTGATTGTTCTTGCTACGCTAACACATTCTCCATCAGTAATTTTTCTTTTTGGTTTTTTGGACTTACTATCATATCAACAATTCTTCGAAAATTGAATATCGAAGAAATATAGTTACCCAGTGTTATATAATTACAAAGTATTGCTCGTTTGAAACACCGTCCAAACATGAAATATAAATTTTCAGGTAAAGGGTGTGCACGTATATTTTGAACCACACCATAAATTCTTTTTTTTTAATTTCACAAAAAAAACTATGCTAAAATTTTCAAACTAACTAATGATCATGTGTGTTTTAGCATGTTGCTGAGTAACATTTTAATATTTAATAATAAAAAACAGTTAATTTCTTCTTTTAAAAACCAAAGTTCAAAATGTATTTTATTTAGTTTTGCTTTTTCTTATAACACAAAAATTAACTATGACGGATCTGAACTTTTCCATTAATAATTCCACTCAGTTATACTGAGATATTTATTAAAGTTTTGTCAAAGATAAAGCGTCACTGTTATAATTGACATAAAACGCTCCCTTCACTAGCAGACCGTAATGCCTTAATGTTATTACACGGTATTAGTAGATTATATCGTTTACTTAGTGTCACAAAGCAATCTTATTGCCAATTTAGAATGTTTGTGAAGGACTCTTTCTGTTGTTAATTTTTTTGTATATAATTTGTAATATCGAAGGATAAAATATGAAATAATAAATTTAAATAAGGATTTTGCGTTTTTGCATTAATCAAATTAATTGTTTCACTAATTTTGTCTAAATGTTATTTGCGGCATTTTCTTAATTTTCACTTTCTCATCTATCTATACAGATATAGCAAGGGTGTCCAACCTTTCAGACCAGGAAACCAAAATTTCTACTAACAAAATGAACGCGGGCCGCAATAAAGTACCGTTCAAGGTGAAAGGCCTTGAATTGCCTTAATTTTAATCAAATAAATAAAAATTAGGAAAAAGTTGGATATCAAATTCGACGCTCCAAAAAATGACAAATTATCGTCATTGTACTTCATTTATTGAAAACTGAATTTAGGATATTTTTCAGCAGACACATATAGTTTGTAAAAATCCAAAATATTACATTGCAAAAACTTTTCTTTTAACCCAGGTTCACTCTGGAAATTAATAACTTCCGTGTGCCATTCATCTGGAATGGTCTCTACATCCAATGAAAATGGGCGTACGAACAAATCGAAATAAATTTTCTTTTCTTTAAAATCACAAAATCTAACTTGGAATTCTTCGCGCAATGCTGAAATAATATCTGCATATTTTTCAGGTTCAACGACGACTTCCACTGCAATAGCCAAACATTCGAAATGTGCGAAATTTTTGTTTCGAACTTGTGTTTCCCAAACAGAAAGTTTATTTTCAAATGCGATTATTAAGTTAAACATTGCGAGTGCAAGTTGATCATTACCTTGCAATTTCACATTGAAATCGTTGAGGTGATTTGTCATGTTGACTAAAACGCCAAATCTGCCATCCAATTTGGGTTCTGAACTTGCAACACGGGTTTACCTTTGGATTCCATGTTTCCGTTTTTAAATAAAAAAATTGCTTGAGCATCTTGCCCCCACTCGACCATCTAATTTTGGAAAAATAAATAACATCGCCAAATTCTGTATCCATATTGTCAAAAAAAGTTTGAAACTGCTGGTGGTTAAGTCCTCTTGATCTGAAAAAATTTATTGTTTCAACAACAACATTCATGACATTAGAGCTTATGAACACAGGTTATTATTGTTGACTGCTCTGGCTTCGTTGTTAAATAATTTTACTAGCCCTCCACATTTTCCTACCATGGCCGGAGATCCATCTGTTGTAATGCCAGATAGGTTTTCAAATCTTAACTGAAACCGCATTAGTGTATTTTTTACTGCATCATAAAAATCGTTCGATTTTGTTGTACCTTTAAGAGGTACTAGAGCAGCCATTTTTTCTGTCACCAAAAAATTCTCATCAATTCCGCGTTTAAAAATTGCAATTTGAGCTGCATCCCGCACGTCATTGCTTTCATCCATGGCTAGTGAATAATAAGAAAAATTGGCACATAATGATATTAAATCGTTTTCGATTGAATGAAACATATTATGTACTCGCCATCAAATGGTTTGCCGGAATAAACTAATTTTTGCAAAATCTGAAGCTTTTTTGGGACAAATAATGTTTGAAATCTTCTCAAAACACTCTTTAATAAATTCACCGTCAGAATACAATTTTGATCGCTTTGCGATGGTATGCACTACTTCATATTTTGCTCTGGCAAAAGCGGTTGATTGCAAGCCCATCTGTTTGAACACATTCTGCTGATAACATAAGTCTCCTTGTAATTCTTTCAACTTGTCCTTTTGGAACTGGCCCTCAAGTTTTCCAAATTTGTCTGCATGTTTAGCCTCATATTGCCTTTTGATATTAAATTCTTTCAACACCGAAACAGTTTAATTGCATATTAAAAAAATTAGTTTGTTTTTACCTCAACAAAGAAGTAATCTAATGTACATTATAACTGGAAAACTCGGCGTTCGTTCGATATTTTTCGTTTTCTTAAAGATGTTGCAGTGAACGCCATGGATTTCCGATCCAGGTAATTATGAAAAACTTAATAATTGAATAAATATTCAACTAGAATTTAACTTTACTTACGAGCAGAGAAATGGAAATAACAGAATAATAAACCAATAATAAGAATAAGTAACAAGCTAGATAACACACGAACACGACTGTACTTTTACCACTGAGGAGTAAGGGAATCGCGCGATGCAGTGGTAGATAAAACAATGTGTCATCAATCAATTGAGTGACTGTCGCGGGAGGCGCTCTATATGCGGGAAATTTCGAATTTCTAAAAATTGCTGAAATTTCCAATTTAAACGTTTTTAAGTAAACTCTTGGCGACCGCATTAAACAATGAAAAAAGCTCGCAGGCACCCGTTGGATACCCCTGAGATAAAGAACTGGCGTTGCGCGTGAGAAAAATGAAATTCCAAATTGTTATGAAAATGGTCGCTTGGAGACCCTAAAATAGAAAATTTATCTCAATCGACATGCCGTCTGTGTCACTGTGTGTCTGTGAGGCGCTGGAAAATTTGAACTGAACATAATGTGCATATTATCTTTTTTGTAATCCAAGTTTCAGCGTTTTGGCAAATAGCTGGGAAAATAATTGTTTAAAAAGATATATGTTATACTTATCTGTGATAAGAGATAATTTATATTTTTTTAGCTTTCCGAATGAAAATTGTGGTAATTAAATTAAAACCTGGTATTTTACACAAAACTTTTGACTGTTAGGAAAACCAAAATCAGTGGATGCATATTACTATTCTTTAAAGAGCGTTTTTCAAAAGACAAAAGAAAACAGCATTAGATGATCCTTTCACTTCTGGCAAAATTAGAAGAATCTGCATTTCTGTAATTATAAATAATATTATTGTTAATAGAGCAGAATACCATAAAACGGTTAATAAACTACGTAAAAATAGCATGATCGCCTTAAATGTGTTGGCCTATACTCCTATGTATATTTGTCGTGGCAGAACATAACTAATAGGATCGGCGGGCGTCACTCTGCCGTGCTCCTCCAGACAAAGCATTATATTATTCAAATGTAAATATCTCCCTTAATTTTCGCTCAACTGACTTGAAATTTTCTTTATACAGTTTATACACGAAACATTTATAAAAATTGAAAAAAATACGAAAAATAATATTTCACTAAATGAGCCTATTGTGACAGGTCTCCAATTACCTTGCACCTAGAGATCATATTTGAAAACATGAATTATGATCGCCTAACCATGTTTGAGTTTTCCGGAACAAAAAAAAAAGAAGCTCAGGTAGAGCAGGCTTAAATTTTGATCGTCCTATTGGTCACGGCTTACAATAGATGTTTATGGCATTTTACGATATCAGGTAAAATCAGATAAAACAGGATTAAATTTTTCATTGAGGCCTACTATAGAAGTTTTGGCATATTAATCTAGAATCAGTTTTTACTTTGTGCTCAGTGTGTGCATAACGTTTTATTGAGTAGTAGCAGCGAAAATTTGAGTGTGTCGCATAGGTTGAAAATGGGTACCTCTAACGAAGAATTAATGAAAACCATACGATATTACCAGCAAGGTTTGGACAAGTATACAACCTTTGGGAATGGTTATAAGGTAACAACTTTTTTCTTTTTTCTACAAAACAGTATTTTTTTAACAAAGCGTTTTTTTAAATCAACCTGTATAACACTACAATTTTGCAACATCACATTGATTGTGGAGATATTTTAACCATGCTTAACTTTCAAATTCACAGGAGAGCAATCTCTTTTATTTGCCAATACCAAAACCAATACTGAGAGAATGATTTAATTGGGAGAAATAAATTTTATTTCAACCAAATCAATGATTTCTTTGTATTTGGCGAACTAAACATTTAATTGGGAGAATTAAGGCATTTATTTGATTAAAAGCCGAATATTTAGTATTATCAATTAAATCAAAATACTTATTTGTAACAAATGTTTGTTTCTGAGCATTAAATATTTATTTCTCAGGAATAAGACTTTTTACAGACAATTGCGTGGATTTATTGTTGATGAATACATTAATTTCAGGAAAATTAATTCCGTTTTTAATTTATTTATAGTGAACAAATATTTATTTCTCAAAAACAATGAAAATTTCGTATATTCATTAATATTAAATAAATTGTTAATTTTTGTTAACAACGCTGTTTAATTTATTTATAATAAAAAAACTATTTCTCCTCACACCTGCTTTGGGTATCCACCATCTTATGAATTATTTAAAGAATTTGTTAAATAAATCTCTGCGCCAAAAGGATTAGTTATAGGTTGGTTTTTTGGAGAAAAAAACAATCTGAACAATCCTTTTGCTACGCATGGTTTATTTAAAAAAATATATAAACAATTTATATAGAATAGCGACTTAATACCCAAAGAAGGTTCGAAGACAAATTATACGGATACAACAAATAAATGAATATATAAAATTAAAACCAGTTCTATTCAAAAAAATATATATAAAAATTTTTACTTACCTGGTTTATATTTGCGAAATTAAAATTTGATTTATATTAAAAATGTATGCCTCACGATTTGTCTACAGTACGCTGTATTAAAAAATCAATTTTGCTAAAAATTGTAGTAGGTATATATTTTTTTAATTTTTTCACAAGTTGTAAAGCATATCGTCGGTCCACTGCCAAAACAACGAATGTGTATTTTTCTAATTTTTCAGAAGAAGGGAAATAAAGTTCAATTTGTTGTTAAATATCCAAAGATAATTTATTTATAGGTATAAGTTTCCTAGTATAAAAATATTTCAAAAATATTCAATATTCGCATTTGCGGTTTTGGCACTGCAGACGGAAAAAAATATAATATTTTCCAACAGAAAAATCGAAACCGGCAAATTTTCACATTCGATGTTTTGTCATTAAAGCAACGTTATGGTAGGTATATATTTGCGAAATTGAAATGTATTTTATATTAAAAACATGTATGCTTCACGAGTTGTTTATAATAAAACATATTCTAAAAAGTAATAGGGTAGATATCATATAATTTTTTATATAATTTTGCGTAGATGTAGGTACATACATAATATATCACTATCAGTAAAATCAATTACTCTCATGAACTATAACTTCATAATATCTCCATAGACACGATGACGTTAAAACATGTATCCATTATGTTAATTCTTCTTCCATAGGTGTTAAGGTATTCATGCTTAATAAAGTTCTAAATTTTTTTTAATTAATCTGTCTTGTTAGAATCAGTTAAACATCAAATTTATTATATATAAATCTGGATTTCCATGTCAAATTTTAAGAGAAAATTCAGGAAAATTGTAAATATCAGGAATTGCAGCCATTATAACCGCTTATACCCAGTAAAAGTTTTGCATTGAATTGATGCGAGGATATAATCTTTAAAATAAAATGCAAACGAACAAGAAAAAATAATACAATGAAAATTACTGCGAAATATCTTATAGATTGTATGGTAATAATAATATAAAATAATACAGTCTATAAAAAAACACCTAGTTAAAAAAATAATCTATTTATTTTTATGCAAGAAAGAAATAAAAAAGAACATTCTAAACCGATATATTTGAGTACAGATTTTCCTTTTTATTCTTTTCTTATTTTGACTGTAATGTGCTTAACTGGAACTTTTCAAAAATATCAAATAAGTGAGTTTATTATTAACTTAGAAATAATAGTAGAAAGTTCAAATAAAGATTAATTTTCAATTTTCTTTACCGCTTGTTTATTGTAATTTTTAATTGATGTGTCAGGTTAAGGATACAGACAAACCAATGTCTGTGTTAAAGGTAAACAAAATTAAATATATGAAAAATATTTACACATATTTATTAAAAATATAACAAAAATAAATAACTCTGAACAAATTTTCACAACTAAACAGTTTTTGGCTAGGTTAGGTACTTTAATATGCAAATTACCACATACAGACATTAAGAACTTACATTTAAAAGTTTCTTTGAGGCGTCCCAGCCCCCCATATTGTTCTAATAAACTATACATCTACCGAAAGGGACACAACACTTAACACAAAGCTCTTAAAAGAGAAAAGGGAACCATGGCGTATTGTTGAATCTTGTCTAATGTGCTACTGCGGTTTTGCCGGTAGGGGGCCAACAATTAGTTATCAGAAACAAATTTATTAATGAGGAATAAATATTTCTTATTAGAATTAAATATTTGTTCCCGCTATTAGGGTATAAACTTTAATAGTAAATATTTCTTTCTATGAAATAAATATAATGATGTAATAAATGTGGCAGATACAAATATGTTATTCATGAGTAAATTTATTTCTTATAAATAATTATTTAGTTACAAAAAAATAAATACCAAGAGAATTCCTGAAATAAATCATTCAGTTTTGTCAATTAATCCAATCTTCGAAATATGTTTATTATAACAAAATTATGAAAAATAATTATTTGTCTGAATTAAATATAATGCAGAATAATAAATATTTATTAAATTGAAAGAACTAAGGCTTGTTAGTCACTTCAAGCCAGATATTTCCCTCAGTGAACATAAAAAAGTTTTCTCCTTATCAGCAAATGTATAGTACATACAGGGTGTCTCACCAGGAACTTCATCAATCAATACAGGGAAAAGTACGCATCAGAAAATTTTGAGAATTATTAACGGCAGTGTGTGTGGTCAATTCAACTAAAATAATTACAAGCATCTGGCACTTGCTTATTATAAATGGAACACCCTATATATTTTAGGGTTTTCGAAAAGAGCATAAAATTCATGTTTTTAGTTGATTTTATCTTTACCTATTTTAGTTTATGCAAAGTGTCTTCAATCCAATTAATAGGCATGTTACAATGTTAAGTGTGATTTTCCGTTTTTGTGGATATCGAGTACCAAATGTACTACAAGTACTTGATATTACTTTATCACGTTCTCCATAAATAATAAACAAATTCAAAAAGTCTTCGTGGGTGCAATTTAAACGTGATGGCATTTTTTGACATAAGAGAATGACTGACATTACTGATTGTTTCTAATCATGGCTAATTTGCTAAAATTTTTACTAATTATTCTAGAATATCTAAGAAAATCGCAAATATTTCGAAAAGTTGTAACTTAAAGTCCCACAATGCTATAACAGAATAAAAGGAATTTAATTAGACATAACTAGATTTAAAAAAATATAGGATGTTCCGTTTGACTTAAACAAGTTCTCACGTTTTGAAGTTTACAAAATGTAACGTCAAAAATAGAACACTATAATAATTTCTTTAAAAGGTAGAGCGTAGCTCACCTTCTGGTCTTTCTGCGTGCCAAAAAGCAAATGCGTACCTTTTACATGAAGAAAGTTGTAAAGGTTATTGTAAACCATTACAACTGTCAAAATTTTTTTACAAAGTCAAATATCTCTGAAACGGCTGGGTTTTTGACTCAACATTTTATGCTCTTTTCGAAAACCCTAAAATATATAGGGTGTTCCATTTAAAATAAGCAAGTTGGTATCGACTTCTCGTATAATCAAAAGTGACAGATGCTTGTAATTATTTTAGTTGGATTGACCACACTGCCATTAGCAACTTCCTAAATTTTAAAAATTTTCTGGTGTGTACTTTTCCCTATGTCGATCGATGCATTTCCTGGTGAGACATCCCGTATAATAGGTTAGATCCATCATTGGATATTCCCAGTTGTAGTCTTGCAAACAAAAAAAACTTACAATTAAATTGAATTAATTTGATCAATTTCCTCTAGTACAATTATGCGATTTTTTATGTTCCTATTCTGTAATTGGGTATTTTACCTATTGAATGCTGTAACAAATAAATAAATAAACACACTGGTTTTTTTAGGTAATAAGCATATTTGGAAAGCTTAAAAGACTTCCGATTACAATCGCCCATTTGGAAAAAACTGGCATTGGAAGGACAGTAAATAATTTGCGAAACCTTGGTGAAGATGTGGGTGAAGCTGCCGATAGTTTGGTTGCACTATGGAAGGATATGGTTATAAAGGAAGAAGAGCGGATCACGGAAAATGCAGTTAATGGTAAGTTATTTATTGATCTTGCCATACTTATTTGAAGTGCATTTTAAGTACTTCATGCTTTTTAATTTGTCAAATATATTTATTTGTGTAATCCACAGTTTAATTGCCATCTAGAAAGTTACACGTTTAACTGGCCATACGTAAAATATAATTCATCACGTACTAGATATGAACCATGATGAAGTTTTATTTTTTTTTATGTAAGTAAATGAAATTGTGCTTACTCAAACAATTTTTCAGAATCTATCAGTGTGCCATGTCCCCCGACTGAAAATGACTTTAGCAGCTATGGAAAGCAAGAGAATAGTTGCACAGAAGAAGGTGGTCAATATCGCAAAAAAGAGAGCAGTTCTAGTCATAAAGCAAGTGATACAGAAATAAAAAGTAGTGAGAAATGTGAAACAGATAAACGTAAAAAGTATTCTAAGAATAGTAGCAGTCGTTCTCTCCAAGAAAAAGAGCATAAATGGAGTTCTAATAAGGAACGTAGACAAGAAAGTGATAGTAGCAGTGATGCACACAGTTCAAGAAAACATTATAATAGTAATAGTGGTTTCGAGTCTGAAGAGGTTTACGAAAGTAAACATAGTAAATCTGAAAAGAAGGAAAGGAATAGGAAGTCTAGAGTGATTATAGTGAAGTGAGTTGACCAAAAAATTAAAAAATTCAAGCACAATAAAAATAGTTTGGTTTCTAAAGATAACAAAAAGAAGCTCTGGTTCAAATCAAAAAGTCTAACAAATCAAAGAAAAGACTGAACAAAAAAGGAGCATACCTTTCGTCAGAGAAAAACAAAAATAAGGTCTAAATCAAGACGCAGTTCCGATAGTAAATCTAAGAGAGAATCAGACTGTGAGGAAGGCAACTTCATTCAGCTCAAAGCACGAGAGCAAGAAGAGCTACGAATCTTCCTCAGATAAGGACGTCAAACATAAGTCTAAACGTGAATCCAAATCTAGACATGATAAGGAATCATCGTCCAAGTCAAACAAATCGAGGTCTCACTCTTCGCGGTCTGATAAACATGAAAAAAATGACAAAGAGGAAAGTAAGATAGAGGAGTCGAAAGGGAAACATAGTCATAAGAATGATGAGCCTCGCAAACATGAAGAGAAATTCAAAAAGTCCATGGACGAAAGGAAAAGCAACAGGAAAGAAAAAAGTTCTAGTTCCCACAGACCAGAAGGAAGCAAAATCTCTAGCTCTAGTTCCAATCACAGATCTAGTTCCGGGATAAAAAGTAAGGATAATGTGAAAGTGGTCATGCCGGTAAACACTAAAGAAATTATTAACGGCATTGACTCTGGTTCGGGTGTCAGTTTTGCGGAGGCATTGCTAATATTTGATCCATTGGATAGCAAGAGTTCCACTAGTAATAAGGAGAATACCAGTTCCATTCTCAGCACCGAAAAGCCAAAGAGTAGCTCAAGTTACGTGAAGCCGGATAATACTAAAATTGTTGAGGAGGATGATGTAAGTATTTTATTGAATAGTTTTGTTTGATTTTAAATATATCTATTGAAATTTCTCGAAATCTAATGTATATGTTTTTCAGGTCCCAAGTTTATTAAAGGAACAACCCCCGAAATCACTAAATCAAAATATTTGTGGATTATTATCCGAGATAACATCTAACTACAAACCGGTGGGCTTCCAAGTCGACATGCAACCTAAAAAGATGCTAACTCAAGATGAAGCCCTGGGTCAAGTCATTTCCAAGAGAAACATGAGGTGAGTCATTGGTATTACTTTGATTTTCTAGCTACTGAATAAGTGCTTGTAAAAAAAAGTTAAATGTTTGCTCAGTATCTTTGCATACCCTTAGTATTTTTTGTTTTACTTATATTTTGTTTTTATTTCAGAACCAAAGTGTATTCTGGCATCAAATCACATGGGAGAGTTGAGACCTTATTTGACCTTTCTCTAAGAGTCCTGCAGGATAACATCGATGGTAATTATTTTTTTTTTTTTTTTTGATTATTTATACATTATTTCAAACATTTATTAATATCGTTTTGAATAACTATTTCAACCTGACATGTTGTTTGACTTTATTTTAAATACGATTTTTTCTCTGTCTTAGCACTGGCATATACTGTAGGTGTGCCGGACTCACTAATAATACCGGTGCTGGAAAAGGCCACGGCGGACCAACTTTTCAATATGGAGCGCCACCACCCTCATATGATAGAGCAGACAGACGCACTTTGGTTGATGCATTGTCAGAAGGAATTTAGGAATGAGAAAAGGGAAGCGTCAGAATCTTGGCGAGAAATGTACGTGCGATGTTTAGATGAGCGAGAAGCAAAGTTGAGTGCTATAACAGCAAATATCAAACAGTCTCAAGATAAATCGATACCCATACGTACTACAAAACTAGCCTATATTGATTCAGTGGTTAAACCACCTAGGAATATAGCTAGGAAGCAGGCTAAAAATGGTATCCTCTTTGATAAGAAACCGGCTCAAACACCAGCTTCGAGATTTGCAGCCTCGGCATTGTCTGGAGGTGTCAAAAAGATGGTTACTCCTAATCCTGAAAATAGAGCAGTGAAGAGATCAAGTGAGTACCTTTTAAAAGCAGTAAATTAGTTCAGGGTAGAAGTAGAATTTAGCCCATAATACCATTATTTACTTTATGATCTGATTTTAACTTGGTTTTCACTTTCTAGGTAGCAGTAGCAGTACAGGAGAAATGGCGGCGCTCTGTCCAGGTGTTCCGTATGGGTTATCTTCGCAGCAAAATTTTGGTGAAAATAAAGACTTAATTTTTGTGAAATTAACGGATTCTGCTATACGTGCAATAGAAGAATATATAAAAAAATCAGAAATTCAGCAGTGATAGTCCAACGATAAAGTTCCTAGGAAATGAAAATGGGGAGCTATCATTTCCTTCCTTGCACCATACTAACGGCAACACATCCTTCAGTTTCTCGATGTCGAGTACGGCGAATACGGAGGGCCAAGGGGGTAGTTTCGAATGTATTAAGCAGGCAGGGTCACCCCGAGGCCCACTGGAAGGTCTCGGTTCTATTCCCTACAAAATTCGTATCCATGCCAATGAAGACGCGTACGCGGTTACCCGCAATCGCATGACTGAAGCCGAAGATAAATATAAAAATAAATGCACAAGAGAAATTAAGCCAAATCAGACAGATATTGGTCGAAAGGAAAAAGTAAAGCAAACCCGCCCGCCAGCCCTTCCAATCCGCAAAGAGGTGCCCTCTATGCCGCCGTCTATACAACCGTCTTATCAGTCAAGTATACCCTCTAAATCTACACCGCCACTCGTTCAATCATCTACCAACGGACTGTCCAATGGCCTAGGCAGCAACCATGTCAGCAGCTCTCGACCGCAGCTCAGTATCAAGAAACCATCAGTATCGGATATCGCACGGCGGCCTCTCAAGGAACGTTTAATTCACCTACTAGCGTTGAAGCCGTTCAGAAAGTTTGAACTACACCATCGGTTAACTAAAGAAGGCCTCCGTGAAAAGAATGGCTGGACCTCAGTACTAAAACAGATTTCCTCGTACAGAGATAACTATTTCCATCTAAACGGGCCTATGTGGAACGAGGTGCATGAGGATTGGCCCTTCTACAGTGAATTAGAAAGACAAATACTGAAACGCCGCAAACTACAAAATTTGACCCCTCCAGGCAGCAGTGATGGAGGTAGTTCGGGTAGCGGACAGTCTCCCACGAGCACCCATCCTGGTTCTCCGCCGCCCATAACCTCCACCAAACGTCCAGGCTTCCACGATGGACCCGACGGTTTCCCATATAAGCGCCGACGCATCGCTCACGGTATTAAGCTACCAGAACAGACATACCGCCAACCCATAGAAATCAACAGCCAGCGTAGACCGATCACAGACTCCCGTGATACCAGCAACATGATTCCCAGAAGTAGGGAGTCGCCGAACGGATATCTTGCCTCGATAAATGGTTACGTTAATGGAATGCTCAATGATAAACGCAATTTAAGTGATGACGAAGACAACACTAATAGAAAACGTTCATGTGATATTCATAGTAGAGGCTTCGGTGTGAGCCGTGAAAAGACATTTCTTAATAATCGAAGTTCGTCTCCTGCAAACAAAATCATAGTCGAAGAGGTAAGAAAGGAGATTTTGAGTGAGAGACAAAATGGGCTGACGAACGTTATGGATAACGGCAGGATCAAGCAGGAGGAACGAGAGAGGGAACGGGGGAAGGAGAGAGAGATAAATAAGTATAATAAGGTTACATTTTCTAGTCAGAATATAATAGCTAGAGTTAGTTCTGATGGTCAGACGGTCAGTATACCAGCGGCGGATTTGGAATCACCCTCCAATGTCAAAATCGAGGAGGACCAAAACGAGTTTCCTGATTACAAACTGCAATATGTTACCATACAAGACTCGGAACAGAGAAGGCGGTACAAGTCTGATTTTAACGCTGATCATGCTGAATATAGGGACTTGCATGGTGTTGTGGAGAAGATTTCCAGGAGGTTAGCGCAGTTAGTGGAACGGCTGAAGCAGGAGGACGAAAATAGTCCCAGATTTAAAGACATTAAAAAAGCAAATTATGCGTGAATATCAGGAGAACAAGAAAGATCTGGATCATCAGAGAGCAAAGCAGAGGTTCACGTATTTGAAAGACAAACTGTCGCACATAAAACGACTAGTACTGGAATACGATCACGGCATGACAAACAGTCAGTAATGATGCTGGGCGACGGGCCCAAGGCCCCAAGCCCCCCTTTTGTTTTTACGGACATCTACCATCGGAAGACATGATAACAACATCACGAATCGTATAAAAAGTTTTTCCTCTTCTATTTAAGTTATAGTGAAGTTACATTGGCTAAAGCATAGCATGAGATCGTTATGTAAAAAAAGAAGTGTTGCAAAAAATGCTTCTTTTGTTGATATTTGTTGGTTATGATCATTATTAAAATGAAAAGTGTATTAAAATTTAAGTGTTGTAGTAGGTGTAATTAGTTAGGTTTTTTATATGGATAACGTTGTGTTAATTATAAATTGTCAGTTTGTGAGGACTGTACATTTTGAGTAAGTGCCAAGAAGTGTTAAGGACTTATTAGTAAATTTTTATTCTCTCCGGATTTGGACCGAGAAGCCGGCTTAACATCATTAATAATCAAATTAAGCTGTTCATTATATCCATTCACGTTACTCACGCTTTACACAACCAGCAGACAAAACACTTTAGTACCTACTGTAAAAATGAATGAATGAAATT
>JANEYF010002127.1:0-76480 GCA_029963845.1 Rhamnusium bicolor
GTGTACATATAAAACATGTGCTGCCTTATCCTGCAGCACTCACTTTACCGAAACCGTCAATCATTGCATGAATATAGGCCTAACATTACTAAAGTATAGCACATTGTAGTTGACAAATTTCAGTCATAAAATTCCAATTTTATTTCTTGGTGTGGAAGAAAAAAATGTGCTTACCTGTTGTTTCTCTTTTTTTCGGTCATTTAATTCTTGATTTTCTCTAAATATTTTATTTTTCTGTTTAGGATCTTAAAAAGCATTAAACAATTGTAAATTAAAAATTATATTTTAATATTTACAGTAACCCAGAAAAATCTAACAAATTATCGCAAATCTACAAACTAATTGTAACAAATAAACTCCTAAAAGTTCATTTTCAAATTGAAAATGTTTTTGATATGTAAAAATAAAACTTATATTAACGTACACTGCAAGTTAAAAACTACCAGGCAGTGAAGAAAACAGTAAAATATAAAATAGTAAAACTTTTACAAAACTTGGTTTAAAATACGAAAATTATGAAACCGCTTTTTAATTTTTTTTTTTTGCTTTTAACATCAATACTACATTTATTTTATAAACATTTTCTATAGTTTTAAAATCGAGAAATATATTTAATCACAGTTAATTAGAAACATACAGTAATTTATCTTAATTTAATGATTATTTTTCAATTTACAAAAATATTTCTTTAATTAATATTTAAACCTTAAATATATCATGGACAATTTAATTTTGGTAACGGTATATATTTTCTTATATACTATTATGCAAAATCAATCTCAAATTAAAATAATCCTACTGTATGTTCGTTAATTAAGAATTTGACGACTAGTAAAGTGCTACTGAATTTTTTAGTTTTACATTGATACAAAATATGTACACATTAAAAAATTATAAAAAAAAAATTAATTTGTACATTCTTCAGTTACCTTAAAAAGCACGCATGAAATAAAGCAGAAAAAATATATATTAAGCATATCCTTCCTAAATTATTAGGAAAACAACTATTTTGCACTGAAATATGCTAAATAAATATTTTTAAAATGGACCCGAAGTGTATCATTGTTGACACCGTAGTTACACTGAAATATTAAATATTTAAAAACAGTTCTGAGGGCATGGTAGCCTAGTGGGTGAAGCGCTTATTGCTATTTACTCGGTATCAAATATCGATGGTTCGAATCCATCCAGGAGCAAGTTAGGATTTTTTTTTGTAATTTGTTTCAGATTAACATGGGAGATGGAACTGTCGATGCCCCAGATGTGGTGCGGACTCCACAATAAACTGTAGGGCCTCGTCTCTCTTTAATCAACATAAAAGCCCAAGATTTTCTGGGAGTTCCCTCGGAGATTGAGAGGCGATTAGGAAAACATTTAAAACATTTAAGTTGACTAGGTTTCTCTGTTTTCTTTGCCGTTTATTTAATTACACAATAAAAAACCTTGTATATAATTTTTATGACAAAAACAATAATTTTAAGAAGTTATTTTATAAATAGGTTACATTTTAAACTGTCATCACAAAACATATAAACAACACTGTCACTCAGATGCACAGTTTTTGTTTGAAACTTTTTAGTGTGAGGCATTACGACTTCGGTTCCATTTTGCTAAATTTTAATTTGCTCTTTTTATATAAACCATAAATCATCAAAATTGTTGAAACAAAAATTCTTCAGGTTGTACAAAACCGGCTGTCGAAACATTAAAAAAATAATATTTATTTTCAACAATTTTGCAATATTGTTTTAAAAATAAACTTACAATAATTAATGGTAGCAGCAAAAAGTACACAGGATGTTATTAAATAAACCTTAAATGCTATAAACTTAATGAGGAATGTTTCAATAACAATATATTTAATAACACTCTGTATTATAAGTAGAGATAGGATTTTGGGCGTCATGATGTAAATAACTAAAATTAACACATATTCTCCATCGCAAATTTTTTCATTTAACGCTCAATTTAGTGAAGGAAAACCTGTAGTATACCGCGCCGCGTGTTCGCTTCAGTTATTTAAATCATGATGCCCAAAAATTCCTATCTCTAATTATAAGTTTTTGTGGAAACCAATGAACTAATTAAGAGGATGATTCGAATACAATTTAGACAAAAACATGCCATCTATATGTGGGCTTAATACATAAGTCTTATGGGTTTTAATTAATTTAAATTATGACAATAGTGATGAAACTATGATATATGCCAGCACCATAGAAACATCTTATTGTAATTTTTATTACAGTGTCCCTAAAAAAACCACAAGATAATTTAACATTTTTTCTTATTGAAAATAATTTTTAAGTTTATATATTAGATTGAATTATCTATCAATTTTCATATCGGTACAAATTCATTATTTTTCATTGAGGAAATTTAAAAAAAAAATCAGTTACATATAGGGTGTTTCATAGGGAAATGTACATATGTACGTTAGCTGGGGATGTGGAACACCTAAGTGGTTCCAAATAACCCATGGTTAATGGGTCTAACAACCTTCAATATCAAGAGGAGTTTATGCCTAAAACTCCGTAAAAAAGTTGATATTCAGTAGGTATGTTTCACCTACTATCGATACCAATATGGAAATACAGGTACAACTTCATAAGAAATATTAATTTCATATATTCCAAAAACAACATACTACAACAAGACACCGAAAGAAATTTAAACAACGGAGAAAAATGAACTAAATAGTACTTTCTACATTTCAGCATTTAATTCAGTTTTTAGCATAAATTCAATTTTATAGGAATCATGAGGTAAAATTTAAAAAACTATTTTTATTGTCAAATTAGTAACATTACTCATTTTGAGTAATTAAAACACCAAAACATGTTGCTTTAGTGTTATAAAAGTATTTGAAAAAGGAATTAAGTATTATTTTTCTTAAGCATCATTTCAAACACCCTGTTTAATGCAATTTTAAAAATGATATTAAATATTCACTTAATTAATGGGAAAATACACATCCAATATAACTTTATTCTCTGTTTCACCTAAACCCATGTACCAATGAATTACAGAAATTAAGTGTAAGCAAATGGAAATGGAAACAGCTCAGTGGTTCAGTACTTATACGTTAGGCTGCAGGCCAAAGGGTCTCGGGTTTGAATCCTGGCTAGGGCATGGATGTATAGTGGCGTTTTTAAAATATCGAGAGGGTAGCACATTTGGTTAGTGTTGTTGTGTGGTAGAACACGACTTGTTATTGTCTATCTCTCCTGATTCGAGTCTCAGCTGTGGCATCTGGTAAATGTGGGAGGGGATGGTTGGGTTGAGTGGTAGAATAGCAATGTGCTAAACTCCGTCAGGCCGTTAATATAAATGACGTAAAAAAAAAAATAAATAGTGAAAGTTCAAACCTGCAATTTCTTTTTGAAATACTTTTATAACACTAAAACAACATGATAAGGAAGTTTTAGCATTTTAATTGCTTAAAGTTGAGTAATCTTGTTAATTTGACAGTAAAAATAGTTTTTTAAATTGTACCTCGTGGTAGTTCCTATAAAACTGTATTTGCGATAAAAAATCAAACCTGTATGAAGTGTAGGAGGTATATCTAAATAGATTTTCAAAATTATGTTATACAGGGTGTTATTTTTGGGATATACGAAACTGATATATTTTTTTTGAAGCAAGACCTGTATGTACATTTTGGTTAATATGTTATCAAATCGGTAAATTGAGTAAAACATATCTGCTAAATATCAATTTTTTATACAATGGTTTGTATGATGTGGCTTAGAAAAAATTAAGGAAAACCATGGGTTATTTGGAACCACCTAGGGGCCCCATATCCACAGTTAACTTATGTACATTTCCCTATGAAACACCCTGTATGTGTAATGAATAAGTCCATCCTGATATTCAAAAATATCCATTAAAAAATGAAAGTTTATACCCCTTTCGGTTATTTCTGGAAATACAAGATATATACAAAAGATGGTATATCTAGCCCTGAATTTAAACCCCAGAAAATTAAAGAAGGAATATAGGCCTCGTGCATATTGGTTTCCTTTTTGAGACTTGTAGGTAGTATATCGAGCATAGCACGGGTAACTTGAATGGTAATGTTTTAAATAATTTATAAACCATTGCAAAGATTTATTTATAAAGGTCATAAGCACAGAATATGACATCCTAGTCTTCACAATGTACTGGTATTCACTTATACATACTGTTAGCACGAATACTTATATACTGTAATAATCTGTGCTATACAAGTTATTAAGACAGCACCGAAGCATCACTTGAATGGTTTTATTGTTACAATGTAAATCAAATAATTTTTTTTATTATTAAAAATGTTTCTATTGTGCCGAAAACACAAAATAGTATAGTTTATTTAATTTTTCATTTAATGCTATTTATACACTGAATGTGCGAGAGTGAACACCGATTTACGATTTGCATTGACATACACATTTATAGTCATACTATAACACCAATCAAATGCTTTGAATTATTTTACATCTAACGTCTAACAGTTTACACATATAAAGCATTAAATATACGACTTGACATTATGCTACTTTATGACACATTTACTTCCATTAGAATTAATACATTTGGACACAGACTTTTTTGAGTTTCAAGACATATAAAGTAAATCCAGCATACCACGAGCGAAATATTTCTGAAGTCATTGCAACAAATGATGCAGTTATTACCTGGACAATCCTGAAATGGGTAATTTGAACATGATTAAAATTAAAAAAGTTTTTATCATCTCCAGATGGATGCCAACTTGGTTTGCAAAACTCACAAGAGTTTTGGTGTTTGTTACTTCAGTGTTGGTACCTGAACAAGTCTTACAGACATCAGTGAACAAAAGCCGTCATCTGCTGATTTTCCCATTTTGAATTTTAAAACAAGCAACTCTTGGTTATGATAGGTCAGCATGAAAGTTAATTAATAAATACTATAAACTTATTCGATAATTCTAATGGATTTAAGACCTGTTGACACCACTTGGAAAATTACGATGTAGTCTTCTTAAATTTAAACAAATATACTTTAACATTTATCAGCACTGTATAAATACAGCAGTTAAGTTTTTTCATATCCTCAGATTATGTAGTATTGTATTACTACCACATTTTTAAAAAAAGGACAAACAACAAATATATAAATATTTTTATACATTTATTTGTATGAAATAAATCGGAACTACATTCATTTTGTTTCATTAGTTCAACAGATTTCCACTTAAACAATAAATAAAAAAATAATAAGCCAATACTGAGTGATCAATATAGCTACAGATACTAAACAACTAAATACCCTGAAAAAACTGCTTATTCAAACAGTAGAGACCGTTTCAAAGACAGAGAAGTCCTCATTTGCTTAGAAGGTAAAAGTGTGTTAGGTGTAGACTGTAACTGAACATCAGGATTCATCTCTTGAACACTTACCAGCCTTTCAACAAACGATTCTTCGGTAGACTCCCGCCTTCTTTTATTAGGGGAGACTCCATCAAAAGATGTTGATGGATCATGAATATCATGAGACAATCTGGTCTCCAGCACATCTGGGGAAGGTGAAAATCTTTGAAATGATGTAGAAGGCGTATTGATATCAGGTCTAGCGTAGGAAGAATATCTACAGGTAGGGGAGTCCGACCAATGAACATGACGCGATGTAGATGGCATTGAAATATCAGCGTTTAATATATACGGTTCTTGAGATCTGTTACTATTTGATTGTTTTTTTATTATGCTTTTTCCCTTGGAAAGTAACCTCTGTTGGTGTGTAATCTCAGTGTTGTTATACTTTTCTTGCGAGCATCCAACATTTGAGTTGTTATGTTCTTGAGCAATAGAGTTTATAATTACCTTACACTGTTTAAGTTGATATGGATTTTGTGTCTCCACGCTTATTTCTTGTGACGGACCAGCTTTTGAGGTTGATGGCACAACTTGTATGCTATTATTTGATGAATTCGAAGAAGACAAAGGTTCTGGTTTTTTTATTATTCTTAATTATTATTTTTTTTTATAATAAACACGAGCATTTTTTTTTCCTTTTGGCGATGTATCAATTAATTTTAATTTTTTGGCCACCGGTTCACCTGACCTGACCTGCTGAAACACAAACACAAGTATTATTATTTTTAATCGCTTATATTTATTTTATTAACTAAACATAAGCTGTGACTTGCCTTAAGAGAAAATTGGAATCAATTAACGAGAGTTAATCGGCTTTGCTGGAACAAAAAGTTCATTTAGAGTATGTTTTGGGGTGTGAAATACTTAAGTAATTAAAATGTTTCATTTAGAGACGTTAGCTTGGTAGCGCTCGGTAACATTTCCATTTTCGGTAACTTACCAAGCGTATAGTACTTGTAACTCCGATGCCGCCAAAAATCTTTGAACTTGACATTTGACTCGTATTTTTGAGTTTAGATTTCGCGTCATTAAGCGAATTTTAAAATCCGCCTTTCTACTTTTAATGCCATGTAGCTCTGATTTGTTGATTAAATTATTTCAAATGATGCATTTAGACTGGGTGCTGGTACTACTAATTTATGCAAAAAGACGAGATTAATGAATAAAAAAAAGCTTTTACGATTATTCATGTTCTTATGTAAAATCTCTTTGATTTTGTTCATTACAATACAGCCTATGAAAAATTTATAACCGCATTAAAAATAAACAAATAAAACCTTACCTTATTGGCAGTCATTTTTCTCACTCTATCCAACTTTTCCCGCAGTGTCTCTTCAGAAGGTGCCAAATACTCATTCAGATGCTCATGATACCTGTCCTTGGTTAGCAATTTCACTTTGTAGGTGTCGTTGGATAGCTGCCCTTGCTTTGCACCACAGATCTCAATATTACATGTGTTTGCCAATTGCAGAGATGATATAAAGTACCTCACAACTTCCGCAGACGATTTACCCTGGACCATATCGCTGAACAGTTTTGATCCGTTAATTTCCATCCCTTCCATTATTTTAGAACCGTATTCATGAATGTCAAAGTCACACTCTTTTAAATTCCTCAGAATGGGATTGATTGTATTACGCCATTCTTCCACTCTTGCTCGGGATTTCTCCAGCTCCTTTTCCTGAAGTTCACGCTCAGTAGGTGAACATCGACCATCGTTTACTGTCTCTTTTTTATCTTTAGTTTGCTTAGACTCGTTAAGTAAAGCAAGCAATCTCTCATATTCATCTTCTAATGAAATTACTGAATCTTCTCCCGCAATGCTTTGAGATACTTGTTTCTCACCACAATTATTTTCTTGTTGATCTTTCTGGGCTATTTCACCGAGTGTTTCACCTTCTGTAGATGACTGACTGTTTGAGGCTTCTAAAAAGCCAGAGTCATTGTGGGAATTCTCAGCAGCTGGTTGACAATAATCATGATCGGAATGAATCGATCTGATGTCACTATGTTCAGAATGTACAGATTGGTTATCATCTGTATGATTTTCATTTACATAGTTGTCATCTATGAGATTTCCATCAGGAAGGTTTGCCTCCGCATGGTTTTCATGTGGCAAGAAGTCACCATCTAAATTTTCTGAATCCGATTCTTCGGACTCGTATTCAACAATTGGTATGTCACCTGAAAAATAAATATTCCATGTTCGAGTCTGACAAATATCTTAAATTTTGAATTTTTTTAAATTTTCTCAAAACGAAGTCTAAATTGGGTGAATAAAAATGAGTGAATGCCTCACCTTTTGCTCAACCTGATATGCTAAAGAACAATGCTAGCTAGAAATCACTTTAATATTGACAAAATTAAGAAGCAATTTGGATATTTCACTTTCTTTACAAATATTTAATATCATTATGGAACTTATGGGCAAATATGGCAATTTTAATGATCCACAAAAATATACAAGTTACTCACCTTCACCCAGCTGCGGCTGGTAATTCATTGAGAAAAATTTCTCAAACTTCATTTGTTTTACAGGTTTGATTTTGCTTTGTACCAGCTTGTCAAATTGCTTCTGTGTAAGTTTTCTTCTTTTAGGAGGTGATTCACCATCATTAGTTTCTTTCTGCATATTCAATATAAAAAATTATATTCCCAATAATTGCTAGGATAATATAAATAATTACATATCATATCATAATCATATTGTTAATAATTTTTATGTGATAAAGTTTTTACTTCTTCACTATTCATGAATATATAAAATTCTTTAAAAACTACTTATTTTTTTTTAGATCCGACTGAATAAACAATATAAAAACAACAACCAACATTTTAGGCTTAACATATGAAAACTTTCAACCAAAGCAAACCAAAAATCTCCAATGCGGACAACACACAGTGATTTAACTACATCATTTTATGGTGGGCAGATCGAACTTTGCAAAATTTTGAAAAAAAATTATTTTATTCAGTATTATTTATTAGTCATATAAAAAATGTCATACAAATTGAAATAGGAAATGGAAAAAATATTACCCAATTAATTTTTCACCCAAATATTATTTTCGAGACTATATTTAAGAACTATACCCCTGAGAGTAACTAGGGAACAAGTAAACGGGTATTAAAATTAACAAGAATCAACATCCCTAATACTCAGTATAATATATTTGAAATTTAGTGAATGATTTGAATGATGTTATCGAAAATAATACAAAATATACTTACAATTGCTTGTTTTTTCTCTTTCCTTTGCACAATTTTAATTATTTTGGGGACAATACGTACAGCATTACAGAAAGGTTTGGTAAAAGTCTCTTCGACTGTTTTGTTCAAAGAACTCTTAATGCCACTTTGAAGATTATTATTTTCCGAGTTATTTTCAATGGGATCAAGAGTTGGTGGACTCGTAAAGCAATAATCATGATCACTAATAAAGCTTCTAGTTTCAAAATTATCATGATTTTCATCAGTATCATTAACAACGCACGTTTTGGAGGTATCAGCATAATTATGTTCATTCATTTTGTTTTCATCAACAGCATCTTTACATATACTTTCTTTATCCGCAACAGTATCATCTTTACCCTGTTGGTTAATAACATGTGTACTATCACCTTCTACAGGATCTGTATATGTATTATCTTCCTTCTCCATAATAGTATCATCTTTAGCCTCTTTGTTAACATTAGTATTATCTCTATCACCTTCTACAGGATCTTTATATGTATCATTTTCCTTCTCCACAATAGTATCATCTTTAGTCTCTTTATTAATATTAGTATTATCTCTATCAATAGTAGTAGCTGCATCTCCACCGTCTTTATTACTAGGCTCTAAAGTTATATCAGATAAAGTAACATCACAGTCATTATCGCTATCAGAATTAAAGTCGTAAAATCCAGAATCTTGTCTTAATTTTGTGTTAATTAATTCTGATGACAATTTTTCCAATCTAATAAACAAATCTGATTTCATAAAATTTTTGTCACAGCTAAAACTTAATTCAAATAAACTGTCTTCATCTGAATTATCGAGAATTTCTATTTTATCACTCAAACTTTGCTGGCTTATACATTTGACACCGTACCTTCCAAGCTTATCAGTTTCATAACCCGTTGCAGCTTCACCGTTTTCCTCTCTCTCTTTCTGAACAAGATACTGCAATTGTTTGCGAAGATCCTCTAATGTGTCAAGTGGCATATTCTGCCATCTCTTTGCCTCCTCTTCAAAAAATTTTAACCGATAACACATATATTCTTCCTTATATTCTTCAAATGGTGTATTAAATGGTATTCCCCTGCTTGCCAGAAACCTTATCCTGCCGTAAGCAGTAAGGCGCAACCTTGCTATTATATTATTTTTATCTGGTAATAAACCTTTATCATTATATTCAAAAGTATGTTCTGTATGATGCCAACCAGGAATTCGGCTATACCTAGTGTTAAACTCTCCATCTTCTGGATCCCATATTTCGAAATCTTGACATTTCAGTACATGATAGTTTTTTAACATATATTGTTGCGTCATTTGCTTATAAACAATATTAGGGATTTTACGCATTTCTCTACTTTTACATTCCAGATTTCTCCATCTTCTCCTTTCATCTGCTTCATCTTCATCATTTGTAGCCACTGTTTTGTTTTCTTTTTCTTTATCAAATATCAAAATATCTATTTTTTGAGCTTCTGATGCCTGTAATATCAACTTAAACTTCTTTCTTCTTTTATATCTATTTCTACGTTCCTCCAACTTCTCAATTACCTCTTTGTTTAACGATAATCCCCTAAAATGATTTTCATAAATTTAGAACAAATTCTCAAAAACTCTACATTTACGTCTTACTTTTCTTTTTGATGCTCACATTCATATTTAATAAGCCTGGTATGAAATTCAAGAAGCTGATCCCATAACACATCAATTTTCTTTCCGTAAAGTTCTGTAGAACTCTGTATAAACAATGCTGCTTCGGTAAAATTGGTTTTGAAGATGCCATTAATTAAGTACTTCTCTTGATCTTCCAACTTTTCGTTAAACAAATCCAAGGCCTACAAAAATTATTTAATAAAGATAAAATATTACACGCTAAATGAACATTTCACCTCGCTTAACTGATCATCAACTTGTGGCTTTTTGCAAAGGGCATTTATATGCTTTATAACTTTTCCTATGGGGGTTCCATAGTCACAATCATCCTCTTCCATTTTTTAACATAAATAAATCCACTTAACCTCACCTGTGAAAATAAAACTGATAAAACCTTCGCTTACTTATTGTGACAATTATTTTATTACCTTATTATAATTTTTTTTGCTATCAATACTTATTAAAACAAATTTTGCCACAAACACAAGCATAATTAATAAAAACAGTAAATATTTTTCTATATTCCCTTGCCATTTTGTTGTTACTTGATTTTTTTTAATCCTTTACCACGTTCTTTTGTCGATTTCGTACTTATATTACACAATGTATCTTTTTCTTATCGAGAAGTTAGACAGAGAAAATTGAATCTAAGTAAACAAAAGAATGCATAAAGAAGCGTCATTTCACGGACATGCGCAGAAGTCGACCTAAAATACAGTTTTTGGAGATGTTTGGAGCTTTTTTAAAGAATGGTTTACACTAAAAATATAAAACTTGTAATTTTTTAACTTTTAAACGTTGCCAAATTATATTTTCTTTACATGTGATGTGCATGAGTATAATGTTAACAAATATTTTAAAATTATATCAAATATAGCTCCACTTGTTTTGAATTAAGGTAATATGCCGCTTCGGCAATTCCCGGGAGTTAGAATACGTCCTTGAAATGGAGGAGATTGCAGAAGTTCCGTATTCCGTAAACCGTAAATAAAAATACACAACAGTCCAATTGAGTCGTCGTTGTCGAGTGTGGGTCATGTTCTAAGTGTGGTATTTGCTAATGTAATCCGAAGCTGTTAATTTCACATTAATTATAGTGTGTATACTTACAAAAATGGGTGCTGGTTATACGTGTATGAAATGTTTATTTGTTATTCTCAACATAATATTTTTGGTAAGAATATTAACTTGCATTTAAATACCCAGGAGCCATTTTGTCTATTTAAAAGTGTGCATCTAATCGATAATTTTGAGTTATTGTATTAGGTATGTTTATTTTAACATTCATTTCAACGAAGAATATGGAATTACTAATTTTGAATGGAAAACATTTCAGAATTATTAATTATTATTTCATTTATTTTATTAAAGATACCATAATAAGTACGCATTGTTTTATCCAATCACACCTCTGCATTGCCGAATAGCACGCCTACTAGTTTTTGTTTACGGAAATTAATTATTCAACATTCTCAAATAAATAATATTTTTATTATGCAAATATGGACACCCCTGAAGCATTTTCTTTAATATCCCATTAATAACGAATGAACTAATTTTGCACGTAGATTTCTTATTCCCTGATATTTGTATATGATTGAATAAATACATTTTCAGATTTACTAAGACAGATAAGATGGTTAAAATAATAAAATATGATTATAATTTTTTTTTGGTTATGTCGTCCCACTTAAAAAATCTTAAATCTATACATTTTAATCAAATACTTGCTAAGCTTAATATTTTAATAGTAATAAAATATGTTATGTAACTTACAGAAAAATATTTTTGGCAAAGAACAGTATTTTTAAGTCACTTTTCTTCAAATTTGAACACCTACATACATGGCATCATGAAAGTGATGCATTAAGTGTTTAAAATAGTTTTTGTGCTACATCATAAAACAACATACAGAGGAGAACCAAATTAAGATTGTTTTGATTATTAAAAATTAATGTTGTAAAAAAAAAAGATTATTAAAAGATTAGTTATAGGTATAATTGAAATAATATTGTTACATAAAAAAATATGTTTGATAAATACCTACCTAGAATTTCAAGGTACATTGAAAATGGCAGTTACCTACCCTATATAAATAAATTCATTCCAAATTATTAGGTAGAAAACATAATACTTATCTGTTTTGTTAAAACATAATGTAGGTACCTAATATTTTTTGTAATAGAGGTCCATAATTACTGTTAAGCAGCTTTATTACATACTAAATACAAATATTGACGCCTAAGAAACAATCCCTCTTCTCCCCAAATTAGCAGTTTGCAAACGACCCAAAACCAACTTTCCCCTTTTCCTAAATAAAAACCCCCCCCCCTTTTTTTCCCCCGGGGGGGGGGGGGGGGGCCCCCCCCAACCCCCCGGGGGACACACAAGGGGGGGGGGGGGGGGGGGGGGGGGGGCCGGGCCCCCAAACCCCCCCCCCCCCCCCCCCCCCACACGGAAAACGGGGGGGGTTTTTTTTTGTTTATATATTCAATGTCGATGAGATTTTCAATAGAGTAATTTTACATTATTTTTAATTTAGAAAAGTAATTTCATATTTTCTCTTATAAACAATACTGGCAGGTAGAGTTCAACCCTTTAAATCATTTTAACTGATATGCCTCCTTATCTTCGGAACATAATTAGATTGGTTCAGATGTTATTTGTTACATAATTATTATTTTTAGTAAGTAATATAAAAAGGCAAGTAAAATACAATTAAAACTTAGTGTTGATACACTCAATTTTGAACCATTTTTAAAAATGCCTGATACAGTATTACTGTTGGATACTAATTTGAGTACTGCTATTGTGAAAACAATTTTGAATATGAAAACATATGAGGTACTTAAATGTAATGAAAAGGTATTCTTTAACCCACTCATTTCTTCTTGTTTCATGTTATGTAAATTACAGTATGAACTACTAATGTTTCTTTTATTTTAGTTGTTTGCCATTGCTGGAATAGGCGCTGCAATATGGATGTTTGTTGATCCTACCATTCCATTACATTTTACCCAAGAATCTCACGATTATCTAATAACCACAGTTATAATTCTCCTTGCTTCGATAATTCTCTTAATTGTGGCTCTTTTGGGAATTTATAGTGTTTCAAAAGAAGTACGGAAAGCTCTAGTTGCAGTAAGTAGAGAAATGTTACAAAATTATTTTTTTTTTCAACCTTTTCCTTATAATTGATAAAAAGCACAATATTAATTAAATGTATTATGTATTTAAAAATATCTTAAAAAAAATATCAACAATGACTACTTTTACACAAGGATTGTAATCAGTAAACCTACTTTTCAAATCCCTTCGTCTGTGATCGTTTACACTTGTGTAAATCCTGTAGGTTTAAAGAGTATTAATAACTAGCCAAGTGGGTAAAGCGGGTACTGTCGATTCCCCAGATGTAGTTCGGATTCCATAATAAACTGTAGGGTTTCGTCTTTCTTTACTCAACACAAAATCCTAAGATTTTCTGGAAGTTATATACTGTGGTGACTAGAGAGATGGTTAAGAAAACATTTTAAGAAACTACTCGTGATGTAGCTATTCGACTGCCAATCGATAGCACCGAAATAAATACCTAACTACTGCATTTCGTACAACTCTGAGGAAATAATGCATCTCATCTATTTACTACGTCTTCCCTTTTCTTTTTTTCCTTTTTCACGACGATAAAAAGGTACTTAATTTTAAACTGAGCTCCGAATTTACACAGGTTACTGGGTTTTTTAAGTTTGCCTGTGGGTTTGTAACACGATTTCTAAAATCGGTGTAATGAGGAGTTTACAGTTTTAAACAGTTAGTATGGTTGTTACTAAAACAGTTTACTGGCTACTGTAAACGTAGTCATTGTTATTTTCCTTCCTGAATGTTTGCTTAATCATTTCATGATGTCATTTCATATCCTCATAGTGTAACCAAGTGACACCTCATGGATGATTAATACATAATTATAACCTCAGCTCATGTAATTTAATGAAAAGTAAATCATTTTAGTCTATAACTCTCAGTATTTTTTAAATATGAAGTTTATGTTCTATGTTTCTTTATATTTCTACATTTTCACACTGTCACTTCTAAAAAACCATTATTCTGGGTAGTAAGCAAATAACAATTAAACTTTTAATAATGCTTCATACCAAGAAACTATTTCTTTTATTTTAACTAAGTTCTGCAAGTTCAAGCAACTTCAAGAAGGCTCTTAAAAGGTTTAAGATCCATATGTTTTGCTTGCCATTTTATATAGAATAATTGCAAACATTTTTTTGAAGTGTGTTCCCTGATTATACAAAATATATGATGTGGCAAGGACATAACTTTCTTATACCTGTATATATCATCCTGATCTAAAAAATCATTCTATTTAATTCTTCACTTACCTCAATTAAATTTTAATAGTGTACCTTGAAATGTTTCATAAAAATTTTTAAATAATTATCAGCGTCATTCGATACTGTCAATAATAATTCATGTCATATTTTTAATAATTTTTTGTTGCTGACATTGACATTTTTGTAACTAAATTAGACCAGATTAGACCTTTCAAATTTCAAACTGTTAAATTTATCCTAACCCCATTTTATGAGGCCAAATGTGTAAAATATTTCAGTTTACATCAGCTTTATTTAAGTACTTGGAGAATATATTTTATTATATAGGTAGACATGATTTATAATCTTTCATCAAGAATAGATTTTTTTTGTAGTCAAATACAAAGAAGTTTGGGTCCCCTGGACCCCCTTTCAGCTGGCCAATTTTGCCTATCACCAAATTTTTCATTGCCTTTAGAACAAGTGGACTAAATTTGAAAGCCTTATCTCAAAAACTGTGGCTGCTATCGCGATACTACAGACATGCGGACAGATTTTTTTTCGTAAAGTTGTGTTTTTTCATTATAATTCGTCGAGATTTGTCCAGAAACGCAATACAAATTTTTTAATTTTTTCCCGAAATTGTACCTTTTTTCTTCTTTCATTCATGATGTCCTTCTGGTGGTACCACATTCACCAAATTTAATGTGTCACCTAAAATGTTGTTGACAATATTAACTGTCAAATTTGGAAAATCTCCTATTAGTATTTTTTGAGTTATCACAGAATCACACATGCACACATACACACAGCACCTACAGACATCATTCGGAAAATAGTCAGAATCGATTCAGAAGGGTTCAAAACATATATATTAATCAAAATCTCGAGGTCGAAAAAAATCACAGATTACTATACTTATATTAGGTATAAGAAAGTAAAAATATTTGGTTGTCAATAATTATTTTTTTTGTTTTAGTCATTTTGTCTCCTTTTAATCATCGTGGTAGCAGAAGTAGCAGCTGGCGTTTGGGGTTATATAAATAAAGATAACTTGGAATTACATATTCGTACGTCAGTTATAAAAACTGTTAGAGAGGATTACGATAAAGATGAAAACACTAGAAATTTGTTTGATACTATCCAGTCGAAGGTAAGTTTCTTTAAATAAATTTATAAGTTTGACATTGCATCTGTTTACCTAAATATTTAGCACATAGTCTTACTAAATTATCGGAATTTAAAAATGATGTCATCCTTGATTTAATTATAACTTTATATTCATGATTCATTATTTCGGTAATAATAGAACAGATTTTAAAAAACTGTAATTCCAAAAGAAACTGATTTGTATGATCTGTAAATGAAATTGTTATTGTAATAAAATTTAATGCATTGGAGAATTTTTATATCATACTTTAAAATACAAATTTGGGCAACATCAACTTTTTTAATATAATTTTATACCTACATAATTATTTCATAGTATTATTTAATTATTTAAACTTGATTTCTTGAAGGTTATCTGCATTTTGAAGTCATTATGAATATTAATATACAGTGTGACCCACTTGAAAGCGGGACACCCCTATAAAATTTGTATTTATTGTCCGATTTTGACTAACTTTTTTTGGATTGTAGACTGGGAAAATCTGTACTTTAGGACAAAGTGCCACTTTTTTTTACAAAAACCAAGGCCTACTATGTAATTTTTTAGGGATGGAAATTAAATAAATCGCATTAGCTATTTTTTACAAAAAATCTGAGTACGCCACTGGATTAAGCGCCCCCTGAAATGGACATGTACCAAATTTCATAAAAAAATATTGCATATTAATAATTCTGTGGCAAAATTAAAAATCATCCTTGTTATGAATTTATTTCTTCTGATGAACATACGAAAAAGGTATAAGTGCCTTGAAATAAACGGCGGATTGGTGGAAGCAACAAGAATTTGATTAGCTTTTCTACTCTGGAACACCAATAATTTTGTTGAATATTATTACGAATAAAAAATAATTATTGTTAGTTATTTTTGACGTTTTATTCCATGGCTTGCTTCATCAGAAGAAATAAATTCATAACAAGAATGTGATTTTTAATTTTACCACAGAATTATTAATATGCAATATTTTTTTATGAAATTTGGTACATGTCCATTTCAGCGGGCGCCTAATCCAGTGGTGTACTCAGATTTTTTTGTAAAATATAACAAATACGATTTCTTTCATTTTCATCCCTAAAATATTACGCAGTAGGCCTTGGTTTTTATAAAAAAAATGTGACACTTTGTCCTAAAGTATAGTTTTTCCCGCTCTACAATCCAAAAAAAAAGTTAGTCAAAATCGGACGATAAATACAAATTTTATGGGGGTGTCCTGCTTTCAAGTGGGTGTGTGACCCATTGAAAGCAGGTCCTTCTACACACAGTGTTCTCACACAGTGTTGTGTGTAGAAGGATACTAAATGCGTATTTGATAATAATACACAATTTCTGTGAGAGATGAATTTTGTCTATAGTTTTGGTACCAATTTCAGAGAAACCCAACTTTTTCTGAGGTGTAGCTCTATAAACATTAAAATGACAAAAATACAATCAAATAGAAACTGAAATTAAAATCAAAACAGAAATATATACTTTTATGCAAAAAAGCCATTCTCAGTATTACTGCAAATATAATTGTATGTAAAGCCAGTAGAATAGTGAATAAGATTTACAGGAAACAACTACTCAGCAGACAAAAGCCACGACCTGCATTGAATTAAACCCGTAAATCTTGTTTGGTAGTTAAAATCATTTGTCAATTCCTCACTAGACATTGACCGGTTTCAAACTTGTTATGTTCTCATCAGTATGCCATAAGTAATGGAAAAGACAAATAATAATAGCAAACCAGGCAAGCAGACTAAGCAAGACGGACATAGTGAGTGTTAAGTGTATCCCTCTGGTGGTCAGTGCTACTACCAATCAGACATCACTGATGTCTTAGTGACTGATAGCGACCTGCAAAGCAGGTACCAGAGTATCATTTCTATTACTTAAAGACCAATAAGATTGTGACAGATATTTCCATTATTACATTACAAAACTTCGAGTGATAGCTACCAAACGTTATAATAAAGTTATAAAAGGTTAACAGTTGCCATCTTATAGAACCATTATTTATTTAGGTTTATGAAGGTTCTTTTTATGGTATACAGGGCGTTTGAAAAAAATCAGGTAGTAAGAAAACGTGTTTACTTGTAGAAGTATAGAAATTAATGAATCTCTCAAATTAAATTTGTTTTCAGATGCAATGTTGTGGTGCCGAGTCACCGAGAGATTGGACCAGAGGTAAGGAATTAAATATGGGAGTATCCTCTAGTCCAACAATGTTCGACATACCTGAAAGCTGCTGCCGACCAGAGATTGACCCCAAAGAGTGTGTCGCCGCAACTCATCTAAAAGTTGGTAGTGATCCGAATACAAAAATTATTTATGAAAGAGGCTGCTACATCTATATAATGGATAAGTTGGATGATAATGTACAAACCATTTTGATTATTGGGGGAATTATTCTGGCCGTGCAAGTGCTAGGCCTGGTACTGGGTTTAATTCTGGCATGTTCGATGAATAGGTCACACCGTTATAAAGCTTAAAGCATTTCTATAAATTCATATTTTTTTTTAATTAATTATGCATAATTTAATCGTAAATACGTACAAATCACAGATTACGTATAAGTAGTTGTTTTCTCTTTAAACAAAAAAAAAAGATACTTATTTTCTGACAAATGAAATTTATGCCAAAAAATTATTATATATTCTATGAAAAGTTTACTATTCTTCGAAAATGTACAAAAAAATCTCTATATACATATATCTAATGTTTGTGCCATATTTATATCTTGATATTTATCAAAGATTGCTGAGAATAGATGAATCATAGTAATATTTTAAAAATAATGTCATATCTATTTATAACTATTTAGAGATAGATGTATTTCTTCTAATTGTAAGTTTTTTAATTTTATTTTGTACCTAACAAATTTATTTTATTATAAAAACATATAATAAATGATCGAATGAACCTGCTGGTATGCAAAATCAAATACTCAACTATTAAGACTAACTTTTGTTTTACATGTAACATGTAACTAACGTATACTGTTAAATCACTGAGAAGTAAATATATGAGGAGCTTATTTTCAAAACGCAATTTCTGCAAAATACATTTTTAGGAGTAATTGTATAATTTTTTATAACCAAAAAATGTGTCCCCTATATACATGTATTTTATATTACAGAAACTGTATTTTAAATTTAGTTAAATAATAAATATGGTTTTTCAAATAGTTCAATAAAATGAGTTAAATGTCATATATGTCTCGATAAAATTTTTGTCAGAATTTGTATTTTAAAAATAAGCTCCTCAGTCCTCATATACTCATTTTATACGAAAATAAACTAATATGTGAATCAGCATCATCATTATTAATGTAGTGGCATCGTAGTTACATGCACATGAGCAGGCATAGGGGTTTTGGGAGACACGCCAGAGATGGATTTGAAACATAATACCTAATATATTCTAAAAAATGCACGATATAACAGTAATAAAATAATTTGTTGCAAAATAATGAACGGATAGTTGAGAAAATGGTGGTAAATGCTTTTTGTATTATTGCACACATGAAAATTGTCCGGTGTCTGTTATTATTAATATTCACTCCCAACTCGAGGGCAAATACATTTGGGTTAGTGTAGATGAGACAACAATTCGAAATTTTAACATATTGGTGAGGTCTTTGGAGGAACACATCCACAAGAAAATTGTTAGCTCCAAAAGAGAACCGGGATACATTTGGGTTAGTGTAGGTGAGACAACAATTCGAAAATTTTCAACATTGAGGTCTTTGGAGGAACTACATCCCACAAGACGACAGTTGTTAGCTCCAAAAGACTTAAAATGTGCAAATGTAGACAATATGTCCATTCTTGTAAGTGACAGTTTCAAACTATTATGGGGGATGGTTATAAAGAAAATAAAGACAAATTTTTGTTATTTATTACGGACACCACAGGATAGATGAAAGCGACTTGGCGAATATTACAAGGAACATACAATTTTCTTCATGTAACTTGCCTAGTCCACCTTACATCAAGCGACAGAAATAGTTGTGAGTATTATCCCAAAGTGGACATATACTGATTTCCAATGAAAAAGAAGTGTCTCGTAAAGCCTCCGAGCGCGCACGGTTGTTTTGTCAAATTCTACTACACATGGAACTGCCTCCAGAACCTGTTGTCACATGGTGGAGTATGACGCCGTGACCTATTATTTTATACATTTGGAGGATGTGAAATGGGTGCTTCAACAGTTGGATTCCAATCAAGCTGTAGCAATCGCCAATGCTCAGAAGGCTGTCATAGCTCAAACTATTCAAGTAAGTTTGCAAAAAGTTCCCCTTGCAATACGGCAGCTTGAGCAGAATCCCCAGACCAATGACTTCCAATACAGATGAAGTGAATATGGTTTACAATTTGTATCAATACATTTCATTGCTAACAGGAGAATCTGCAAAATGTGTAAAACAGTTTAAATCCGCCTCTGTTAATTAAGTCATGTCGCCCAAAACCCCTATTTCTAAAAATTTGTTTTTACTTAATCCCATTTGATTACTTTTTATTTACTTCTCAGTGTCACTAACCATGACAATTTTTGACTGATATTTAATCTTTAAGAATAATTTTATGCCATATAAATGTAACTGCCCTCATTGTTTCATAATTTTTAATAAAACATTCCACTAAGGATATGTTAACTTATTAATATCATAACTTGTGCACTAGTCATTTTTCTATTATAATCAGGTTGTGGTTTTAAATTGCTCAAACATGTTCAATGAAACAACTTCATCTGATACTGTATCTAGTGATTAAAAGCAAAAACATTTGGATTTTGATATTTTTTTTAGCCGTATCATGTCATGCCGTCAAAAATCATAAAACAAAAATATCGTAACATTGCATTGAAGCGTAAAATACAAATAACGATTTCCCGACTAAAAATAATTTTAGTTACTTGAAGTTTTGTTAACTGCAGTTCTACTCTTTGGATTAAATTTGTACGAAGTATATTTAATGTGAACACCGACCGTTTATTTTTAATTAAAATTTTGTTATAAGAGATAAATACAATATTTTTAGTTTAAGGATATATCATGTGGGACTACACTCCATTTGGATATTTTTGTGTAGAATCCTAGAAGTTGGTTATCATGGGATATAAAATAGTGTTGTTTTGGTTATGTAGTTTTATTAAAAATAAGAAAATTAAATTTCTATTTCTATTTTAATCATAAATATAATTGTATTTATCTGCATTGTCTCTACTGGTAAAATAGCAGATCCTCTTTAATTTGTTAAAATGTAAGACACAAAGTGAAGAAGTTATGATATACATAATGTAACGCACAAATATATTTGTGTTACCTCATATCTTGCATGCTAATGATAATAATCTGTGTGTAGATATAGTGTAATGTAGTGAGTAATTCACTTGTTAATTAGTGTATACATCACAATGCATAGTTTCTGATTTGGTTCTTCAAGCGATTTAAAATGTTAATCGATGGTGTGCTTACCAGATATTCATAATTTCTCATGGTTCTGGAGACTGTAATATAGATGTGCCAATATACAACTCTAAGCTTAGATTAAAAATGTTAACATAAAATTAATACGTATATCAATCTTTGTGTCTATATATTCTTTAAAATATTTATGGATTGGACTTCTTCTGTTATCTAATAGATGTCTCTTAGGCTAATATTAATAGTGCTTTCTCGGTGAAGGACATATGTAGTTTTATCGATATTAATATTGGCTAACAAAAAATTTTAGATTTGCCGTCTTCAATAATGTAACACCATAGTCTCCCATCTAATTCGCATGTATGTAAGTAGTCTGCGATTAAAAATGCAGTTAAATATTTAATGCAATGAAAGTTGGAACTTTATTAACCAAGAGACATTCTGTTTAAATATGTTACCATGTTATATGGGTTTAATCAATTCATAAATTTTAATGAGGTTGTGAAGATAATAAATGTATGAAAAGCAAAAATAAGAGGGAATTTTTAAATTATGTATTTGTTGCTACTTAAATATTTTTTTAGAAATTATCTACTGATAGATATATTACCGACAACTGTATTTTTTTGATTGAATATAGTTTTGAGCCAAAAGTCTCGCCTATTAATAAGTTATAAAGTACTTTAAAATGTAAGGCTGGAGAAGTCAGATGAAATATTTATGTGTCCTTTTTAATTGTCTTTATTAATGAGGGACATGTAAAAGATTGACAATTAGTCATTCATTTGAAACACAAATCAAGCATATTTGCTTTTTTGAAATAATTTATTATTTTAACACTTTTTTTTTGTATGCCTTGTTTTAAACCAAATAAAAATTTATTAATGTAGTTTATACTTATTTCATTTTACTTTCCTCTATCCGACAAAACCACCAAACTCAAAGTCTTATAGATCTGATCATGCTTGTCTCGTGACAGGAATTCAGTTGGCTGCGGACATGCGCAGTAAGAGGTGGTTTAAATATGAAAACACATCCAGAATTCCATCACTTGTTATTTAGATTATCATTTTTGTATGTCGCAATAACATCGTTTGTGTACATATAGTGGTGTATACAACCATGAAGTATGCATAAAAGCAATCGCACCCTCGATGCCGTCATGGTGGGTTTCACAACTTACCATGTATGTCTGCAGCCAGGTGCATTTCTATCATGAGACAAACATATCTGATGTGCATCGCCCACTCCGCAAAAAATATGCTTGCATCAAAAAATCTGAAATAAAACAACGGCCTGATGGATTAGAAGATATCTTTAATCCAGGCTCTATGTGGTCAATGCTGCCATCAATATTTTTATTGACCGTGTGTGGTGTGCATTGACGAATAGAGAACATTTTCCCCCGATAATGAAAAAATCTATCAATATCATTGACCGTGTAGGGCCTGGATAATCAAGGCCCCACACGATAAATTATATTGATTATTTTTTAACTAGGGGCACCACATATCTCTAGGTATGTGAGGGGCACACGTACAATACTCATTAGGTTAAAGTCCACCACCTTCCTCTCTTTTTGGCACACCTCACTACAAATAGTGCTAGAAAGGGAGCATTTGAGAAGGATGGTGACTTCAAGCTGATGAGTATATATGGTACACTATTCGTCAATGCACAACTCGCACGGTCAATACAAATATTGATATCAGTAATATTAACAATCATTATTGACCGATGTAGTGCCTGGATAATAATATTGTTAAAAACCAGTAATAATTGTAGATTTTCAGAAGATTGGTGGAATCACGAGGACATTACGGAGCTAATCTGCAATATATGAACTGAATTTTACGTACCAACAAGTCGGCAAATTATGGCTGGTTAATACAGCATCATTTAACTTTAATTTTATTAATACCTAAGAAAAGTTATCGAATATATGGCTTTAAAGATGAAATACACGTATGCACTATGCAAGAAAATTTAACGTGGAGTGTAGTGCTAGACAAGAATTTAAAACTAACATTGTAACTCCAAAGATTTAAACATTTATGAGTTAAAAGTCTCAATAAAATACTAGATTAAACATGTTAATATGAAAATCGTACTGTGCATGCATAAGACATGTGAGGCTAGGTTACAAATCCCAAATTAAATTTATTGGTTGTCATCAATCATCATCTTGAGCGCAATAAGAGACCTTAAAGTTTGAAATTGGACTGCGCTTTCATAAATAATGAGGTTAGGTTATAAATCCCTATAATTGTGCATAAATGCGTATTGGCATTCTTAAATCTCCCATTGAAGTGCTAAATGTTAAATCTTAAATGATAAACATGTCTGCATAAATCCAATCTTAAATCTTCTTGTGCACATCACTATGGGCATTATTAGCAGGGATGTGAAAGTACAAAATTGTGTTACTAAATGTACATATGTAGTAAGCGCCTCTCTGGTAAATTATTAGATTATAGTATTTTATTTGCACTATGGATCGGGTCACTTCTGATCTAGATCAATTAGGTCAGCTCTTAGACAAGAGCTAATCTAAGGGTCAGCAATTTACATGTTTTATTTACAACTGATCTGAGATTAAAAGTGACCAAGTGAGTTCCCCCCCTTGCCGTTACTGCCCCTACCCGGATGAAAGAATCACGTGATCTTTAGATCAGTAATGTAGTGGGGTAAGAAAAGCGGCAAACCGTTGTCCGTATAATCAGGTTTTGCATATTATAACAATAAATTTGCATATTTTTAATAAAAAATATCGGTTTTGCAATTATTATATTTCATAACATAAAGATAATGGAGGCCTTAGGAAAGGAAAATCTCAAGTTGGTTTCTGGATCATCTCTTTCCATGGTCGAAGGTGAATTGAATGCAGGATGCAGGTCTCCGATTCTCTGCATATTGCTCTGTGACTCTGTGTGTCAACCATATACTTATTAACTAAATAAGTATATGGTGTCAACTATAGCTGTTCTGTAGTGTCACAGATATTTAGTCTGTGGTAGCAGAGACAACCCTGGTGGTAGTGTCAACTTTGAATTTAACTGTTCTGTGGTGTGAACTGTCAAGTTCTGTGTTCTGTTTATTGTGTTTATTTTTCATAAATTTCTTTTATACAAATCTGTTGGTAAACAAATCATCAGATGGTAATAAAATAATATCCTATTTAATTTTTTATTGTAATCATCCATTTATTTATACAATCATCTTTGTGTTGTTTTAGAGGAAAATAATATAATGGCTACATGTAGGTTATGTTTAGCAAAATCTAAAGAAATGATAACTGTAACTCATTACAACGAATTGCCATTAAGAATTGAACACTGTGTTTCAGTCAAGGTATAAAACATTATTGTTTTACACAATAAAATATACTAAAAAAAATGTATTTTTAGATAAACGGTTCTGATAGTCTTCCAAAAACTGTATGCACTGAATGCATTCAAAGAATAAATGATTGGTTTGATTTTAAAGAAATGTGTATTAAATCAAATGAAAAATTAAATCTACAAATAGAAAATGAAAAAGTTTTGAATGTGAAAGAAGAAATTGAAGGCATAAATAATGTTAAATTTAACAACTGGACATATTCAGATTCTGAGGACATTGAAGAATCTGAGTGTGAGGGCGAAGAATTTATAAGTGAAGAATGTTATAATGTAAGTAGGTATGGCTTCGAAAGAAAATTAAGTGCTCTGTTTTCTCTGCTTATGTAATGTTAAAATTTTTATAGAATCAAGTCAAAATAGAATGTTTACAAAACATATACAAATGTGAATTTTGTTCTAAAGAATTTGACGAGTTTTTGGAATACTTGGAACATCAAGATGAACATAATGGTCAGTCTGTATTTAGCTGTGATAAATGTGAAAAGGTTCGTAACAAGAATAAATTACTCTACATGAAAAATGTGGACTTGTGCTACTATATGTACATTATGATTATTATTAGATATCAAATAATAGGTCACTGTTTCTCTGTTAACACTGAATTGAGTTAATGATTGTTTTTTGCTTGTACCTTTTCTGGTGGTACATTAGTTTATATACACTATTGGACTCGATTTTATGCAAAACATGTTTAATGTAGCAAAATGATGGAATAATAGAAAACTGGCATACAGCAAAGACAGTTGCTTTGTGCTACTGCTGAATTTGATATTCGTTTGTGCCAGGCGCCATTACTGCAACAAAGCAGTATGCAGTTAACTCTCTCCCACATATTTAAATTCTAATTTTCTTCTTTTATCGCATTAAATATAGATTTTACATTAAATCGAGTCCAATAGTGTATAGTAAGAATATGTTCCGCAACTTTTAGTTAAAATAAAGGCGTAATTTTTTTTAGGTATTTACAAGTAGATTAGATTTAGTTGAACATGAAAAAAAAACATAAATGTCCTTGTCCAAAATGCGGTAAAATGATTCTTAAAGCAAGTTTGCATGCCCATCTAATTCAACATACTGATCGTCATGTGTAAGTATAAAAAATACGTTAATAATTAATATTGCGTATAATATATAAATAAACCATATTCCAAGAAAAAAATAAAGTAGTAGTTTAGTGAAAAATGGAACATGTGTTGGGATTTTGTGGTTACAGTACACAAGACTTTCTCTAGCAAATAATATATTTTTATTACCTTTTTGGAAAAAAAATTAACCAATTTCGAGGAATATGTACAGAGAAAACATTAAACATTCTTAAAAATGGACAAATATGATGTACCTAACATTTAATTTCTCGTGAACAAAATTAATAAGAAAGATTTCCTCTTTTTAGGTGTACTCATTGTTCTCATAGGTTTGGGTCTAAGGCCACTTTACAACAGCACATAATCACAGTTCATACAGATATAAAAGATCACATTTGTGAGGCTTGTGGTAAACGTTTTTCTTCGAAAACTTCCATGAATGTTCACCTAAAAACCCACAAAGAAAAAAGAGAATATACTTGCAAACTGTGCAATTATGCCGGTAGGTGTTTTTTCCCAGCCAATTTAATTTACGTATTCTTATTTATTTTATAAACCCAAGTCATATTGCACATAGGGCCTAAAAATCTTTTTTTATTTGTACATAAAGCGCTTGTAATGTAATTCATTTAGTGGATACTTATAATATTCCATTAAAACACGCAATTTTGTAGGTCGCACATCATCAGCACTTTATATTCATATGGCAACACATGCAAAAGAGATGCACTGTTGCGAGATGTGCCCAAAAGTTTTTAAAAGTTCACGTAACCTAAGTGATCACTTGCGTAGGGCGCACAGCAAAGAGAAAAAGCACCAATGCTCATATTGTGATAAGAAATTTGTTGATAGATATATGATGATGGTTCATGTCAGAACTCATACCGGAGTCAGACCTTACAAGTGTAAATTGTGCGATAAAGCGTTTATTCGTTCGGACAGTTTAAAGGAACATATGGTTACACATGGCTCAAGAACATTTTATGACTGTAGTCAGTGTATGAAAAAATTTACAAGTAAAAGAGGTTATGCCAGGCATAACTGTACTATCTCAGCTGTGTGAATGTGTCTATTTCTTTATTAATCTATATATTATAGTATATTTATATATGTATATTAGAGGTGGATAATGACTGGTCATTAAAAACTCGGTAAGTGACCACGCATTTTTTGTCATTTATATGATCATTTTACCAATCAAGTGTTACATTTGTTGATTTTTTGCATTTTTCTCTACATTCGAAGTAACAACAAATATGTTAGTTCTTGATGTAAACAAAAGAAAACATTGAACATTTGGTTATTTTGTTTGTTTTAATTTATTGTTATTTGTTTATTTTTTATTAATCTGTAAGATAAGAATAAATTACAATTTATTTAAAATTTTTTAACTACGAAATAAAAAATATTTAAAATTTTAACCAAGGTAAAGAAAAAATAACAAAACTAAAAAAAATATATATAAATGCAATTTGGTAGCATTTAATATCATTGTAAGACGTAAAACAAAACTTCAACAAAAGTAAAGATTTCATAGATAAAAATCAACTTGTTTCAAAAAAATTTTTTGTAACTTCTGTGGTCAGTTTTTACATTCAAAAAATAAATAAATAAATAATTGCAATTGCAAAAAGTTTCTTTTTTCAACATCCCATATCGAAAACAAAGGCCCTGTCAAAAAGAGTTTATACCACTAAATAACTCGAGTTCTATCGACTTAAAATGTTCTGTGTTAAAAGTGAACCATTCGGTATATGCAAGAGATAAGAGATTTTAAACCTCTAATTGTACAAAATAAATTCTCTGTAGTACATAAATTTAATTTAGTTTTTTTTTTTGTTGAAAATTCCAGAAATTTTCTATTTTTATATGTTCTATATGAAACATTTGGTAGTTATATCCAACAGGCTAAAACAAACATGGCCATTATTAAGCATAATACTACTTGGAGCGGAGGTACTATTATCATCACAAGTAACTAAATTTTTGTTCATGGGTGTAAATATATCGACAAATTTCAAATTCCATCAAGAAATATTGCTTTTCTATAAAGTTACATCATTTTGAAATTTTATTAGAATAATTTTTCACTGTGCAAATTTCCAAAAGGTACAACTTTGTAAAAAAAAAATCAATATTTTTTTTATCGAATTAGAAATCTGTCATATTTTCAAACTGATTCTGGAAAAAAATGGTTCGCAAATATTTTGGAAATCGTTTAAAAAAATAACCTGGGAAGGCACGTAATTTTTTTCAACTTTTTTTTGCAAATTTCAATCACATTTTTTTTCTGTAGAATTTTCTTCATTTGATGGTTATGCCTTAAAGTATTGCTTGGCATCCCATGCTCCAATAGTAAGATATGACAGCCTAAATTTCACCAGCCGCCACTGCCAATGTCCACCTTGTGACCGTAATTTATTATACATTTTTCAAGTTTATTTTGTACTCGGAAGTACTGTTACAGTATAAAGAAATACGGTTGCAGTTAAATATTGGCCGTTCTTGTACATGTCACCAGCAAAGGGGCTAGCCACTTTTGTATGTAATTAAACATTTATTACAAGTTTAGTGCAACTAATTTAGTAGACAACAAAAATGAGTAGGTTCTTGACAGATAATGATATCGAACGTGATTTAGACAATGTTTCTGATTTTGAGGTTATGTGTTTGGACAATAATTCTATAATTAATTAAATTAAATTATTGTTCATATACAGTTAAAAATAATGGAACTAAACAAAGCTTGGACAATCTAGGGCTAAAGGCCACTGAATTTTGGTGCATTGTGCACACCTGTGGAACTGTTAAATTTAGGGAATTGTTTTAATATTTCATACAACGAGGCCTGTACCTGTGACCCATATTTTTATGAATTGTTTTAGCCTATTTGTTCCCAAAAAAAAAAAAAAAAGAACATACATAATTATATTATTTATTTATAAACAAACATTGAGATATAAAATAGCAATTTTTTTTCTTAATGGTAATTGAAAAATATTAAAATTAAAAACCCCAAGATAGAATTAAAATAAATTTCCGCCAGGTATACAAAAATAGCAGTACATTCTGTATATATATAATTATAATAAAGCAGAATATGTTAACAATCATGCCAAATTAATAAAAAAAATAATAATACTGCTTACCAAATACTAAGCTGAAAATTGTACAAATTTTTGCTCTGCTTCAAATCAGTAAAAAACAATTCTACCAAAGACTTAATTTATTATTACTGAAATTAAATAATATTTCCCATGTTCCGCAGACAGTAAACCCACACCTGAAATTTTACATCTTGGAGAGTGAATTTAAAAATTCTTCCATATACGGATTTCCACCTAGTTTTTCTAATTCCTGTTTAGCATTTTTTTCCAGTTCATTTAAAGTTTGCCTTGTATATTCGAAGCTACCATATTTCTCCAATAAAGATACACAGTATTTTTTTACTTCAGTCTCTTTTGTTCTTTGGCGAAGTATATCTTTTTTTATTGTTAAGAAACTTAAAAACAAATGAAAACAAATAAAAATGGTAATAGGCCTATAAAAGGATACGAATAACTTGTTTTTCATCTGGTTGGCTGTGGATGGCATGAATTATTGGAAAACTAAATTTTCCTTCTGTTAAATCTTCACAGTAGCTTTTATGTTGCATGTACTAAAAAAATAATTATATGATTTTAGTCCCCTGTGAGGGGGTTAGCATCAGTTCTGATATTTTTTCTCGTTCATTCTTTGCATGCATGCATCGAGCAATTAAGGGATTTATTTCTGAGATTAGTTCAACAATAATAGAAATATCCATTTATTCTTTTTTTTTTTTTTGAACAAGGTCAAAAATTATAAAAATATAGAAAAATTTTCATACGTACGTCTTTTGACATTAGATTTAAATAGTCATCACGTATTTGAAAAATAAGGCCTAAAATTCCTGTTATCCTTGTGTAATCCGCTTTATTATCACTAAAAAGTTGCATCAATCTTATTGCTAACATGAACAGTCCACCCGTTTCTATAAAATGAAAAATATTTATTTTAGTAATATGAAAGAAGAAAAACATTGATCAATATTAAAACAATCTAACTATTTAAATGATTTATCTCCAGAAAACATTTTTGTAGATAAATACAATAATAATTAACAGTTAATTATTTATTGGAAAAAATGAATAGAGAGAATACCATTATTGAAAAATTAATAAAACGAAAACTAAAGTCTGATTTTCATACATCACTGATAATGTATTTAATTTATTTTGTCGGCATGATGTTACATGCATTTTCGATGTTCAATTATAATCTCCCTAATCTCTGGTTAAAATACTTTGTGATTGAAATGATTTTTCCGCGTCGTTTTTCACTTTATCAATATAAACATAGTCTTACTTCGTATAACCATTTGTTTATATTCCTCTTCAGTAGGACATGTAAAATTATCTCTCCAATAAATTTCCATACCCTGTCCTCTATATAATTCCAGGATTTGTTCCAATGTAATTGAAATCGCCTAGAATAAGATTTTGATTTTATCTCACTAGCTTTCAATGACGATTCAGTGACAGATGTCTTACATTAAAACCAACTTTAAAAACATTACTGCTGAATTTTCTACACAAAATATACCAAAAAGTTTGCCCTAATGACTTGGCGTTGAGGTGGAGATAGGTTTTATTATTTACATATTTAAATAAAACATATATTTTAAAAGAATTATAGGTCGATAATAAATCAGACAGATACAATATCATACATTTTACGAGACAATTATGTATATGCACAAAGTGGCTCATTTTTTATCCCAAACCTTGTTGAAACACTAGTCCTGAGACTTGTTGTTTGGAGAAAATATAACCTTTGCATTACAGCAAAGCTTCCTTTTTTAAAACATAGGTTTTCTGTTCTAAGCAAATTATATCATCATAAGTTATTCCCATAAAAATCTATACATGCCCTGTTTGAGCATTTAACTATCAGTTATTTCAATATTTTTCATATTCATTTTTATTAGAAACCATTTCAAATTATAATCCCAACATTCATACTTACTTCTGGATTATTTAGTTCCACTACTCTTTCTAAGGCAATAAATGATGTATAATTAGCTGTATTAATTGTACTAGCTACTCCATAAATCGAATGAGCTACGGGAATGCCTCTCCTAAGAATAGAATTATCTTGTATATCATCAATACTAAAAAAAAACATATTAAGTGTCTTACTCCTCTAAATATGCTATTTTGTCATCAAATAATCAAATAATTAGTAATTTTTAACAGAAATATATATTTTTAATTGAAAAAGAAGTATAAAAAAAGAAACATTTTCTTTCTTTTAAACAAGAGCAAGCTTTGCTCATTTTATTTTGTGAAAGATGGAAAACAACATTTCTCTTCTATTATATTAAATGAGAATTTTTTCCCATTTGAAACAGAAAATGGTAAATTATTTTAACCTTGTTTAACAGTAAGCTACACCCTTGTTTAACAGTAAGCTACACCCCAATAATTTCTACAAATTTAACCACAGGTAACATCATCGTTAATCGTTGAAATATCCTCAATTTATTTGTATTCTTTCAATTCTTTTCTTAAGAACAGTGTGATGACCACACAGAAAAGCATGTGCTTTACCACATTCCCTACCTAAAGCCCGTTTCTCATAAATCATAAAGAGCAATATCAAAATAAAAATGACAATATCCGTTACCAGACTAAAATTGTATTCTGCAATTATATACACTAGACATAAAATATTTCACATTCCGTCATTGCGCAACATATTTTAAATATGTACAAATTTCACTCAATATGCATGATCAAGAATACTGCCTAATGACGAATTTTCCATGCCAATTTTGAGTGTCTAAGAGGGCTCTTAGAGAAGTTAAAGCCAAACCAAATCCTCAAACACGTTAATATGGATTATTTATTATTGGTGCTTATATGAAATTACAAAATATTGATAATTTAAACATAAAACACCACAGAAATTAGACAAGCCCCGAATGCAAAGCCAAAACTGCACGGGCAGTGCTACACTTATGAAAAACACGGACACAACCATTCCCACTGACATTGCCAGTACCGGTGGTAAGATTCGAGCCCGCAGAATGATGGAGAGTGTCCCTAGTCACACTTGCCATCGCGTGTTCTAGTCAACTACTCCACCGAATCGGTGAGATATTAATTCCGCTTAAAAATATACTTGTTTCCTCAAATGCTTCTGTTTTTGTAGATATTTTTTATATACTTTTTTTTGTCTAAGAAAATGATCACAAAAATGTTATATACATACAGAAGACTTGAATTGTGCAATATTTGAACAATATCGGTTATCTGAGCCAATTTCTCATCCGAATATGTAACCAATAATTAAAAGCTCTTGCTAGTTTTGACCTAATATTTTTGCCAGGTACTTGCAATATGTAATTGAAAGGTTCCATTAATTTCTGAAAAAAATTTGTATTAGGATATTTTTTAATTTAGATAAAATATAATTATTACTAACTTCGTCTTGATGTTTATCATTTTTCTTACTGTAGGGAATAGTGGAATAACTTGATGGATCAGTCATTATTAACAATAAAATTTAAATAATTTTGTACTAAAAACTTATACTACAGAATTAAAAATAGTAAATGGTATGGTTACTAAAGTCTGCGGTATGGTCAGCGATCAAAAAAGTGTGGTTGTTTTTTTTTTTTTTTTTTCACATTTAATAGGTTAGTTCATTTCTGTTGGCCGGCTAATGACTGGCTGATCTACTCGCCACAGAACAGCTTTTTTCTAAATTTACTAAAATCGCTTTGACGCGTTTATTAGTGATTCGAATGCTCGCCTAAACATCAAACCACTTATGTAGAAAATATTATATTCCCTCTATATAGATTAGAAAACTGAGTGTTAACAGAGACAACTCTGGTGTTAATGCATTTCAAACGAATGTTGCTAACCACAGAACAGAAATAAGATGATTCTAACTATAGGCGAGACAACCACGTCTCTGCTATAGGTCTGTTCCTGAGAGTATGAATTATGGAGTGTAGAATGTAGTATGAATGTTTTATTGCCTTATACTCTCAGGTCTGTTCTTTTCTTCTTCACTTCTACACTTTTCTTACATTTACCGACCAATAGAGGAATCTCAGTTTGCAATAAAGATAATAAATTGAAATCAATACAACCAGCGGTACTCCGTTATTCAGGCAGAAAATCACAAACGTTTTGATGAACTTTTTGAATGCACATTCCTAAACATCAACTTAAAGTACATTTCACACCAAATTCAGCTATAGCCACAATTTACTAACGAGATTGTGGAATTGTTGCCAAAAGATAAAACTTAAATTGGCAATTTATACTGCCGGAAAGCATATAAACCATTCCTTACAGTCACACGGAAATGGCAGTATTTCTAGCAATTTATTGGCCGTTTAAAGCCACGCATGGCGTGCTCATCAGATCATTTTTAAAGTGGGAAAATAAACAAACTATAATAAAGGGCAAGGAAAAAATACAAACTATAGGAAAGGGCAAAGGAAAATCTTACTAACGAACTAAAAAATACTTATTTAAAAAAAAAAATTATGTTTTTATTTTGTATTTATTATTTAGGTCATTTTTTTATGTACCTGGTAATATATTTTATTTGTAAGTATCTGATTAGATAAGAATTTTGACTAGATTTGGAATAGGTTATTGTTTTATGTACCTGATGATGTAAATATCTTGTTTGTACCTGAATAAGTAAGAATTTTGAATAATTTATTTTATTTTTTTGTTTGTTTACATATAAATGTACTTCATATTAAAAATAATAATAAAAAAAATCACAAAACGTTATTTGCTACAAAGTTCCTATAAATTATTCCATCCAAATCAACTCTTTCTACTTCTTCCTCATTGTATGGTACTTCAGGGAGTGCATTTGCTAAGTTTACTTCTGCATTTTCCTCATAAGTAAAATTATCATCAATAGCAAGATTGTGCAAAACGCAGCATGCTCTAATAAAATTTACAATGTCACCAATTTTCCTTAATTTTACATGGTACAATTGCCGGAATTTCTGTTTTAATAAATCAAAACAATGTTTGATTTTATAACGAACAGATGATAATTTGTAATTGTAATTTCTTTGCACTGTTGTTAGTTGACCTCGATCTTTATAAGGTGTTAAAAGATGTCTCAAGCATGGATAGCCACTATCTCCCAGGATATAATAATCCCCACATTTTTCTGCCAAAGTATCTGAAAGGGGTGATGTACCAAAAACTCTACTATCGCACACTGATCCCGGATACCCCACAAAAATGTCCCTTATTTTCTTTTTATTATCACACACCACCTGTAGCTGTAAAAGAAAAATTATTATTATATTTATTAAGATTATTAGGAAAATATAAATTAATTTCAAATTTCACATAGAATGAAGGACTTAACTGAAATATTTACCTGAATAGAAAAGAAATGTTTATGGTTTAAGTATGAGTCCGGGTCATTTTGTGGCTTATCTATTTTAACATGTGATCCATCAATTGCTCCTATGACACCTGGAAATTGCTTTTTACGAAAATCTCTCTCGATGTCCTGTTTCTCTTTAGCATTTGGCCATTTAATTATTTCTGGAGCCTTATTACTGAGAAAATATATCAACCTTCGAATAATTCTATAGACAGAACTAATCGAGAGGTTAAATCGGTCTCCAACATCACGAAAGGAGGACGTTTGATGTCCAGCAAACCACAGAAAAATTAATACTTGACTTATGGCACTAATTTTGTCATTGCTTCCGGACTGGTATTTAAAGTATTCACTGTTTTTAAAACCGTCACCGATTTTATTTGCCACTTGTCTACTGACTCGAAAATGTTGAATAAATTCACCATCATTATACTGAGGCACAGTGTGTTCTAAATAATGTTCATTTTTTGGTATTACTCTTTCCTCCAGCATATTCAAATATTCTTCGTCATCAGATGAACCAATTGACTCGTAACTAGAACTACTTGATTCTTCGATATCAGACATTTTCTCTATACAAACCACCAAACAACTTTAGAGAATAAGATAAAATAACAACTAACAAGAGAGACAGTCTCTGCTAAGAAGCAATTACAGAAAATTTTGCAAACTAAAGAAAGCTACCCTACCACACCACATAATGTTAGGTTATATTCAGAAATACGTTTAACACGGACTCTCTTCGACCATAAAACCAGAGTTGTCTGCATACTGTATGTAGCACCACAGAAGAGTGTATGCACAGAGAACCGTATGTGGTATGTAGCGCGAGACAGACAGACTTATGTGTTGTCAAATCAAAACAGAATTTTATGGACTGGTTTATAATTTTTATATTTGAACTGCGCATGGCCAGGCTAAAATTCACGGAGAATCCCCGAATTCTCAAACCGTTTGAAATCGGTTATGTCTCTGCCAATAGACAGAATCCCAGATAATAATTGTCTGCTGGAACGCAAATTTCGTTTTGCGCATGTCAAGGACAATTTGAAACCGGTCCGACTGCTGCTGGAACAAACCTATTTATTAAAGCGCAATAATTTTATTTACTGAAAAATCGTTTTTGGTATTTATTAATTCATTTGTTTTACATTTCTGCATTGAGTTTGACGCCTCTACGAGTAGACTTCAGTTTCACGGTCATACACACGTAAATCCACCTTAATTAGCTTCAAAGAACAAAGTCACCTGACTTTTTATCCAATGAAATTCGATATTCCCCTCTGTTGATTAGTGTAGTTTGAAATTTTCCACAGCACCACTAGCAAAAAAACAAAAAAATAGGAGAGACTAGTAATATTTGCGGCCACGCTATTGGTTCTTCTAGTGTCGCTGGCTCCCCGGAGAAGGTCTCTGGAGTCGGCTTCTGGCCACAATTTTTGCCATATTCTGTGACGAATGAATTGGTGAATAAAAAAAAACTGTAACAAAAATAAGCTGGGGGAATGTTGACAGCAACAGTATACATTGTTCTTTAAAGCCTTTGGTCAAAATATCAAGGGGCAAATTTAGAAAAAAAAAATGGGATAATTTGCCTTGAAATATATCGTCAACGCACTCAGAAAAAACTTGTAGTTTACTGAACGACCTCACAATTATGTAGGTATAACGTATCTTTGAATTTTAATCGGTAGTTCTAATATATAATTGTCTTAGATCCATTGACAAAAAAAATAAAAAATGCTTAGATGAGAGATAATTGTCAACCCAAAATTTTAAACAAATTTTGATAACTTCAAAATGGATACAAGTAGCGATTCTGATGAGGAATTATTTCCAGTTGTGGTAATTATATTGATTCTGATATAATAATACTAAAGTTGTAATAACGTACCTTTTACACTTTAGAATAATCAATATGTCAGTTCTGATGGTAATGTGTTTCGTTACGATGACCCTTTATTGGTATCGGGAGTATTAAGGGCAGTTGTTGAGGAAGATCTACAAAAAGTAAAATTTATGGTAGACTCTGGAAAGTCAGTGAATATAAATGACAACAATGGAAATACTCCACTTCACGTTGCGGTTATTAAAAATAAGTGAGTATTTTAATCTTTGACTGGTAAGAGATTCAGTCTAAGACCTTTGATTATTTGATTTGTTTCAGTTTGGAAATAATAGATTTTTTGCTTGCTCAAGATGATATAGTTGTGAATATAAGGAATTTTAGAGGAGAAACTCCTCTTTTTCAAGCAGTCAGGAATGGTAGATTTGAGTCAACTCAAAAACTTATTCGAATAGGAGCTAATGTTAATCTTCCAAATCATGAAGAAGTTACACCTTTACATGTCTCTGTGACTCATACAGAATTAGCTCATTTATTGATATTGCATGGTGCACATATTGATGCTATAGATTATAGTGGTGATACTCCTTTACACGATGCTACTGCCGAGGGATGTTTAGAAACAGTCTGTATGCTCTTATATTACAATGCTGATGCAAATGCCATTGGTGGCAACAATCTTACACCTTTCATGAAAGCCCTAATTGCTGAAAACATAGAGATACAGCACGCTTTATTTGAGTATGTCGATGATTTTAATATAGCCACCGTAGATCATATGACCACATTAGCATTAGCTCTAACACATGATACACCCTATGTGTATGAAATAATTCAAAGAGGAGCCGAAGTAAATTATGCGGATATATATTTATATGAAGAAGTTGCATGTGCTTTTTTTCTGTGTTTGCGTGTCCCTAATCATCAAAACTTCAAATTAATTTGGGAAAAGCTTCACTATAATGAAATCATTAATTCAATTAACTTATTTGCACTGTTTGAACACCTAGGTCTATCCGATCTTGAAAAGTATATAGATGTAATAATAGAAAGTGATAATGTAAAGACAGCTGTGGAGTCTCTATCAAAAAATGAAAACTATTTCTTTTTTATTAATAAGTTCGCTGAGACTGACTTGAGACTTGAGCAACTAACTAAATTGACCTGTCGTTTAATACTCTATGGATATCGTGTGACTAGTTATGATATATATGAAATTTTTTTGCATTATGGTTACTGCGAACTGTTTAAAATGTTGCTCTACATGGAAAATAATTATAGTTATGGTTGGCTTCCTCATATGATTGTGCCTAGACTAATATTTGATCTTGATTGTAAATTAAGTAATGTATTGATCGAAATGGCCCGAATATATAGAAATGAAGTAGGAAAATTATTAGAATACTTTGTTTATCCTCCCTTAATGAAAGTATATTTGCATAAGTATAGATATGATGATGACATGATGGAAATTATACTCAAGTTACCTGAAGTACCTTTATTAATTGAATTGGCTAGAAATAAGTCTAGAGAACATATTGCCAAAACTTTTAACACCACCAGTGCATGTCAGTTTTATACTACAGTAAACCACTTAAACATATCCACTGTTTATAAGAAAATATTAACATTCGAGAAAAAGCTGTATAAAGTTAAAAGTTCAAGTACAATTTCATAGTTGAAATCCAAAGGAATTTATGTTTTGTTTTATATTTTTTTATTATAGAGGAAAGTGTATGTTTTCATATTTTTGTAAGAAATATTAAAAAGTAAAAGTTGTTGAGCATTGAGGACATATTTTTTATATATTTCTTAATTTCATAATTATTTTAAAATTTTATTTGTGTTTGCAAACTATTATACATTTTATAAATAAATATATTGTTAGTTAAAATTAAAAGTTTATTGTGTTAAGAATATTGAATAAGATCAGTATATCACTTGATACAATTTGGTATCGGAGCAATATCTCAAGGGAGATGTAGTAGATATATGTCCTCTTTATAATCCTAAAAAAATATCTCAATCAACGTTAAACAAAAAGATTGTGCATATAGAATTCCTATTTTGTATAATTTTTACAATATTGGTTAAAATTATTGATTTTGGATATTTTACTGTTTTACTTACTTTTGTATACATTCAAATATAATTATGTGGACAAGCATATAAGTCTACATTATAAATTATAATTGTGCAAATGTGTAGACGCACAACAAGATATATAGTTGGTATTGTTGGTTGTTGGTGTTACATCGATACTAAACCTATCAGTGTATTTCAGGTTTTACAATGTGACTGGGTTTCTGTCCCCTTAACTTAAGCAAATCATATAATTTTATGTAAAAATTGCAAATGCATTTTTTTGGGAAATATATTTGAAAAAATTTAAATTTTTTTTAGATTTTTGTTTAAAAGATCTAACACATTTTCTTAATTTAAATTCTTTTGTTTGTGAGGAAACTGTTAAGTATGTTTTCGTAAAACTTGCTTCAATAAAATTAAGGAAATATTTATTTTGTTATAGAAAACATTCAACAAATAAACTTGTGTTTAATGTAGGCAAAACATTCTGTAGCTCTAAAGTACCTGTTAGTTTTTAAATTAGAATATATAAAAATAGATTTAGTCAACACACCTAAGCATAACATCTCTAGTTGCTTATTTTAATCTTTCATACTATAATAATTTGATGGATTTGAAAAGTGATAACTTCGAAGAAGACTTATTTCTTGAAGTGGTAAGTATGTCTGCATGTATGCATATTAGATTTTTTAATTTTTATCGGCCATTTAAGGACAAGCAATATCTGAGAAGTGATTTTTATGCAAATGACGATTCATTGTTAGTACATGGAGTTCTAAGAGCAGTTGTGGAAGAAGATCTGAAAAAACTTCAACATTTTGTGCAATTAGGGAAATCTTTAAATGTTAATGACAGCAGTGGAAATACACCACTACATGTAGCAGTAATAAAAAATAAGTAAGGTTGATGTAAAGTGAGGCAGATTCACATTTAGTTTGGCATATAATTTGTTTTCATTTTAAAGTATTTGATATTATATTTTTATGATTTTTTTTATTAACCAAGAGCGAGTGAACCCTACGGATGGTTTTTTTGCATCTTGCATCAGATTTATTTAGTAGATTAGTTCGATGAAAACAATTCTTGATGCAATCGTATCGAAGGAAGTTACCCAGTAAACACCAAAGTATGGGCCTTTACTGGGATCTTGCAGGACTTTCACCCGGCCTTTACCGGAAATTGTGGACAAATAAAGGCCCCATGAAGGCCCATTGGTGTTTACTGGGTATCTTCTGGTTAAATTTGTCGGAGATGGAAAACTAGCCCTTAATGAAACTTAATGTTGCTTTCCAATAGCATAATTTGACAGATGGAGACACCATAAACAAAATACTTGACTTACAATAATGTTTATACAATATGTGTTGATTAGGGTCAACCGCAGCTAGTCATAATGTCATAAATGTTGCGCATAATTATATATAAACAGATAAAAGAATAATATCAATCAAGATAACTTTTTATTTCTATAGAATAATAATAATAATAATAATAAATATATATGAAAACTTATAAATTTGAGTTAATTGTTAATTATGTTAATTGTGGTATCTGTCGTAGTGCAGCACTGGAGTTCCTCCGAGGTGTCTCCTTGGTAAAAATCTGGCGGCGCTAATTTCAGTATGCAATAGAATATTTATACAAACACTATAATACCGTATAATATTGCATATGTGGATTTGATATAATGAAATAAAATTGTTATATAAATCATAATTTAGTGATTTATCTTTTTTCTTTTGTTTTATATTATTTTGTGTCATCGACTAAATGAATCACTAATTTTTTTTATTAATTTTCAGTTTGGATATTTTGGACTACTTACTTTCTCAAGCCAATATCGAAATGAATAATCAAAATTTTTATGGTGAAACCCCATTATTTCAAGCCATAAAAAATGAAAGAATAGAGGCTGCAAAAAGACTTATTGAAGCAAGGGCAAATACAAATTTACAAAACTATGAAGATATTACACCACTTCACCTCTCAGTAAAGCACCCTGATTTAGTACATATGTTGATTCTGCATGGAGCGTATCTAGATGCTACTGATTACAGTGGAGATACTCCACTACATGATGCAACAGCTGAAGAATGTCTCGAAACTGTCTGTATGCTTTTGTACTATAATGCAGACGTTAACATTAAAGGAGTCAACAATCTTACACCGTTCATGAAAGCTTTAATAGCAAAAAATGTCGAAATTCAGGCTGCTTTACTAGAATACGTTGATGATTTCAATGTTGAAACTTTGGATCATATTAGTACTTTAATGCTTGCCTTAAGTAATAAGTCTCCATTTGTTGAAGAAATTATAAATGGAGGAGCGGATGTTAACTATGCTTATGGATATGATTTAGTAGATGCGTTTTCAGTATGTTTGCAAGTACCAAATCCTCGAAATTTTAGATTAGTATGGGAAAGGCTTAAATATGATGGAGATGATATGTCACTTGGAAGTGTGTTGTGGAGAATAAGTGGTACACTGAGAAAGGAACATTTTAAGCAGTATATAGATATCATTATTGAAAGTGATAATATGTTCCAAGTAGTTGATTCCATAAGCAATGCAGAAGATTTTTATATGGTCATTGTTAGATTTTGTGATTTCTTCCATCAGTTATCTATCGAACAACTCACAAAATTAATGTGTCGTCTGCTTACTCATGGTTACGTGGTGACCAGTTTTGATATGAGCAAAGTCTTCTTACATTTTGGTTATTGTGAACTTTTTAAAATATTACTTCATATGGATATTAAATTCATTGGGAGAAGGCCCCCAGATACTTCTAGACTTATATATGATGTAAAAACAAAAGCATATGTATTACTAGATCAACTAGTCACAGTTATAAACATTGAATATTTACATAATGCTATTTATCAATTACTAGACTACTGCATTTACCCAAAATTGGTACGTGCATATCTTGACTTAAACAGGGATGATTATGTCACTTTTAAAATTCTCCATTTACCTCGAGTGCCATCTTTACTCGAATTATCTCGAAACAGGGCACGAGATTATATTATCGATAAATTTCAAATTAATAGTTCATGTCAATTTTACACATTTATTAACTATTTAGATATATCTCCAGTGTACAAAAAAATATTGTCATTTGAAAAAGTGATATACAAACCTGATGCTGATGAGGCATATGAAAAAAGTTAGAAGCAAAGAAAAAAATAAAATATTTTTTAATTGAAATACGATTATATCGATAATAATAATAAATAGATAAAAGAGAATTTTTTTTTTTCAAAAAAACCAGCAATTATATAGGAACGATAATTGTTTTATACCTTTACCAACAAAAAAATTGACATTAAATTTTAAATTGAAGAAACATATTAATAATTTGTCTGTCTACTAGAGAATTAAGCAACATACGCCTGAAATTTCTTGCAAAGCTCTTTCTGCAAAAAAATCTTACAAGTTTGTAATCAACTGGAGGGGTAACATTTTTATTCCTGAATTTCTGTGAGAATTCATCAATAAACAGGCGCGATTTACATTCGTCCGTCTGGGACATGATTTAAAATCAATTGAGGAAGAAGAAGAAGAAGGAAACGTCATTTATACTTTTCAAATAACAAAATACGAAATCGAAACCGGTACTATTCGAACTTCGAACATCTGTCAAAATTATCATATGATGATGGCTAGTCCAGTGCATTTCTTGTTTTATATTGTTTCCAATAATAATAATTAATTAAATGTGTCGAAATGTGTTCAGAAGAAATCATTTTAGAAATTGAGGATACGCCAATAGTATGTAAAAAAGAGGAATTAATTGCACATAGTGATTATTTTAAGGCTATGTTGGAAGGAAATTTTATTGAAAGTAGTAAAAGAGTAATAAGATTAGAGGTAAGGAAATTTTACTGCACTATGACTGTCAGTTTGTAAGATTATCTGTGGTTCGTAACATTTAATTATTTTAGGGTGTTGATTTAAGAGCAATGAATATTATTTTAACATTACTGTGGGATGAATCGTACCTGATCCAAAATGAAGATATATTAATAGTTTTGCAAGCAGCATGTATGTTACAATTTGTGAACATAAGAAACATATGCCTGGAACAAATTATAGAAATGCTATCCCCAAAAAACTGTATTAAAATTTGGCATGTCACAGAGCAATTGAATATAAAACCGTTATTTCTTAATGCTAAAGCCATGGCTTTGGAAGAATTTTTGGAAATTAAAGATACTGATTGTATTTTGGAGCTTTCATTAGAAGAAATTTATTATTATTTGGGGCATATACATTTAAAAACTGATAATGAATTAAGTGTATTTCAAACTGCTATGAAATGGTGGTATGAAAATAATAGTCAGTGTGTTGAAAATCCTATGAAAAATTTGCTAAAATTACTCAGTTGTGTGGATTATCAAAGTTTATTAGATAATTATTTAAGAGAAACTATGACTTATCCCGATATAGCCAGTAATTTGGAAGTAACACAAATTTTATCTTGTATACTACAAATTAAAAATGGACATTCTGTTGCGGATTTTTCGGAAGTTTGCCAAGAGAGAGCTCGATTACTTTATAACTCGAAGAGTAGAATGTCACCTGTATTACCTTGTATTCTAGTAAATTTTATACAATTAGAAGGCAAAAACAAGAAGGCAAAGGTCTCTAAGGAACAGGACTACGTTGTATATTATGGTAAATTATTGAGTTCTACTGAGCTATATCATTTAAATTGTCTGTTTAGTATTTTCTTTATTGTGCAGATTCCGTATACATTTTAAAAAGATTCAAAATTATAGAAATAGTTTGAATTTGTCATTTTAAAGTTATTTTGAAAAAAATCTGTTCTTAATACAGTAGTAAATTTTACCATACATTTTTTTTTTAATATGTTAATTTCGTAGAATATCTGATATATAATTGATATTGCCTGTATAAAAAAGGATATACCCTGATTGGGAAAACATTATGGTCGACAGAATATAAAAAAAAAAAAAAATAAAATATAAAACGAACTTTATGAAATGTGTTGTGTTAAAAAAATTCTGTGTATCCTAATATATTATTAAAAAATTGCACACCTCCATGCTTTGAACTCAACTTGTGGGTCAAAAATTACATTTCACATTGCTAGGCCAGCCAATTTTTTGTTCCACAATACTTTTAAAGTATCCAAAAAATTTTTATTGATATGCGTATGTCTGTTGATATGAGAACCTTTGCTAAAATGTAAATTTGACATAACCAATTGGAATCCTATATATTTTATCTTATCGATTCTTTGTTTTGAAAAGATTTGAATTTTGACCCGTTTAAATCCACCACTTAGATTTAACCACCAATATTAATTATTTAATGACAATATAGAGAAGTTGTGATGAGTTCCCAAGCAACACAATAGGGTATACTTCTAGTGTATTTTGTGTATTTAATGTTTATTTTTGGGATATGTTTGGTAGGTATATAAAATTAAATTTATATATAATTTTTGATGCATTTTTTCACCCAAATTGAATATTTTAAATCTTGCAAATTCGAAAATTAATTACTAGTTGACTTTTTTTTTGTTAAATTGATGCTGAAAACAAATGTGGATTCAAATTTAGAGTTTTCTAAGAAAGGTTTAATAAAAGTCTTAATTATATGTTTAAAATTTGTATACATGTTAAATAATTCTGTTGATTTAAAAGTATGAAAGGATTAATTAATTAATTAATTACTTCAGCCAAAATTCCCTTTTAAATTTAGTGCCTATGTCACATCAATAATATACATATCTCGCACGGATACTTTTACCTCTTTGTGATTTTAAGAATTATTTTAACACATCTGCGACTCGCTCTTGCTTGAGATTTTAATTTTGCAGTTTATAGAACAGAAATAATTTGTACAATCAGCCATTTAGAAGACTACAACATTTATCTTAGCAAATTTTAACAAATCTGTTTTTTTTTCTTGAACTGATTAGTTTTGTTTGTTTAGATAAATTCAAACGTAAAAGGTTTTATGAAATACTGGATAACAAAAAAAATGACAATTTAACAACAGTTTATTATGGTAAGTTAAATTGCTAATTTCATAGAACTGATATTATAGACTACCTTTCTCATATCATTCTCACAGGTCGCAGTAAATATTTCAAAATTATTTTTACTGAAGTATCTTCAAAATTGTAGAGTCTTACATAATTTTGTTTTCATATTAACATTTTTTGTTTTGTTATAGATCACAATTTAAGAGAATTCAAAAGACTTTTTGATATTGATGGTCAAAAATGCCACGGCTTGGATGGTTTTAAATTGGTCGGATACAAAGAATTTGCATTCATGTACGGAGGAGAGTTTTTAATAGGTAAAGGCAACTGGAATTATAATTTTTGGGTATTTGACACGATCAGAGAAAGATGGGAAAGGAAGTGTGTTTTACCTTTCCCAAGAAGGCACTTTGAAACCTGTATGGTTGGCACCAACTTATATATCATAGGGGGTACGGGTGTGTTTAGAGTTATACAAGAGAATATGTTTTGGTACAACTATAAGGAGGATAAATGGAGTACACAGATAATGTTGCCATTTCCTGGTAGACAATTAAAATGTTGTAATTTTTTAAATCAACTTTTCATACTTAACATCAGCAACAAGTGTGGATTTTTTTTTAATGAGAAAACTTTTGTTTGGAAAAAAATGGAAATTGCTATTGATGATGGTGTTATAAACAATCTGTCCGACTTTTCCATTTTTTCGTATAAAAATAGTCTATATATTAAGGGTAAGTTTAATCATGACTACAATCTGGCATTAAATATTTCAAATGAATTCTTTACTAAGTAATAGTTATTAATGTGTTTTTAGGTAAAAGCTTGATAGAGTTTGTAGTTATGGAGAAAGAAATAGTTTTAATATCTATAAAAGATGTAACAAATATAGTCTGTGATAAAATGGAATTAGTGTTATGTAATAATATTGTTTATACATTCTACAAGTATAGATATGAAGATAATGATACATATTCATTAGAAATTTACAATTTAGAAACCGGTGATATCGATTTTGTGTTTAAAGATGCACCTAGTGATACTGTGATAGATATTGATGGTAATCAATTTATAGTTAGTTCAAGTTTGAAGATATTTGCATTTCAACATCACAACTTAGTTGAAGATAACATATTAGTCAATAATTGTTTTGAATAGAATTTTTTTAATTAAAATTTATTTATTTTATCTGCATTTTTATTTATACAAATTATCCCTCAATATTTTACATATAAACTCTTTAAGATACACATGATTGACAGTCGATTAAAGCAACAACTCTTCCCAAATACTAGAAAGAATTGAATAAGTTGAAGTATCAAGTATTCAAATATCGAAAAATTATTTGAAGTATCAAGTACAGTTTTTTCTTAAAACATACTTCAATTACAAGTCCTCTTGAAAATTACTTGATTTATCGCCAAGTAATTTACTTGAAGTAAAACAACAGTATTTGAAGTACGCTTTGTAATTTAAGTATGTAAAATATTTAAAGTACATAAAATTACATGAAGTATTACAAAAATTTCATAAAAAAAACTAAGTAAAAAATCAGTAACTTTCGATTTAAATACAATTTGTATTTTTGGAATGGATAAATGGTTTAATGGTTTCAAATTCAGATTAGAGTTGTGTAAAAAATATAATTTGACATATTTAGTTATATGCTAAGCTTATGCGTGTAAAAATCACATGGTGAAAATTAGTGAATATAAAAATAAATTTATTATATTATGTAGATGTCGCGCTTTAAAAATGTTACTTTGTTGTGTCCCCCTGCAATGGACCCACTATATCTGAATTCAGTTTTAAATTAGCAAAGTCTACACTAAAAAAATGTTATTCTAAATCTTTGGATGGATGGAAATCATTTTAATTGTTTCGGAGGAAAAAGGATGCAACATGTAACCTTATCGTAATAATAATTACATAATGAGATATGTTTTGCTTAATTTCTTTTCTGTCTTATTTTCTACTATTAATTTACAACAATAAGTAAAAAATAATGTATAATAATTATAGTTAATTCGGAAACTGGCTTAATATTCTTGGCACTTTAATGCATAATAACCCTAACCACTGGCCTAACCATATGATATTAGAATATTATGATTACCACAATGTCAATTACCAAAATGGCAAAGAATGTCCGAAAACAAAAAAATTTTAAGTATATTTAAACACCAATATAATATAACATAGTTATCTTGAATTTCAAAAAAACGTACAAATCTTTTTCTCAAAGTGACCACCACACAGTTCCTACTGCGAAACAAAAAAGTGTATGAAGTGTGCTAGCGTAAACCATTAAAACAACGCTGAAAGCACAAATTATTCTCTGCCGAAAGGGAGGCAGATGTTCCTTTGTGGTTTTTAATAGCAAAGCTAGTTATGGTATATCTATATGTTGAACTATAATATCAACTAACCGAACTAAAAACGAGGATAAATCGTCTGCTGGCAGTTCTCTAGCCGTTCTATTTCCAAAAAAATTTACACCGGTTGCCATCAGTAGTGAGACGCTCATCTGCGGATACAATACATCCACTCGTGACGTGATGTGAAAGTAATATTTGATATAAATGGTTTACTGATTTACCTGCAAATATACCTTAATTTACCCAGTGATGTTTGACGTAGTTATATATGCTATCTACCTACCTTTTTAATTTTGTAAATCACTAATCACTGAATGCGCTGTGCCACTTATTGTACAGTATGCACAAGATAAAATTTTAGAAATGTGTTCTTACCTCAAGGCGTTGCAGCATGTAACTAAATTACATAAACAAGTAATTCTAGTAAGTCCAAAGCATTTTTTGTATGGCCTTGTTTATGCGAGTTTTGACAAACAAAATATAATTGAAAAAGGAAATTTACTTCAAGTAATTGTTTCAGAGTGCAAGTATCACCTAAATATTTACTTGAAGTGGCCCAAGAATACTTCAAGTACAATTTATTACTTGAATTATGATGTAATACTTCAAGTATTGTTAAGAATACTTAAAGTACCTTACTTGACAAAATCATGTAAAAATTAAATTTTTTTATGTGAGTAATTGAAATACAAGTACAAATATCTACTCAGACTTAAAGTAAAGTTTTGGACACATACCCATTAGAACTTTTTTGTTTATTTTGTGTCCAAAAATGAACCATTCCCAAGATATAAGGTGTGTAAAGTATTGCCAGAAATATATTTTTTGTTTTTCAGAAACTATTGGAGAAAATACTACAAAATTTGGGATGCAAGCCAAATCCACTGAAATTGCGACTATTTATAAATGCTCATTATTATCGTATTCATCTCCAATAGTTTCTAAAAAAAAAAACGAAGAAAAACTCTATCTTGGAAACGGGTTCATTTCATGTTCATAAGAATTTTTTTGCTTATTTTGACTGATAGTATATCCTGTAGAAGTTTGGCATACTATTTTTGAAACACCTTGTATACATACATATACAACACATATTGAACTGTTTTATTCTTGGTTTTATGCTTTGGTACGGTTACATGGATGGAGATTTTAGATGGAGTTTTATTAGTTGTATTTATGCATCCAGGAACAAAATACCATTTTCTTGCCAATATATTTCTTTTAATACACTTATCCACGCAGAGAAATGTGTTCTGTGCACATCGGACTATGACTACTGAATTATTGTAACTATTTATTTATTATGTGCATAGATTAAGCATTCCCCAACATCTAACATTATTATTATAAATACAATTTTTTTTTGTATTTATTCATTATTAATAAAGACGTTTTATTATTATTAATGTAAATGTACATGTAATCTGTGCGAGCATGTGACGTCACGCCGCTGGCCTCTGTCTTTTGAACGTTTTCTAATCCAGAACAAGTCGCATTTTTTAACAAATTCTACACTAATTCAAAAGTTTGTCGACACTATAGAAACTGTTTCTTACATTATTAGTTTTATACAAATTAAAATTTTGAAACAGTTAGAAATTTTGTTCAGGTTAAACTAGCTACACTCTAGAAAGAAAAATATCGATGTTTTACCACTACTACCTCCCCTAAATACGCCACTGTTGCACCCCCTTTAGCCAAATCCTAAATCCGCTACTGTTTATAAATATCAACAACTAACTAAGGCTTATACAGGTCATAGTTTTAAATTTTAACACATAAATGAATATAAGGGGAAGAGCTGAACATATATAAAGAACAAAATCTAATTTAATAAATGGTGGACATAAAATTCAACCCTAGTTATGACGCTTGTAAATTAATTATAATTTTCATATTTTCTTTAGTAATTGAGGAAAGTTCAACCGTAGCCAGTTTAGAGTCGGCTGTGTTTCAACTAATATTAGAATAACTATTAATATCATTGGCCGATACAAATTCCTAATATGATGATTTTTTAGTACGAAATTTAATATAAGAAATTCATTTTTCAAAATTTACATTTTTAGTTCTTCCTAGTCACAAAAAACAATTCGTTTTTTTTTTCGATCCTATATAGAGTTCTCAATAATTTTAGATTATGGCCTTTTAAAATTAAAAACTATGCGAGAGGGGCATACATATAGTTTGTTGTTTGGACCTTGGCGCGTCTCGATTAGTAGCAAATAATCAAAAATAAATGAAAAGGTCAACTATACCTTTGAACAATGGCGAGTACTGGACAATGTTTCATTTATACATGTTATCATTGTATTTGTTGATAATATATAAATGCATTGCTGCAATATAGCAGTAGGTACACGAGCACGTACCTAATTTGATATACATACGCGCAAAGATCCAATCAAACTTTGTATTATGTAAATACCTGTCAAATGTTATTGTTTGACATTATAGACGAAATGTTTTAATCATCTTTAGAAGTTGGCGAAACGCGCATTGAGTTTAGTACCGAGTGGTGTTTAATGTCTCATCAAGAGTTCAACCCACTTCAGGAATAATACTAAAGGTTTCGCCAACCAAGTTGGCATCATCTGGAAATGATAAATCACCTCCAGATAAGGCAAACCCCACATATAGCACAAAAACAGAAATACACTATGATCGGTCCATCTATATTCATTGCAAATATTGAATGTACTCTTGTATATGCAGAAAGTAGAAGAGCTATGTGTTACCTAATATACATAGCATGATTAAATTTTTATATAAAATGTATACATGCATTTGTAGGTACATAGTATATTTTATTCATATACACCATAAGTATAATATTAAATAAATAAGAACAAGTACAGTTAATGTAAAGTATATTTGAAGATAAATACACCATAATCATTTATTCATGTTTTACGCATTTTATAGCATGTTTTGTACTATGTAGGACTTAGTAGGTGAAATGCGCGTAGTTATACCCATATTTGATATTTGTGGAAACTGCATGTATTCATGTCATATCAAATGGTCTAACCCACTTCAGGAGATGTCTTACAATATTTTAAAATTAATTCACTGGGTGAACTGTCAAATTGTAACAGTTTATCCACAAATGAATTCATCATTAATATAAAATTGTCAACGGGTACCCTCATTTATTCAATCGTGCATTTGACATAAAATAAATAAGTAATTTCCAGCAAACAATCTTCATGTAATGGCTTTGTACACTATGGAATGCCCCGTAGCCGATCTTCCGGTTCCGCCACAGGATTCCATCAATGTAAGTGAAAGGTAATCAAGATGCGCCTTATATACGTTTTCATTTTCAACTGGACAAAGAACACCGATCTTCTTCATTAGCCTCAACTTTAGTCGCATTATTACATATTATGTGGGTAGGAAATAGTGAAAAGTGAAGGGCTGTTTATTGAAACTATATATTCTTTAGTATGTTGAGTAATCGGTACTAACTCGTAATAATTAGTGGGTAATAAATACAATTTTTCTTTTTTTAAGAACGCGATTATCTTTAATTATTACGCTTCTTTTTGTTATAGTTATCGTTACATAATTTGTATTAATTTTACTGTATAATTTTTAAACGTGATGCCAGGAACGATCTACGTTCACATATCCTTTGGACACTTTTTTCAATAATAATAATCTATATATATTAAGGGGCCAGTAAGCATGTGAGGTTACAATAGTTCTGGAGAATTCTAAAATAGATCGGCATAAGAACAATTATTTATGTAAACGTACATAAATTCTCATCAAGACGTTATTTTCCAATGTCAAATAGCCAAAAAAAGGCTAAAGATATAGTTTACACAGGACTTTACGTAGAGGTTTATAAAATATAACGCATAAATGAGAGTACTTATGAAAAGTTTTATTGAACGCTTGCAGAAGTTGCGAAAAGAGGTTTTATTATTTCTAAAAAATTAAGTAATTGATGAGATATTTATAAGTATCACAAAAATCATATAATTAGCGGTGTAAAAAAAATCTGTAAATTGTTTTTATTACTCTATGAACAAGATATCAGGTTATATTAGTTTTACAAACCTCAAAGTAAATGTCGTTTGTAAAGTCTATATTTAGCCTTTTTTTTGGCCATCTGACATCGGAAAATAACGTGTTGAAGAGAATTTATATACGTTCCATAAATAGTTCTTATGCCTATCTATTTTAGAATTCTCCCCAGAACGGCCGATGTTGCTATATTTTTAAGACCAGCTTGAAGACGAACGTACTTACTGTCGCCGCCATTGTGATGCTGACAAAAATAAAGTGAAAAAAAATGTGAGTTTACGTCAATCTAATTATACAACTTTAAGTTTAAAACCACTAATAAAGTAATCACTTATGTATTGACAAGTTAAATCACTAAAATTTGTGTATCCAAGAATTTTTTTCTTTAAAAACATCATTTTTGGGACGCGCTTGTTTTTTCGGCCTACAATGTCTATATTTTACTAAGAACGTCTGCGTTGAAAAATTTTTGTACTACAATGCTCTTAAAATCTATCGAAATATCACAATATTAAAAGAAGTAATGTGAAAGCCTAACCCCTATATTGTATAAATAAATATTATTATATCACGTTGCAAAGTGCAGGAGAAACCATGCCGTCGGCAGACAGCGAAACTCCTCACGCTATGAGAATTATCAGGACAACATAAGAAGCAAGAGCTGTTATCTATACGGCCTGTAACTAATCATTAAGGAATACATTGCATATACTGTACCCACCATAAATAATGTTTAAAAAAAGTATTCATTGTGAAATCTATAAGAGGTATTATTCAACCTCTTAAAAAGTGCTTCGGTGTAGTGATATAACACCATTATTTTAGAAATGAACAGTTACTTCAGATCATATCTAAGAGTTATTTTGTGGCTGACATTTATAAATCTAACGGAAGTTAATAATCCTCACACAAGAAGTCACAATACTTATAGAAGTAACGTATTAACTGGGGGGGGGAGGTCAATGTTTGGGCGATGATCGCGAGAAGAAAACCTTCAGTAAATATCTACAAGAACAGGTTGTAAATGTCCAAAATGCTAAAATTTAGGAAATTGTGCTAAATAAAAATTGAGAGGCACAACGAATTTTAAATCTAGGAATGTCTTGTGTTAACATTTTTTCCAAAAAATAAGAAATATATACTTTTTTAGACATTAGAATCAGATTAATCGAAATATTTAAAACATATAAATCAAACGGTGAAGTCTTTTTAAACGGTACGCGGTGTACCGATTTTTATTCTGTCATAAACGTTTACGATATTTTAGTACCTGCTCTGGATGGACCAAAAAACCAGGCTTTTTATTTTCCTTTTCCAAATTGTTGTTCCTCAGCCGATTTTGGCGAATTTGGTTGCGATAGTTAGTTGATTGAATAGGCTACAAACACCATATTTCAAGATGATCGAAACATCAATATTCAAAGTGGTGGACTAAATTTCAAATAGACCGTTTTTGCGCTCGTTCTCTTTAATTGAAAGTTATTAAAATAAGAGAACTAACGACAGAGTTTGAAAGAATGAACTACCATCTACATTTTAAGACTATGATGAACTGTATCGGGCCATTGGTTTTAGAAATATAGTGATGTCAAAAAACGCCTGCTTGCCTGTTTTAGAATCTAGAACAAAAGACAAACTTTGATATTTTGCCTGTCAATTTTTTATTTCTCAACTGATTTCAATGAACTTGGTCTTGTTATGTAGGCAGTAGAATCGGCTCTAAGGAATTGCCAACAAATAATCGAAATGTCAAAATACTAGACTCGTTTTCTATTGGTACTTCTATTGCTTATAGCTACAATATCTTAAATGTCAAGAATACGCCCTAGAGAAATAATTTATAAAAAATCTTATCTAGGTAAATAGCATGGTGGTAAGTACTAATGACATCCTCCCTGTAAAACAGATGTAATATTTTTGATCAGGGAAAAAATTTATATTTTCTAAACATTACAGATTCAATGCATACAATTTGAATGTGATTTCCTCTTGTAGCCACAATTGCTGTAACTCTTCTCCTCCAGCTGTGTATGGGCCACGTTATAGAAATTTGAAGCAGGAAAAATGTATTTTAATACCATGGCCGCCCTGCAGTCCTGAGTTGAATCCATTAGATTACCTTGTATGGCCATATTTTCAAAAAACTGCACAACGATGGCCTAAAATAATTTAATATTATTGAGGAGCTACGACAAGGCTTAATCCAATATATCCAAATATCAATAGTGCGGGGCCATACACAGCTGGGGGATAAGAATTACAGTAATTGTGACAGCACGAGAAGATGAGATTTAAGAGTTATGACGGGCTAGACTGCATTACCTATTTATTAATTGAATCTTCAGCGTTTGAAACTATTGATCTTTTTCAATGAATCGATAATATTGCATTTGATTTACTGGGCGAATTTCATTAGTGCCTAACACCTAATTATGGATTTCTGGTAAAATGTCCTCTACCATCTTGTCGTGTTATTTACCTAGAAAACATTTTTTTTAAATTATTCTTCTAGGTCGTATTGTTGATTGTCATTATTTAATATGTTATAGTATGAGTGTAAGTAGTACAAGTAGTATTAGAAAATGGCTCTTGTAATTATTTTAATATTTTGGTACCTTGTTAGGGCCAATTCTATTGTTTACGTAACAAGACCAGATTTATTAAAATTTGTCGAGAAATAAAGAAAGGACAGGCACAATATTAAAGTTTGTTTTTTTTGTTCCCGATTTTGAAAATGGCAAGTAAGTCTTTTTGAATTCGCTGTATCTCCAAAATTAATAAACTGATTTAACAAATTATTGTGGTCTTAAAATGTAGAGGAAAGTTCATTCCTTCGAAATCTGTCATTAATTCTGTCATTTTGACAATTTTCATTTAAAGGAACGAGCGCAAAGGAAGGCTTATTTTTATTTGGTTTTGCCATATTGAATTTCAATATTTCGGACATCTTAAGATTTGTAGTCTATATAATTAGCTAACAATTGACACCGACTTCGTTAAAATCGGTTGAGAAACAAAAATTTGTCAAAGAAAAACAAAAAGTGTGGCTTTCTTGGCCCACGCGGTATATCTAGAAAATGAATTTTAAGGCCGTTTTAATATTTTGGTTCTAAGAAAAATCTGTATATGAAGTGAGTTCATCTAACAATGCAAATTGTAATTGGAGGTAGCGCATTCGCCAAATATCACAATTTCTCGTATCTGTAGTCACCTTGTGTTCTACTTATAACTTGTTTTCTTGTAGCCAGTGAAAAAACTTTAGAATAAGTCGGTTGTATTTCTTATTCTTGTATTGTTTACACTGCATTGTAATTTTAGAAAAGGGATCCAAAATGATCTGTGAATAACCAAAAACTGCTCAATTTAATAGTATATGATCAAACCCGTCTGTTGAGTTCTATTGTTTAAGTTTCCTATTTCCAGTCGGGGTACTTAAGACTCTGGAATATGTTAATATATTTGAAGAAATTTGAATTTTTTTCACACTGTAACAAAAAAATTATAGTTTGCGATGTTTTATAGGAATTATAGGTATCGTTTCATTTTATAATTTTTATTAAAGTTCCGGTTTGGCATTAATGAAGGGCATTTTAAGACATTGACCGCTAAAACGAGACAAACATTCACTGACAGATGCAGGAGATCCACCCAACAGGGAAAGTTGTTGCGAAACGAGAAATTGCAGTCATATACCTACTATTAGTAGATAGTTAGTTGAATATTTAACATATAAGTTTTAATGCAATCATTAAATAATCCGCATATTACATTATTTCCGAGGAAAACAATGTTTAAGTGCTTACCCATAACTAACCAATAGATAAGTACTTAGTTACCTATTAAATAATTTGGAAAATTATTAGAAAAGGGTGACGACAGGAGCGGAATAACAACGGGGTACATTATAAAATCAACTCATATAGGATGTGGAGGTAAATACAGAAGTTAGCTCCAAGTGCGGGAGGGTCTTTCCATTTTTTTTAAAAATATGTACATAATACAGTAACAATTAATATTGTTGTTCATTATTTGTTCAATAAAAAACAAATGCTAAAAGCTGGTGAGAATTAATAAGAAAAACCAAACCAGTTCTTATATATAAATTCCAACTGAAATTTTGGCACATGTTTCTTTGAAAACATGTCTAAGACCTCTTCAGGAACTATGTTAATACCTTTAATAATATTCAGCAAACTCAAACCGTTTAATCTCTCCTGGCTTATGGCAGACCTCAAGACCTACTTGAGGTAGGTCTTAATCCTTTTTAATGCGCTGTAGATTTGTCCTTCATGTCTTTAGACGGTAAAAACGAAGATGATGATGAAATATATTTACTTGGTACGGGTAGAAAAAATATAATCAATAATCAAGGACTTCCTATAATTTTTTTTCTGGAAATGCACGAATTTTTGAAAATGTTGTATGTAATGTATTAGTCATCTGTCCATGGGTGGATATAAAACAGTTGCTCTCAAATAAATTTGGAATGCACAGTGGCGTAGTTAGAAGAATAATCCATAATGTATTTTTTCCTTGGGATATGGGGATTGAAAGAATCAGCAGAAAAGGATAAACAGAGAGTAGATTTAAAATTGACTGTAATTTAGTATTTAGTCAGCCAAGAGATCATTTGAAAACTTTGGTAACTTAGTTTTGAATAAAAAGTCACTGAAGTTATTAAAATTCAGGTCCACCTTTAAACCATGGTTAAATGGATAATATAGGTTAACATGTAATATAAATAGGTAATGTAGGCAATCGAACAATTAAAACATATTCTGTATAAGAAAACCAGCGCGGACATTTCACATCTTAGAATTGTAATATATTATTATTTCAACTGGTTTACATCTTGAGGAAGATATGCAGATTAAATACGTTTTTTCTTTGTTAATGTGTTAGTCTTTGGATGCTGCTATTTTACAGTTGCACAGAAATAGGGTCTCTCCTTATTTCTCTCGTCCGCGTTAGCGGATTTAAAATAAATAACTATGCCTATGAAATTATAATTAAACAATAACATTTTTGACTGGTACCCATTTTTATATGTTCAGTACATGAGAACCCATTTGTTGTTAACAATTATGGGAACTGGTAAATAAATACTGTAAATACGTAATTTTGTTTCCGTACTCTCACCTGAGGATTGTGAGGCTCTGGAGAATCAGTACTTTCATTTGGCAGGTCACTAGACTGCGTGCATATGGTGATTTACTCTAAGCCATTGTACGACTTCTGACCTTTCCTTTTGCACTCGTTAAACAGTTAAGCCACCTTCACTTCCCATTATTATTTCAAGTTAATGTTACCTATATGCAAATTGTACCGGGTGTGCCGAAAAAAACCGTACGTTTTGTTTTATTTGCCAAATTTTTGTTTGTCAACCGATCTTAATAGTCAATAGTTAGCTGTATAAATATGCTATAAAGACCAAATGTCAAGATGGTCGAAATATTAAAATCAAGATAGCGGACGCACTTGAAAGTAGTCCTTCCTTTGCGCTCGTCCTTTTTAAATAAAGTTGTCAAAATGACAGAACTAATGATATATTTCAAAAGAATCAAATGTCTCAACCGATTTCATTGAACTAGATCTTGAAATTATTGAAATGTCAAAATATAAGATTACAGTATATAGTGTTTTGGTGTTTCGTGGAAAACTACGTCTATGTTATCTTCACATCAAAGGTTCCAACCCACTCCAGGACTGCGATGGCTTCACGATCAAGGGAACTGAATCTGTATCATAAGGTTAGTGCTAACATTCGATTAATAGGGTCAGATATTTGGTTTCCAAGAACTTGCAAACGTCGTTCAGTATATCCAAATTTTGTTCAAGTTAAAATTCCAAATTCCTCACACATTTCAAGTAAAGTTACAATGTTTGCAAAGCAAAAATGACTGGATTTAGAAATTAAGTATCTGTACAGTAAACGAAGTACGCTTGAATTACAAAATGCTTACCTATAAGTTAAATAATTTAGTACATGAGCAATGGTGTGACTTTCAGAGGAACATGCTTTTATCAATTAACGCGAAATTTATTAAGAAAATATCGTCACAAAATAAAAAACTCAAAATATTAATCAGTAGTACGTCAAAAGAAAGTGCTCCTCAAAAAGTTCTCAGCATTGTAGAAAATCATTCCTCACAGTCGTTTGATAAAGAAGAAATTAATCTCCTTAACAAGGAATTAAATTTTGCTTTACTTGCGACTGAAAGCATTCTAGATGAGATTGTAGCAAGTGTTGAAAGTTCAATTCAATACCTTCCTGATTCTTCTAAAGGATTTGTCAGAGAAGCTTGCAGAAATCAAATCTCGACAAATATTCTCACTAAAGTATATAAAAAGTCAAAATCTACAAAAGACAGAAAAATTATCAAACGGTTGCGTGAAAAGGATTGTTTTTATTTAAAAGCTGATAAGGGCAATAAGGTTGTTATTTTAGATAAAGAGGACTATTATGAAAGGGTAGACAATCTGATTAGTAATGGTCCTTATAAAAAAAACTTTCTAGAAATCCGTTACCAAAAATGGTTACTGAAGTAAGAAATGTACTTAAATCCTGCAACAACCTTATTACTCCAGCTTTAAATAGGAAGTTACATGTATCTAACCCAACTGTACCTAGATTGTACTGCTTGCCTAAGATACATAAACCAGGAAAGTCGGTACGTCCTATTGTTTCAGCAATCGGATCGCCGACTTACCACCTATCAAAATGGTTAACAGAAGAGTTCGAAAATTTACCTATCGCACCACCTAGTTTCTCCGTGATTAATTCCAACGATTTCATTAATAAGGTGAAAAATATTCATTTGCAAGAAGGTGAAATTTTGATCTCCTTTGACGTTTGTTCATTGTTTCCAAGTGTTCCGATATCACAGACCTTGGACTACCTTAAGAATCTACTTGAATTAAACAATCTCAGTTAAGATGTAGTAAAAGAATATTGTTACGCCACTGGACTGTGTAGACTGGTTAGATGAGACTGGAATCGTATGGGTGTGGATAGCAAACACGTAACAATATCTTAAACTCGCTAAACTTTGCATGAAACAAAATTGTTTTCGATTCAACGATAATTTCTTCGAACAACATGAAGGAACAGCAATGGGTAACACTTTGTCGCTATTCATTACCAGTCTCTTCATGAACAGATTCGAGACGGAAGCAAAAGAAGGATTCGAGTATTTTTCCAGGGTTTGGCTTAAGTATGTGGATGATATTTTTCCAGTGTTCGATACAAACGTCGCTGACATTGATAACTTTGTATCTAAATTAAACAGTCGTTTCGCGTCAGTTAAATTCACATATGAAACTGAAAACTCTGGACAACTACCATTTTTAGAAGTATTAATAATTAGAAATAGTGAAAATAAGTTAGAATTTGACATATACAGAAAAGATACTCTAAAATATATCCCTAAGGACTCTCACCATTGCGCTCAATACAAAATGACGAGTTTTAATTTTCTAATCCATCATCTATTAAGCTTCCCTTTCAATAAGGAGAGGTTTGAAAAAGAAAAGGCATTGATTAAGGATATAGCTGCGAGTAATGGATATTCTGTAAGTTTAATTGATACAGTAATTAGGAAACGAAAGTTTAAAGAGTCGCTTCGAAATTCCTCGACCTTTCAAAATGAAAGAGAAAATCTGAAATTTGTATCGATTCCATTCGATCGTCGACTCACACATGGTATTGGTAAGATTTTTAATGTAATGTATGTATGACAGTGGTTCATTCATGGGAAACAAACTACAACAACTTTTAGGCAATCCAAAAGACAAAATTGAAACAAACGAAAAGTTGGTGATTTACGAAATTAGCTGTAAGGACTGTAATCAAAAATATGTTAGACAGACTAGACGATCAATTCAAACTAGATTCACAGAGCATATGGCCCATCTCAAATATGGTAGAACAGATAAGTCTAGTGTAGCCCAACATGCGTTTGAAAACAACCATAAAATAGAATTAGGAATGTAACAAATACTAGACAGCTGGATGCATTTGAAAGCTTGGAAATCATAAAGTGTAATCATAGTATGAATAGTGACAAAGGGCCTATCCCAAATAACCCGCTTTATTGGTTAATGGGTCACGATTCAGAGAACCGTGACGGTACGGAGAACCATGACAATAGTTTAGGTATACATAGGATTAGCATAAGTTTTGTTTTAATCATCTCCAGATGATGCCAACTTGGTTGGCGAAATGCTCGTCGTTAGTGCAGTATATAGTGTTTTGTGTTTCGTGGAAAACTACGTCAGTGTTATCTTCACATCAAATGTTCCAACTCTCTCCAGGAATAACATTCCATTTTTTACTAGTAGGTACCTTTATTACTTATACTACTACAATATATTTTCAATTGCGTCCTTCATCTTGATTTTTGATGTTTCGGCCATCTTGACAAATGATCTTTGTAGCCTGTTCAATCAGCTAACTATTGACATAAAGTTCGCTAAAATCGGCTTAGAAACAATAATTTGACAAAGAAAGTAAAAAGCACCCGGTATAATGAACCGTTGAGCATGTATTGTAACTATAACAATTATATTTTCTTTAAATAAAAAATGCTTTGGTAAAGGATCGACTCAACCCTCGTCAGTGAAGTAGGGGTAGAACAAAATGCAGCAATTGGATTTTCTCAACCAATTTTTTTTTAAAAAAAAAAAAAAAATTTTTCGTTATTTATTGCCCATAAAAATCACGTTAAAAGTTAAATATAAATACAAAAGCCTTGAAGTGTGCTATAACATCATGCCAACTTATAGTTACTAACCCGATTATTAATTTCGAAATTTTATTTTTATTATAATGTCCAAAAATAGAGTTTCGCGATTTTTTAGCCCAGAAAAAAAGTAGTAAAAGATCGGGCTCTACATGACACTGTAGTAATAGCGCGGTTTTAAGTATTTCGTGCCTAAAATACCATATACACTTTTTGTATTTTTTATTCCTAGGTTGTTGCGAAACGAGGTATAGTTAAAACTTTTTGTCTATATTTGATGGTGTTTAGCAACAAATGCTTACCGGTTATTTTGTATTGTTCGACTGCATAATATGGGTATATTGAAAGAAATGAAAGTATATAATCATTTTACACAACTATGTAATTTTATTTAGAATTTATAATATTTTTGAGTACTTCCGCAGAATTTCAAGAACAAAACTTTCGTTACTCATTAATATTTAAATCATAATTTATATTCAGCTATTGTAAATATTGATGGATAGCTATTGCATACTTCAGTCAAGGTGGTGGATAATGATAGAAATCTATAAAATTAAAACAAAGCACAAATCGAGGTTAAGGAATTTTATCTTATGTTGCATTTAAATTGTGCAACTGTAAATATTTTTGTCACAGTTTTTAAATTTGTTATAGATATTGCTGACCACCATAGATACTTTGGGAAACATTCCTTTTTTCCAATGGAAAAATGGAGTTACATTTATTATTTTCTTTACAAATATGACTTAAAGACGGGTATTTCTTTGATGCCACTCTATAGGCGATTCAAATGAACTATTTTCCGCAAATCAGCTCCTTATTGTTTTTTGAACAGCTCATTATTTATCGTGTATTTCCGACGGAACTGAAATATTCGTGTTTATTTCGCTAGAAACATGTAAGTCTACAAACAGTTGCTTATTAGTCTTTGGTTATTGTTAGCAATGCTTACAGCTACTACTGGTGTTATAAAGTTTAAGTGAATTTTGCCTTTTAAATATTACACGAATAATCAGATATCTATTTTGTCCAATGTAAATAAATCAATTAGTTTACATAATGTCAAATTTTTTAACAGTACTTGACATTCTTATGTGCATCTATACAGTGTGGAAATTAAGTAACGCATAAATTCAGTAATTCCGTTGATATTAATTTTTTTGGAAAAAATCTTGAAGGGGTATAGCGATTTTAACTTCAGCAAATATTTTCAGTCTATTTTCAGTTTCTTATGTCATTTATTTTTTAAGTTATGACGTCATCGACTTTTTTTTTAAATGACAACCTATATTTTTTATTATTGATTTTGATAGTAGTTTTTATTCCGGTTCTGACCGTATAAAATTTTCAATATGTTATATTTGAAAAAAAATCGAGAAAAACAGTCTTAAAAGTTCAAATAACAAAAATTCATTAAATTGGGAAAATTTATCTAGTTGCCTAAGTTGAAATTATACAAATAGTTGAAAAATCGAACTAATGTGATACACCGGCAACTAGATAAATTTTCCCAATTTAATGAATTTTTGTTATTTGAACTTTAAGACTGTTTTTCTCGATTTTTTTCAAATAACATTGAAAATTTTATAGGGTCGGAACCGAAATAAAAACTACTACCAAAATCAATAATAAAAAATATAGGTTGTCATTTAAAAAAAAGTCGATGACGTCATAACTTAAAAAATAAATGACATAAGAAACTGAAAATAGACTGAAAATATTTGCTGAAGTTAAAATCGCTATACCCCTTCGAGCTTTTTTTCCAAAAAATTAATATCAACGGAATTACTGAATTTATGCGTTACTTAATTTCCACACTGTATAACATGGATTAAATATCAATAGATAATTACTTCTTACGTAAATATTTACCACTAAGAAATATGAACGCCAATACCTACGTTTATCTAAATAGGCACAGCTCACAACGCTGTAACAATTTTGCCGTTCATAGTTTTGAACGGTAAATATTTATATAAGAAACAGATACAGTCCTACGAGGGACCTGGGGGTGTAGCCCCAACTTCTGAGCTGCATTTGTAAATTAAATAAATAAATTGCGTTGGCAACAAGAAATTGTCAAGAGTTAGGATATACAGACGAAACAATGTACCGTATGCCCCAAGTGTTTGGACTGACCTTTGTGAAATCCAAAATAGACGATAAAAAAAATGAAATTTGGAAGGTATAAATTTTGAACATTTACGCATTATGAAGTTTGAAATTTGTATCACTGTTGTCTCAAAAAGATATCGGTCATTATTTTTTTACGGCAGTAGGAGTAGTTTTTGGTATTTTATGAAAGGGAGTATTTTTATAATTACAGAAATATATCGTAAGTCTGGGTTTGCATAAGAGAAATTTTGAGAAAATAGTTATTGAAATGAGGTTACTAACGAAATTTAAAAAAAAAAATGGCTTTTTCTTTTGAGCCTCTTCATTTTTTGGTGTCTAAAACCGCCCGGCGCCCCTGATAAAAAATAACTGTTTATGTATATTTAATCAATGTGTATAGTCACGCACGATTTGCGCTTCTTATTAAAATGTGTTATCATTTACAATCAACAAAGATTGTACTACTGGTCTTTATAATAAATTATAATCTTTATAGTATAGTTAGTGTGTATTAATCACACTGAAACGTTTATGAATTGATACAATTATATCATTGAGAATGGCTGAAAATAAATACACATGTTTTCATAAACTGTACTCACTAATTAATTATAACTAATCGTAAAGCAATAGTTAATTCTTACTCTGTTTGAGTTTAGTTGCTACTATTATGAAAATATTTTATTTTTTTCTCATAATTTAGTGACGATGTATGCATTCGAAATAAGTAAATAGCGAGATAAAAGAAAAATCAACATCTTATTTTTAATACGAAGCTACTTAAAAATAGTAAATTAAAAGTTGTGTCGCTAATACTATAATGAAAGGTGATGACAGAGCGCAACAATCTGTTTTTTGCCCTGAAGATACGAGATAGACATCTGTCACAAGCATCAAAGTTATGAAATTCATTGCCCATTCATGTTTTCCCTTAGCTCTATTTGTCTCGGGTCTTTAAGTTAAGGATTACTCTTCCACTCATGACACTATATCAAGGCACCCTCTGTGGTACAACAGATGACCTACGACAGGTGCCTTATCTTATAACAAAGAGAAAAAAGTAAAAATAGAAAAGGTAAACATGAAAGTGAAAAAAGTGTATATTTATTTAGATACTTATCATCTGTTTGTTTAATTTAATTAATTAACATCTTACGATATGGCTGTTACTGGTTACACACATTTTTCCTTCAGTTGTAACCGTTGTATATGATTATACGGATAATTTTACACCACAATATCCAGTTGCAACATTGCGCTTCTACTAGCTTAAAATATATGCTTCATTATTTCAATAAAAGTAGACCAAAGAGATCAGTCAAATGTATTTCTACATCTGACCTCATCTTAACAAAAAGTGTTCAATGACTTTAGTTACAGATCACCTTAGATCGTCTCGGTGAAAGGTGATTGCGGGTCATTAATTTATAAGTAAATCAAAACGACTCAGCATAGAGTTGAACAATTTAACAAGGAGGAATTGATATCTATTCATTAATTAAAATATAAATTTCAAAACACTTAAATGAACAATTTCTGTAAGTACTTAATGTACAATATATTTACGGGCTAGAAAATAATATTAAAAATTTTCTGTAGTAACATATAACGAACTAAAAGTACGTAACTAAAATATAATAAATATGCTAAAGTGTATTCTCTACAAGTACAACGTTGAGTAACTCGTGCTATTGTATGTACGTATACAGACTGTAAAGCTATCAGTGTTACATTTTAAATAGTTGATTAGACGGCTTACATATCTGTGTATACTGTAACGAAATTATGTTTAAATTGCGTTACATTGTTTAGTTTATTAATACTATTACCATGAAAAATACTATCTATCTGTAATTATCTCATTTGTGTTATTAATTACCTTTTTTTCTAATATTTCTATGATTCCGTGAACCTCGAGTGAACCAAGTGTACACTCTTTTACTCCGTTGTGAACCTACTCTCAGCGCGTAGAATAGACTTTAGTTAATCAACACGGACAAGCTACCGAGAGTGGGGATTTGCCAAGGGTTCGATCGAACCTCAGACTAATAATATAAAGATAAGTAACACCCACAAGAGATACGCTGATTTTTATGACCGATACATAAACAACAATTTGCATGTTTACATATCAACCTATCCAAAACAAATCAGGGGCGGCTCCAGGCTTCAGCGTTTATTTTAATGCTTGTGTATAACTTAAAACTTAATAGGTATACAAAATTTGTTTGCCTGAGGAATGTATTTTTCAATACTATTCTGCTGTTGCCATTTTAATTTCTGTTGTTATTAAGTGATTTTAAAATTTTGTGTTATTGGGTACTGATAAAGATTTATTTAATAAATATTTATTGAGAAACAATGACTAATAAATGTGTAGTGTGCGGCCAAAGAGGAAAATAACGGGGTTGTTTATCTTTTCATATGTAAGTACAAAAACAGATCTAGAGTCGCATATTGCGTAAATGCGAAAGTGTGAAAGGTCAAAAATGACTAAAATTAATGTTAGTTTTACAAAACATAAAAAACAACATTTGATTCTATTTAATTTGAACAGTAAAAATCCCTATTTTATTAAAAAAAAGATACTTATACAAAACTATTTATTTTAACTTGTATGGAAAGTTCATTCTTAAGGTTGCTCACAAAGTATAGATGTTGATATTTTTTTAATTTAATTTTAAAGGTTGTTGTTATAAAATGTGTTTATTTTCAGATTTCCCGAGAATCTGGTGAGAAAGGAAAGTTGGCTGAAAGCTCTCGAAATGGAAAATGCCAATAAGTGACACTACGTGTGTTCAGAACACTTAAAAAAAGTGATTACTCTATGAAATGATTTGCAAAGATCTTAAAATTGTACATTATTTCACTTGTTAATTGAATTTGTAAATTCCTGACACTGGTTTCACATTTGTCCCCTTTTTTATATAAATACTCTGTACCAATCTTCTGTACTGAAGATCAAGGGATACGCTGCAGTTTGTTGGGACTATACAGGGTGTCCCATAAGTAATTGTACACAGAACAATGGCAGATTCTTTACGTAAAAATGTTACGATTTAATCAAACTTACCTTAGTCCAAAAGTTGAAAATAACAGAGATACAGGGTGTCAAAGTTAATTTTTTTTTTGGTTTTTTTTTAAATAATTTCTTTAAAAAGTTAAATATTTTAACAAAATTTGGTGATTGGGGGTTTTTTGAGGCGAGGGATTCAAATCACAAAAAAACACGCAGTACTTGATTAATTAGAATAATTAGTCATTACAGCAACAAAATAAATTTTATTGCATAATAATATTACATAATTAATTACTTTAATAAATTTTCAAAATGCGCTCCACCAACATCGATACATTTCCTTATTCTTTTTGTTAAAGATTGTCTAACTTTAAAAAATATGGCAGGTTGATTTGTAATAAACTGTGCGGCATTTTGTATCTGTGGCCATAATTCCTGTCGATTATTAATTGTTTGGGAATAAACCAATGTCTTCATATGTCCCCAAAAGTACAAATCCATAGGATTGAAATCAGGGCTACGAGCTGGCCATCGAAATTCACTTCCCCTTCCAATCTGCCTATGAGGAAACTGCAAATTTAAATAATTGCGGACTTCAAGGGAATAGTGAGGTGGAGCTCCATCCTGCATAAACCATAAATTCTGTCTTATGTTTCTGGGCCATGTATTCATTTCATCATAAAGTTCTGTTTGCAAGAAGTTCAGATATGAAGCACCATTTAAGTTTGGTGGTAATTCATATGGCCCCAATAACTGATCTCTCCTAATTCCACACGAAATATTAATTTTGAATTCTTGTTGAAAATGTGATTCCCTAGGTGTATTTTGATTTTCCACATCCCAGTAATGGGAGTTCCTCCAGTTAAATATTCCTCTTCGGGTGAAAGTTGCTTCATCCCTAGGTAATAAATTCTGTACTGGGATAAAATGAAATGGTCTCAAATCTTCTTTGTGAAGTATTCTAAACATGGAAGATTTACTTATTCCAGTAATTGCAGACAATCGCCGTGTGGAAAGTTTAGGATCTTCAGCAATTCGAACTAAAATTTCATCCTCCTGATCGGCGGTAATTCTTTTGGGACGCCCTATGTGGCACTTGGGACGAAACTCGCCACTTTCTCCTAATCTGTCATAGATGTTTTTAAATGTTTGATGGTTTGGTAGGGCCCTGTTGGGATATAATCGTAGATATGTACGGCGGGCACGTCTACCACAACAATTTTCTTGTACGTAGACGCGTACCATATCTCGCATTTCACTATTTGAAAAGTTGTTGTGACGAGGCATGATTAATCCAAACAAATTTAAAAATTCAGTGATTATCTAAATCCAGCCAACACAATACAATAATACCTAATTGACACAAGTCACCTAGATTTATGTACAACAATCTTTAAATTGCATTCATTAGCACAACTAAATTTTTAGGTATGACATTTAAAGAGTAATTGACACAAACCACCTAGATTTGGGTACAACAATCATATATCCCTAAATCATAATTTAAATTGATTGCATTGAATACTTTAAAACCAAATATCTCGAAAACGCTTACTCGTAGCGACATTTAGAAGGTATGTCTTTTTTACGTAAAAATGGCAGGAAAACAGGAATTTTTATTTAAAAAAAATAAAAAAAACGCCAAAAAAATATGACGTATAAACGATACGCAAACTACTGTAGGTGGCGCCCTCTACAAACAACAGCAAAACTATGAACAGATTTGAATCCCTCGCCACAAAAAAACCCCAATCATCAAATTTTGTTAAAATATTTAACTTTTAAAGAAATTATTTTAAAAAAAAAAAAAAAAAAATTAACTTTGATATGCTGTATCTTTGTTATTATCAACTTTTTGGACTAAGGTAAGTTTGATTAAATCGTGATATTTTTACGTAAGGAATCTGCCATTGCTATGTGTACAATTACTTATGGGACACCCTGTATACACCTGATAGCTCTGAAAATATTGTTGGGATTCGCTATATCTGGTGGCTTCTGGAAATAAATAAGGATTAGGAGAGTGTAACATCGTTTGGGTCTGAGAAACCCTCAACAAGACCTCAAACCTAGACGCAGAACCTAATCTCCTCTAGTACTCAAAGATCCTTCTTCCCAGGATAACATTAAAGGGACATGGCCCAACTCTAGCTCCCTCCAACCACGTAAACCCTTGTTGTTTTTTGGAATCATCAAGGTCAGAAGACAAATAATTGTAAACCAGTGCTCATATTTTTCCCACTCTTAAATTGTTAAGCTTTGCAAAATATTTTTATTTAAAATTGTTTTTTTTATTGTAAGAGGAAAAATCATTTTTAATATTGTAAAACTTTAAATAATTACAGTTGTTGAATTTTAAGTGTCTGTTTAATTTTTTGGCTCCTGTACAGTATATACAAGAATACAATTTTTCCCCTATCAATTTAGCTTTAATATACTTTTTTTGAGTCAACTTTTGATATTTTTTTATATAAAAATATCTGGCGCTCCCAGTAAATTGTTGGTGACAACCTCAATATCAGATTTCCACGTACGAGATCACGATCCGCTCTCTTGAGCTGCTGGAGCTACATATAATCGATATTTTCCACAAGGCCAATACTTGTGGAAGTGTCGTTATAATACTTGTATTTGGGACCATATTTGCTTGTGCCACGTTTAAACAAATTTATTGGTCGTATGGGCGTGATTACAATGTTCACCGATAAACAGCATGTATGCATTGTCGAGACAATGTAACAGTTGGAGTCTTACAATCTGTAGAGTGATACCGCTGCAAATAAAAAATTATACCACAAAATAACCATATTTCATCGGGATCTATCGTCTGTTAATATTTTAGGATTAAAAGTGAATTACCCTGTATATGTTTGTAGACATTGATTTACAAACAGATTTAATTTTCTAGAAGTTTCAAAGTCAAAGTAGATTATTTTAAGAAGTGCATCATCATATTAATATTAAAAAAAGTTTTATACCTGCGGGTGTAAATGATCCAGACAAAATTTATTTGTTAAGTATCATCTAAATATAAACCATTAAGTATAACAATCTTTTCTTTATATTGCATCCAAAGGTCCAAAATACTTCTAAGATATGGCATACTAGTATAGCAACTTACTTAGTTTTATTGAGTGCTTTGTAGAAAATAGTCTTATTGATCAGATCATTAATTATTTATATACAACACGAATATTGTTAGAACAAGCAGTATTGTTTAAAAGTTATATTTGAATAACGTTCGCAGAACAAAGGATTGAGGTAATTTTCTATTCATTGATATTTAACATGGATTTTGTCCATACATATAAGGACCAATTAGAATCCGTTATTTCCGTTTTACTGCAATAAAATTAGCTTTTGCTAGTAGCCGAATAGCAACGTAAACAAAGCCATCATTAACAAATAAATTTAAAATTGGCTGCTTAGTAATTACTTCCCTGTTTTCGTCGTTAGTTTTCGTAAATTAACCGAAAAATTCAGCTTTCATGTATTACTACAAATAAATGTATTTTTCGTTACTCAAGAGCTTAATTCTGGGTATTGCCCAACTCGTTAATCACGGAACTACTAACATTGAACCTGTATTCATCACAGCAAATATATAACGAAAGTGAATCTCTTTTAAGATCATAAACTTGTCAATAAAATTATAAGTTTATATTTAATTTATGCACATATTTAACTAATTTAACCAGATCTAACTTTCTTTAATTTATTAGATCTATTGTTACTATTATACGCTAGCAAAGGATTTGAGGCTACCTGTAGCAAGATATATCATTCAACATATATTTCTTATGTATTTTAGCCTCATTGTGTTTAAATGTAACTAAAATATAAAAATTGGATGGATTTATTCATGTGTTAGAGACACTTGGAAATGAAGGAAGTAATATTGACCTAGTATGCAGCATTATTTAGATATAACGATAAAAATAATATTCTAGTGAATGACGACGAATACATTATTAAATATGATAACAAACATAGAATATTGATGAACAGTATATGATGATACAGAACATATGAAGTGTAACATAAATCGCAACACCATTTTAAATTGGTACTATTAAAATGGCATCGTACCTCAAATCATTTCAATCGTCCAACTCCTTAAGCTTAAATATACTGCCATGACTGTACTTACTTAATAATAAACAGCCATACGTCTTGCCCTGTGTAAGGGGCTCGATAAATTCGCCATGCATATTTATTGAGTCGAATATCATCCACAAGAAACTAAACCTATTATTCACCACTAACTATCACACATCTAGCACTGCACGATCAGGACAACGATCCAAGTCATACTAACTGCCGTCTTGGAGTGCCTGCCCTTCTCTCGCCGTTGCATGAATCACCCACTGTTCGATAGTTATGGCAGACCTATCATAGTTGCCAAACAATGATTATTAGTCATCTTATTCCTATAAATATCTGATTAAGAGGAATATTTAAACACTCTTTTCAGCATTCAATAAATTTCTCACATATGTGTAAACTTAATCACATAATTACATAACTGATAAGAATTTGAAGTTGACCTGAAAATATCTGATGTGGACAGCACATAACTTTCTTATACCAGTATATCATCCTGATTTAAAAAATCGTTCTACTTAATTCTTCACTTACCTCAATTAAATTTTAATAGCATACCTAGAAATGTTTTATTAAAATTTTTAAATAATTATCAGCGTCATTCAATACTGTCAATAATAATTCATATCACATATTTCAATATTTTGTTGTTATTGACATTGACATTTTTGTAACTAAATTAGACCTTTCAAATGTCAAACTGTTAAATTTATCCTAACACCATTTTATGAGACAAAATGTGTAAAATATTTCAGTTTACAGCAGCTTTTTTAAGTACTTGGAAAATATATTTTATTCGCTTGATACAGTAGACGTGATTTATAATCTTTCATCAAGAATAAATTTTTTTGTAAAGTCCAATACAAAAAATTTGGGTCCCGCGGACAAGTGTACCAAATTTGAAAGTTTATCTCAAAAACTGTGGTTGCTATCGCGATACTACAGACATGCGGACAAACTTTTTTTCATAAAGTTATGTTTTTTCATTATAATTCGTCGAGATTCGTCCAGAAATGTAATAAACACACACACACACACACGCACGCACGCACGCACGCACGCAGCACGCACGCACACACGACACACGACACATTATATTAGGTATAAGAAAGTAAAAATGAGGAAAATACGAGGGTGTGGTGTATCACTAATCAGCAATTTCATGAAGTTTTGAAAAAGTAAGTGAACGATCAGAATAAGTTGATTTGAAGTTGAAAATTGAAAAAAATTTGATTTTAGGAAAAAATTAAATAAAGATGAAATAGAATAGCAGAAAGTTAAATTTAGTGATTGTACAAATCATAGGTTTCGAAGATAATTGGTATTTGTCTATTGAAATTACAAAAAAGTTGATAGGTATTCAGAATTATTACCTTAGCACATTTCAATAATTATTGTTATTATCATGCCATTAATGACATTACTTAACCTAACAAATTAGTGCCAACTTAACAACGTGAAAATCTATCTTTAGTTAGAACTACAGAAAGTAAATGGATTTTATACATATAGACATTTAGTTTGTTCCGGATAACTCGTTAGGTAGTGTATTAATTTTGATGTTTTTTGGTAATCTGATAACAAATCATCTTATAGTTAATTATGCATTAAACAGTTGCCCCTCTGGCTTTCACTTGAAATAAAAGTACCTGTTACGAATGCTTTTGAAATAAAGCGAATATATTTTCTCCTTTTTTGCGAATGCGAACACGAATTTTTTGCTGCTTTTATTTTAAAGCTATATATAATAAATATACAAAATCATAAATATTTTTGATTAATAATTTATATAAATAGCAACTATTAGACCAGTAAAATTAAGCAAAAATCAGGCCCATTTTCACGATAATTTCCAACCATTCCCGACCAATACCATTTGATTCAGTTTTTTTAATTCTCATGGTCAATTTTGCCGTAAGTTATATGAGCAAGAATTTAATTTATAAACAATTAAAGTTGTGAAAATGATGAAAATCGATGTTCCTAAATATTCAACTTCAAACGCTGCGAAAAAACGGCAACAGATAGGAAAATTGCTCAGAACATTTTTTATAGAGCGTTAAATTCCCTTCAAAAAAAGTCCACGACGGCATATCTCTACGATGAATAGTTAAGGCGTTACAATGAGTTAAACGTTTATTATTTTTCTACTGTGTACTGGTCAGCTGTATATGCAACGCGCATGCGGACTAACGGGCCCATTTCTCACGTAATGGCTGCCTGCGCAGACCATTTCTAAGTGGACTTGCTTCAAATCATTCAATTTTTTTTCTTTCAACAGTTTAAATTATAGATATATATATATTTTTTTAATAAAAACATATTTATTTAATCATTAATGATATAATTATTCAATGAAAATTGTTATTCAATGACAATATTTATTCAAGGCGGGGTTTTTTTTACAACAGAAGAGCTAGGTTCGTCTGAATCTTCTAATATAGTCTTCTTCGGCTTCCTCATCTGCAAGTTCATCTTTTCGATTTGTTCGAATTTCATCAAATTCTTCTTCTTCCTCCCCTCAGTATCACTTTCTTGTAAAAGATATGTGAGCCCATAATATTTTGTATCTCGGGAAGAATATTTCGTTTCGATTTCTCGTAGTGCTGCTACGTCTTCCATGTCTTCTACAGCAAGTCTACTTTAAAATGTTCTGCGCAGGCGGCCATTACGCGGCGTACGAGTCTGTTGATCGCGCATGCGCGTTACTTGTACAGCTGACTGATATACAGCAGAAAAATAATAAAAATTTAACTCATTGTAACGCCTTAACTATTCATCGTAGAGCTATGCCGTTGCGGACTTTTTTGAAGGGAATTTAACGCTCTATAAAAAATGTAATGAGCAATTTTTCTCTATCTGTTGCCGTTTTCGCAGCGTTTGAAGTTGAATATTCAGAAACATCGATTTTCATCATTTTCACAATTTTAATTGTTTATAAATTAAATTCTTGCTCATATAACGTGCGGCAAAATTGACCATGAGAATTCAAAAAACATACTGAATCGAATGGTATTGGTCGGGGAATGGTTGGAAATTATCGTTTTGAAAAACCCTTAATTTGACTGGTCTATATGAGTGATAACATAGGAATATAAACTAACAGTTATCTTTCCTAAATTTCTTTAATTTAATTTTATTGTTTAACTCTTGGGTGAAAATGTAGATACATATATGACAAACAATGAAGACTATGTAAGTAAATATTAGCACACAATATAACAAATGAACAGCATCTTTCTTAGGTTTATATTTGTAATACAAACAATAGCAGAGCTTGTTATGAATTATGGGAAAAACGTAAATTATGTAAACATAAGCAATTAAATAATTAACTCACAAAAGTTCCATTATTAATAATGGGCGAGATTTAGTTATGAAATATATGTTATTATGCGGCTTTACTTTATAATAAAATTTTAAAGTTTTTCGTAATATGGAATGTTTTACAAAAAATAAATAAATAACTAGGTACTCATGTTAGGCATTTCATAACTTTATTTTTATTTTCACTTATGCTTCTTTATTACAATCTTGCCTTGGTGCATATCTCAGAAACAAACAAAAAGAAGGCATCAAGAGAATGTTAGCCATTAACACAAATTATTTGCACGTTTCTTATATAAAGGCTTTATTTTGCCTCATTATGTTGTTCCTCAAAGCTCTAACTTTGGCCCACTTCTGTTTATTTTATTTATTAGTGATTTAAATGACATAATCGACTGTTACCAACTTCTCTACGCAGATAATTAACAAATATTTTATAATATAAATTGCATATACGATTCTAGGAATTTACAATGTGAACTGGAACATCTAATCTGGGTGTCTCGATAATAAATTATATCTTAATATTTCCTAACGTAAAACTTCTAGTTTCACAAAAACATAGACAATACTTGATATAACATCAGCAATAATAGTTTATCTTGATGCAACTTTTATTAAGATTTAAGGGTAATATTCGCATTCAAACTTACTTTTAATGATCATGTAACTTAAAAACAGCAGAAGCTATGAACTTTAATGCATTCATTGTAAGAAATTGTAAAAATGACAGCGATGTCGTGCTTTAAAGATTCTATATTTCTGTTATGTCCGTTCTAGGCTCGAGTATGCTGCTCTAATCTGGTATTCATATTACAATTGCCATAAGTTCACATTTGAACGGATGCAAAGAAGATTCTTAAAGCATTTGATGTTTAAAGTAGACAATGTTTACCCTGAATGGGGAATAATTTATGATTATGAGGTACTTATCATTGATATTCTTATCAAGTTATAGCATAATATGATCGATTGTTAGGATGATTTGCTTTGTCAAATTATTACTTCCTCAATCCTCAGTGAGGATATATTCGTGAACAAATTTTGAAAAATTTTTATTGCATTTCTGGAGGAATCTCGACGAATTATGACGATACACACAATTTTAGACAGAAAAAATTTTCTGTCTGTGTGGTTCGCGATAGCAGCTACAGTTTTTGAGATAAAGCTTTCAAATTTGGAACACACATTCTAGAGGTCAAGGATGAGATTGTGTTCGTTGATGAGCAAAATTGGTCAAAGAAAAATATAATTGACATTTCACCAATCTACCTTTGTTGAAACGTCAAAATGTGACTTTTTTTGAAATGTCAAAAATTATTTTTATTATAAACACCACACGTCGAGTTTTACCACGGTGAGGAAGTTCTGATCCCCAAGAAATTGGCAACGGTTTTTTATATGTACCTACCCAGAATTAATATAATGGAACTTTTAAATGTAGCATACCTTTTTCTTTGTATTAGGACCTAGTCCATGCAGCCAAGTACACTTTAATTTATTTAATGGACCTAAAACTAAACTAAATTCTAACTTGGAAAGAATATAAGACGATACCACTCAGGATTGGTACAGGGACATACTCTTCTTGCCAATTTACTTAAACGTCACGATAGAACGAACATTTTATCGAAGATTTTGAAGTTTAAATTATGTGTTCAAATTTTAATAACTTACTCCATTTATGCATTATTGATTTTTGTCATTGATTATTCTTATAGAAAGAAATGACTGTTGAATATATCGGTCTGCAAAAGTTGTTGATTTTTGAAGATAAATAATATTTGCTCCCTACACAAATTTATGCACAGATAAATAAATTTAAATAATATTATACATACATAAATCAATGAAAGAACAACTTTAATTTTAGGAATATATTTGAAGATCTGCTACTATTAGTGCAGCCGCATTGGAGGGTCCACAAAGACCCACTCACAACAAACCTAACTACTAGTGCACAAAATAATTTGCATATATAATGGATAAAAAATTGTCACTGCAAAACTATACATAAAAGAATTAATGCTTCTATCTAATTCAAATATCGAACATTTTTATGTCTATAACGTAAAAAAATTGTATGTTTTAATCAAAATATTTAATTATACAATCATGTTTTAAAAAATGACATAAAAGATTCCAAATGTCATGAAATTAACCATGTTGTTTAAAATATGTATGTATATGTATATTTATTGTTAGGATACGCGCTTGCATCCATGTTAATTACTATATTTTCCAATGGCTAAACACTAACTGTTGGTGAAAAGTGAAAATTATTAGAGCTGGAGGAGACAATGCTCGCCTTATTCCGACTGGTTGCTTCTTAAATGATTAATAACTTTTCAAAAAGCGCGTAATAACAATACTTAACAATTTAAAAATATACGAATTTTGAAAAATGGCAGCTTGTATTGTAACGTTTGACATTAATTCGTCATAACAATTTTCTTTAAAAAAATATATTATATTTGATATAGGGTGTGCAATACCCCCGTCCAATTATTGGCATAACACAATAAGCTGGGGGTTGTACTTATGAACCGGTAGCTCAGTGAGCAGGTCGTGAATAAGGGCTTAGATTGATTTGAGTTATCACCAAAATCTAGGCTGGGCGCCAGTACCTTTGCAAGTACCAAATAATTAAAATTTTACTTTAAAAGGTAAAGATAACGTTAAAACTTGAATTCGGTTGGTAAGGAAGTTGAATAAAAAGATATTATTTTATAAAAAGTATAATCAAAACAAGTAGGTATATGTACAATTATTTACAAGTCAAAACAATTTACTTGTGGTTGAAGACCAAAACCTAATAAAAAAAAATGATATGTGAAAGAGAAAAAAATGACGTTATTAAGAGAATACAAAACAATTAGAATTACTGATCTCTCACAAATTTCTTCTGACCAAATAAAACTTCCACTGGGTACGAAGATCTTACTTAACTTCCAAGGGGGTTAGTCCAGCGAAGAATCCACCAACAGCTAAGCACTTAATGGGTTCGGTGTCAATTTGACTCACCACTGTCAGTACTGCAGTTACCCTTGAGAAAAAAAAATGCCAGTTGTGTAAAATATCGTTTTTTCTGCTCCACCCGGTATATAATGATCAGTTCGATCCACCAGTTATCCTCTTCTCTTGGTCCAGGTATTTACATAAAAAGGGGAGAGTTTTATGAGATCAGTATTACAGGCAAAACAAAGTTAAAAGCTGTGACGTTTGAATTGTCCAGCTACGTAGACAAAATATGAGTTAACACAAATTTACAGAGTAAATTGCAAACTAAACAAACTAGGATCGGTATCCTACAATATTTTAGGAAGTTGAAGACTTCAACCAACTTAAGTATCAATAAAAGTTACGTTAAATAGGAAAAATACTAGTCCAACAAATAAACTAGGTGTAGCTACGATAATAAACAAGTGAAATAGGTATTCACTAAATGTTAAGATATTTTTGTACTAAAAGAAGTTAAGCTTCAAGAAAATAGAATTTAGAATGTCTGTATACAGACAGACAACTAGAGAAAGATAACGTAAATAAATATTTGCTAAATATAAAACAATACGATAGTTTTCAACTTAGAGGTACAGTTAAATTTAATCATTTATTAGTTCCTCGGAGAGAGGTTCTAATGAATTGCAGATAAAGTTAAATAAAGATATATACTTGACTATATGTTTACGTTAGATAATTAAAAGTTAATCAAGTGCCAGATAACTAGGCAGGTATCTTTGCCAGAGAACTAGGCAAAGTTCCACTAGAGCAGCGTCCCTGACTAAATACTAAGTAAACGTTCAAATAAGCATTCGATATTTTAAATTTAGAAAAACCTTACGTTTCTGAGATCTGGTTGATAAATATATACACTGGTATAAAATAATCCACCACAAAACAAATGCACCAAATTAGATAATTTTCACAATTTTCACAGGTTATAAACAAATAGGTTTGGTCCAACCAGGTGTACCAATCTCCAAATGTCACCAGTCACTACTTTTCAGAGTGCCAAGTGACCTAAAACATCAACAGACAAAGACAGAACACAACTAACTACGATACAAAATGGCGACATCAGTTGCCGAGTAAATCTAAAATTTACAATAACCGAAAGTTAGTTTAAATTAACACACGAAATTATTACAATATCAAAGTGATATTAGATAAATTGCCAGCAAGGCACGATAAATTGATACTAATCAATATTAATGATGGCTGTTTCAAAGAACAACCAAGGTGAACTGATCACCGAAAGCAAATTCGCCCAAGGCGTAAATTATGATAATTACGGTACAATATTATTATGAAAATTACCTCAAAGGTACTTTAAATCAATATAGCAACTTATTAAATAATGATTAGCAAACATCACAAGATAATACCAGAAAACATATAAATTTTACCAGACCTAAGAATTAGAGATGATTTCCATATGAACGCTGCACTAGTAAGAAAAAAGTAGCATCGTAGTATTCTGCTACCTAAACTCGATTATAGTTTGGAAAGAGACAGACATTTGAGAGTAGAGTATGAGCAATAAAGATAGATAGATATTTAGTGCAAAAATCTGCAAAACAAAGTGTTCCAGTAGAAATCAGTGGCACCATCTCGACTAGACTGGCAGAAACTTAATTCATCGTGGAACAACAACAAACTGGAATGAAATGGCTTGCAATTTCGTTACAGGTGTTTGAAAATTTATG
>JANEYF010002128.1:0-222795 GCA_029963845.1 Rhamnusium bicolor
ACACAAAATAAAAAGTAACAGAAATTTTTAGGACGTTTGGCTTTCTTATAGCTAAATCGAAATTTCTTATTAAATTAGGATGTTTTTATTTCGGCGTAACCAGTCATTTTAGTTTTTTATTCAAAACTTTGAAGAAAATATGTCAATTTTATTTTTGTTATTTTGTTTCTTTCCACTGCTGACCAATAAAAGGTATTTTTTGTTATTGTAAATAAATTTACGTATGTTCACTCTGTTGAATTTTTTCCACTGATTCAATAAACCTAAAAGGCATTTATCCTAATTCTAATGCCTTGAAATATTTTCTACGCCTGGTAATAAATAAGTAGTCCACAATGATATATTTATTACGCCTGGAAATAAGCAATTTACAATACACTCGCTACTTTGCCCTTTGTAAATCGGGCTCACTAATTCCAACCCACCACTGCAAAGTTTAAGTGAACAGACTATAATGAAAGCTGATAGTTTTTAAACGACAAAATAAACATTTAATTGGCGTAATATAACGGGTGTCAACGAGATCATGGATCAGCCCTCCATTTTTTTTTGTAATAAAATTTTTAAATTTCAAGCTCAGGTATGAGAAAATGGGCTTATTTTGTAGAACATATATTATCAATAACACTTCCGGTTTCACTGTGTGTCATCAATTTTGAATTTTTAAATGGAACACCCTATATATTTTAACATATTCTGATTATGCATGAAATTTTCTATATAATAAATAAAAATGTTTCACATTACCCTCAAATATGGCAGACTTATTTTAATTTGTTATGAAATTCAAAATTAATAATTGAAACTCTATTTTACGACGGCTTATTAGCGCCATGGTTAAAAAAATAAATTTTTGAAAATCTCGAAATTTTGAGAAAAATTCTCAAAATTTTGAGAAAAAATCTCGAAATATTGAAAAAAAAATCTCGAAATTTTGAGAATAAATATCGAAATTTTGAGAAAAAATCTCGAAATATTGAGACAGTGAAAAAACAGTGATTTAGGTTATCTTCATAAGACTTTTATCGCATGGAAGAACTATCATCAAGTATTACAACCTTTAAGTCTAACCTCCGTATCCACCTCTGATATGTACATAAGTTAAGAGTGCGCACGCGCACCCTTGGCGCGTTGCAAGGCATCCTCCTCTGCCGGAAAAAAATTGTATATTATTGGCCGTCACGCCGTTACGATGCGTCGGATCGAATTCGATCATAAGACTTTTTTTGCGTCATTCGCGACGTAGAACGACGCGAATGACGCGAATTTGCCGAAAAAGCGTTTTCCAAAATTATTTTTTTTTATCCATGACGCTGATAAGCCGTCGTACTATTTTATAATGTAGTTCATTTTTTCTATCTTGATGCAATATGATGTGAATATTTTTCATTATAATGAAATTATTTGAAAAATTTGAAAATCATTTTTCCTGCGTTTTTGGGCGACATTTACTAATTTTTATCAAATAGTAACCCCTAATTTTTCCTTCCCAATAGGAAACGTCATAATTTATGCTTTAAATTGGTGTAGGTATAACGAATTTTATTATAAATGAATTGTGGCAAATTTAAAACTTTTGGTTTCATATAAAAAGGTATTAATCTAAAGCACTAAAATAATTTGCAAATAAACTAAGTTGCCTTTGAAAATAAATAAATAATTTTTTTTATGTTTCCTGTTTTCATAATTAAATTTTGGAAAAATACATAGTCGTATTTCATTTAATGCAGACACAACCCAAGTCCATGTAACATTTGACCTACTGACCTTCTATGACATGATCGACAGTTACCTGTTTCATAGTATTTTGTTACCCAAGCAACATTCTGACGACGAACCGACGTTGCTGTTCGCAACTAAAAGTCGGTGTGCGACGTACACACAAAACGTCAGGCTGACCCATATTTGTACTAATCTGGTCAATAAAATATGGGTCGATTCGACGTAGAGGACCGACTTTAGTCGTTGTGATTACCGACCAAATGTTCACCAAATTTTACGTCGGCTTAAGTTGGTTGTCAGGCTATTACCAACCTTATTTAAAATTTGGCCTTAATCTGACCTACAAAAGTCGGGTGTAGGTAGTGAAACTAAGCAATTTTGTATATTATTCTATTTGTCGTACCTATCTATTTATATAAAATGGATAAGACGTGTTTATCATTGAGTACGTATTATATACCAAATACTTCGAATAAAATTTTAATAAATCTGGTGGGGTAAAAACTGAAACGAAAGAAGTTTTATTGATACATATATATAAAGTAGGTCGAAAAATATAGTGAACCCATAAGAATAATGTTTATTTTAAGAACGAAAGTACTATTTTTATTTTTTTACTTTCAAAAAATATTTTCCCTTTCCAAAGAAAGCGCAATTGAAATATTGTTTAATTAATTTTACGAGTAAATAAAAACTTTTTTGCTTACTTTATTTGAAAAAAGAGGCAAATTTTGTGTATTTAAAATAATTGTACACATAATCAAAATGGCCGCCTATTATTTCTTTCTGTGGAACCAGAAAATATGGCGAAGGCGGGAATAAGTGCAACTATTTTTACTAACAGCGACGTCATGGTTAAATAATTTTACATGCACCAACCTTTAGTAGGCTTTTAATTTTGAGGTTATGTTAGATCAAGGCCCAAAAGCCTAACACCAACGTCCAGCCGACGTTGCTAGACGACTACGTCAGTCAGCAACGTCTAACCAACGTTGGAATGTTACCCAAAAATTACCTAAATCTACTTAATCAGTTCCCAACGTCTAATCAACGTTGGATAATAATCTAAAAACACACTCAACGTATTAAGTAAATTTCTGACATCAAACCAACGTTGGTAAATGTGCTAGATGTAAATAGTAGGTTTGCGAGGTTATAGCTACGTTGTTCCGACGTTGTGTCATAACTATAAAATTTAAGACGCTACTTGACTATTATTTATAATAATTCTGACCTTATAATTAGTAAAAAAGTAGTCGGTAGTCGATAAAATGTTACTTGGGATGAATGTAGCTACCTATCAAGTCAGTTACCAATGTTATACCGAAATAGGTGTATTACCGAAAAATTAATCGGAGCTGCTTAAGTTAGTTATTAACGTCTAACCAACGTTAGTTAATAACTAGTTAGTTATTAACGTCTAACCAACGTTGGTTAATAACTAAAAAGGACCAAACCTATTAAGCCACTAACCAACGTCTAACCAACGTTGGCAAATGTTCCATAACAAACTTGACCTATTCAGTTAGTCACCAACGTCTACCCAACGTTGGTAGGTTACTCAAAATTTAACCATACCAATTTTAGTCAACTGTCAACGTTGGTAAGTTATTCAAAATATAACCATACCTATTTTAGTCAGTTGTCAACGTCTCATCAACGTTAGATAATGACTTGAAAACATATCAAACCTTATTAAGTCGTTTTCCAATGGCAAATCAACGTTGGTAAATCGTCCAGTCTTAAGCAGTAGGTTTGCGAGGTCGACGCAATATTTGGTTCGACGTCGTATTACAACTACAAAATTTAAGTTATTACTCGACTACTATTTGTAATAATTCTGACGTCGGAATTAGTGAAAAAGTAGTCGGTAGTTGGTAAAATGTTGCTTGGGTAGCTATTATGCTGCTGTATGTCATATTACATTTCACAATTCATCTGAAAATATTTAAGGAAGATAAATAGTTTTTTTTTAAATTATCTCTAAACTCGTTATTTGTGATTTGGGTTGTTTCTGAAATCATTGATTTAATTGGAGTGTCATTTTATTAATATATTATAATTTTATGGCTGGCTTGCAAATAAAAAATTGAAACTTTCTCGATAATGTGTCAATTTTCAATCTGAAAAAATTGTTGAATAAAGAATTAAATAGCCTAAAACAAAAGTAAACATTAAAAAAGTTGGAGTTGGCGTATTTTATTTTCTTTATGAATACTATAAAAATTATGGTCTCTAGAAAATATTCAGGGACACCCGATATTCATGTACGCTTTTCTCTGTCTTAGAAATAGAGCGGGAGGATACAACCAAACTTACTCACTCTGTACATATTATTTGAACAGATTCATTAAATTATTTCGTGCATTAAATTTTAGTCGAGTGCCGATTTCATGGTGCTACAATTATTATATCAAGTTTACATCAACATCTGCAACCCACTACACAGCATGCAATAATTGTGGGCAGCCGCAGATCGTTAATTGGGTAATAATATAATATTGTTGTCCCTATACAGTGTGTAAATTCTGTTCTTCTAGCGTCATTCGTTGAAAGGGACACTGGAGAAAAATTAATAATACTGAATTTTTTTCTATACCTGCACTTTACAGACTGAATGCGTAATGTAGTGAAATTTTCCTTCTTTCACCTTACTCTTTAGAATTTTTTGCAGCTCCACCTCAGCTTTGGGCTAGGAATGTGAATTCTCCAACTCGAGCCGTATCAAATTGAAAACGTCGATTAAAAGAATGAAAGAAGTGTGGGAACTGGTCGTCGGGGAGGGGAAGGGCACTAGAAATTCACCCAAAAGTTTCAAGATTTCCCTTATTTCCGAAATAGGTATGGGTACATTAAACAAATAATACAAAATACACTCCATTTTAGTATGCTGGCAAGTCCAAATTTTTAAATTTACCTAAAATGCTCATTTTTTATATGTTAACTATTTTTACGCTAGAGTTAAAGTTAAAAAAAGCTTTTATTAGCATTCTAGGGAATTTCAAACAAGTCACGTATTTCTATCTCTATATTACTGCTTTGTATGCTCACGACTTAAATAATGCTCCATTATATAGACTCCCAAATATGAAACGCAAGTTATTATGCTTGGGAATATTGAAAGAAAATACCTTAAGTATCTGTCCTTCAGAATAAGTGGATCTTATTCACCGATAGGTTACCCACAAGACCTCTTGTTAGCCGAGTTTAAGTTGGATAGGTACCTTACAGATTTTCTCATTCTATTATCATTTTATATAAAATTATTGTAAACTCACTTTGCATCCAAATTTTACAAAAAGTGCAACGTAATGTCCCACGAATGAACTCTAGGCAACAAAATACATTTGCATTGCCTACATCTCGAACTCGCCTGCTACAGAATTCTCCACTTTTCAAAATGTGTAGCAATTATACGACGTTGCAAGATAAAATTGATATTTTTAATACCACTATTGTTAGAATAAAAACTATGTCATTAAGCACTTAATTAATTATATGCTTTTTCTGTACTTTCCTTGATATGCATTCAACATTACTGTTTGTGTAGTTTTTATAAATATGCATTATCATATTATATTATATTTACATATATGTCTGCTTTTACCTGTATATATTTTGTAATAACTTTATATATCTTAAGTTGTTATATTCACCAGTGTTATTGTTATACAGGGTGTCCCAACCAAAAGCAGGCACCCTGAATAACTTTGGAGATAAAATTTTTTTAAAAAATTGGTGAAACACGTCGACCTTGTTTCCAAGGGGGACATATTTTAATGTAATACTGGATACCTATCATCATCCCTCTACCCTACACGGCCACCCCCTCAAAAAATTAAATGGCAAAGGGGGTCGACTGATACATCTTTTTGAAAGGTCTTTCAGTTCTCTACATAACTGTGTATTTTTTAAAACTTTTATCGATTCGTTCCTGAAAAATAATTGTTTCATTATTTTAGGTTCGGGAAATAAAAATAAAAGAAGCAGTTTAAATTATCGTATGTATTGTTCAAAACGACCCCCACCGACTTCCATACAGTAGTATAATCTGTCTTGAAATTCTGTACGAACATTTCTGAACACATCTGGGGACAATAAACGGCATTCTCGAACAATTCTTTCACGTAACTCTTCCAGAGATGCGGGTTTTGTTGCAAATCCCTTCGATTTTAAATGTCCCCTCAGAAATAAATCCAAGGGAGTTAAATCGGGTGACCTAGCAGGCCACTCCACAGGACCTCTTCTTCGAATCCATCGCTCAGGAAACCGATTATCCAAAATTGACGGACTGCTATAGCAAAATGTGGGGTGCCCCATCCTGTTGAAAAAACAGTTCGCCCTCTAAACGATAATCGTCTGCGAGGATTTGGGTAATCATTAGGTCGATGTTATTTTCTAACAGATCGAGATTCCCTAAGATGCCAGCCCAAACATTTAACTTCTGAGGCCTTTGGGTATGAGTTTCCATGAACAAATGTGGATTGGTTTCACTCCAATACCTACAATTGTGCCTGTTTACCTCCCCATTTAACTGAAACGTCGATTCATCAGAAAAACACGTATTGTACAGTAGATTATTACCGTTTAATTGTTCACTAAAAATCTCACAGAATTCAAGCCGAGGTTCATGAATTTTGTTTCCTAAAGAACCTGTTTCCATAAATTTTGTTAATAATTGTAAAACATACTGAGAACCAACCCTTCTATCTGGGTGATTTCTATTGAATATGCGCTTCGTAGCTTTAGCACAATTATCGTTTTTAAAATAAATGCTGACAATTTCTCTTCTCTCCTGAAGGGTATAAACCATTTTGAGAACTCACTCTGGTAAAATGTATCTCGATTTAAAATTGGTTGTGAACAAATTAATGTTCAAGGACTATCAAATACTTATGAGTCTTCTTATTATTCTAAAACTAAACGGACAAGGAAAGTGTTTTTTTGTCGAAAAAGATATATCACTCGACCCCCTTGCCATTTGAATTTTTTTTAGGGGGTGGCCGTGACGTGTAAAGGGATGATGATAGGTATACAAGTATTACATTAAAATATGTCCTCTTTGGAAACAAGGTCGACGTGTTTCATCAATTCTTCAAAAAATTTTATCTCCAAAGTTATTCAGGATGCCTACTTTTGGTTGGGGCACTCTGTATACATATTTTTGTTTGTTTTCTCTGATTACTATGTTCGTTTATTGTATTTGTAGATATTTTTCATGGCAAAATCTTTGTTATTCATTCTCCTACCTTGTATTTGGTTTTTACCATTGGGTAAATATAAATTAAAATAAAATAAAATGAAATATTTCGAAAAACATTTTTTTACAGACATTTTTAAAAAATGGCGATGCGATCAAAGGGGATACAAGTTGTAAAATTGATATGTTTTGAGTATATTCTGGACAAATACCTTAAGATGCGTTTATGTTGGAGCTGTGATAAACGATAAGAGCGGGTTTATTAGCGAAGCGAAGAAAATCAAAACATACGCGTTACTCCAATGTAAACACTTCCATATTAAAGTATGTTTTGATTTTTTTCACTTCGCTAGTAAAATCGCTTTTATCATTCATCGTAGCTCTAAAAGAAACATACCCTTACTCAGAATCCTGCCCCGTGAACATTTTTTGTTTTATAATGTTAAGCTCATTATTTTCAAAACCAAATTACATAATAATTAAATAACACTGGTTAACTAATTTAAACTTTTTTCTGTTAAATAGAAATTAAGAGCTGATTCTTATAGTACGTTTTGTGGTGATTTCAAATCCGTAAAATATTTCTCTTTGGCGTAATTTTTGAATAGGTAACTGACATTTTTTGTAGTAGCAAAAAAGTTCCTTTATTATATTATTCAATATTTACATGAATTTTATATTTTACGTTGCCCTAAAATGTATTTTTTGCAGGTTTTCTGCTCCACTTCGTTTGAGGTGCATCTCTCTTGAGTCCGCTGACATTTTCTGGTTCCAATTCCTTGGTAACGCTTTCCATGATAGATATCTCTGGTGGAAGTGTTTGATGAGTGCCCATGCAAAAGTCCAAATGTAAATTTAAGAAATATATTTTTAGTCATTTCCCAAAGAATACTGACTTTTCTAGCATAATAGCGAGCGACTACGAAAAAAGTAGAAAAACTTTGAAATAACTCAATTATCAATAGTTGGTAAGGAGGGTGAAGTAGCACATTGATTTAACGTTCGTTAAATTCTTTTTGTGACGTTATCTTACTGTTTAAATTTGGAGTAATAGTTTGCGAGCAATTGCGTTCTAACACTAAAGAATTTAATGAATTACTTCCCGAGTAAATGCGCGTTAATGTTTTGTAGTGGCGGGATTTAAAATAGCAAGTGTCCCACTTGAAAAAAAAAGAACTTTAATGCAAAAAAATGCCTGTTTCGTTATGTAACTACTTAATGAATTTTTTAATTTTAGAACGCAATTTCTCGTAGACAAACTTAAAAAGCAGACTACCGTTGTAAAGATAATTTAAAATAAAAAAAATACATGTTTCGTGTTCGGTAATCCAGCCTGTATATTTTATTATTACGACGTAAAGTTTACTACTGCCGTATTTTCCCAGGCAGCACCAGATTTCCTTAGGATATCCTAATTTAGTCCTAGGTGGATATCCGTATAAGAATGCTATCCTATGATTAATCTAATCGGATGTCGTTGTCCTTTAGAAATCCAAATATGGGTATCCTCAGGTTGTCCACAAATTATAACCTATGGAGATATATTTAGGATCTTCTAGTCATATAACAATTCGATGTAAGTAATATCCATTGGATATATTCATACTTTGACCTTATGGATGACCATTTATGGACGTGTTTTGAAGATATTATAAATATAAAAATATCAAGAAAGAATATGGGCATCAAATTTATGTCAAATCTCATATAACGATTTTAGAATTGTCCTTCAATAACAAATATATATCTTAAAAGTATACAATGGTGCAATTAAGGCCCTCAAGTGGCTAAAAACACACCTAGAATTCGTTTAGAAATTTTGTTGAACCTAGACAAGTCTTATTTCATTGTGACTGAGAAACTATTAAAATTTGAATAAAAAATGGTTTGCGATGGAGTGAATTGGAGACAAGAATGACATCAAATAGTGTTTAGTGATGAATCTCGATTTTGTTTGTGGACCCGTGATGGACTTAGGAGGGTGAGACGCTGACGTGGAGAAAGCCAAAATTTGGAAATCGCTGTTGAACGTCAGACAGCCCTTATAAAGGATCTGATGGTTAAGGGTGGGACATGCTATGGCAGTGGGTCACCGTTAGTCTTCAATCGGGGTAACATGAATGCTGCCAATTACATAACAGACGTAATGGAACTGGACTGAATAATCCAATTTTCCATCAGGATAAATGCCCGTCCCCATACGGCAAGGATTACAACAAATTTCTTACAAGAAGTTTATGTGTACGGAGCCCTTACTATTATGTAAGTTTCTTATTCCTTATGTTGAAATTTCAGTCACTTTAATGTCATACTGGCGGACAATTTTGGTGAAAATTTCAATGGAATTGACAAACTAAATCATGGTGTTGCATTTTTTATTCAAACCAATATATACAGAGCCTTCATAAATTATCGTAAATCACATGACCACAGAATTGGGCAACTAGGTATACATTGCGCTATTAGGTTTATGCAGGTTCTGTTAGTGATTTACTATCTAAGGCCACGTTTTCAATTAATCTTTCCTACAGTACGTTGCGACAGTACGTACGTCCAATTGGTCCTGAGATAAACGTAATACAGTGGTGCCAATACAATGGTCATTGCTGGCAGAATAGTTTACCCGCATCACCTATTGTAGACGCAAAATAATTTCCTGTTTCACAGGCGTGCGTTTGCAGTCTTACTCGCGACTTTGTTTTCGTTTTCATGAGTTGTTGATTTTTAAGTGCTTTGAAGTGCTTATTTACTTTTGTTACCTGTGAATTTTCCGTCTGTTGAATTATTGTTTTAATTGTTTATTTATTTTTTGTGAATTGTGTAAGTAAATAATGATAATAAAAATAATAAGTAATGGTTTTCACGCAAAAGCAACATGATTTTATTTTGAGGGCTCATTTTCGGAGTGGAACTCTCAATAACGATAATGGATCATTGACATATTAATTACAATCATGCATTGAACAATAATTGATGATCGAATTTCTTAACGCAAACATTCCCTAATACGAAACATTTTTTGCACGTCGCAGATATGTAGTCTATAACCGTTTTCAAACTAAACATTGCATTTGCAAGAGGAAATTAACTGGTAGGCGTTGGATATAAAGCCGGGTACTCATATGCGCTCCATATCTGTATCTGTATCATGTATTGTAACAGTTACAGTATCAGTTCGCTGTATGTACGCCTAGGCGAATAATCGACGTAACGACCTGCGATCATCTTGACCCGCAGTGTTCGAAGCAAGTTCACAGCAACATGTCGTCTCCAGAAGTATCCCGTCTGATGATAGCAAATTTCGATACATGATCGGAACACTGACACGTACTGACTTGTTCCGCTACGAACCGTCCACAACACTGGACCGTTCCTCTTTGTGTTCGCGGCGTTTACCGACAGGCGCTCGGATCGCTCTTCATGTTCTTAGTAAGTTCGCGAACATGGAACGCAAGACGTACACATTCAAAATTTTGTTACAGTATCCGTTACAATACATGATACAAATACAGATACCGAGCGCATATGAGTACCCAGCTTAAGACCGACAAAGCCTGAATCAAAATTGTCTGCTCAAACAGATAATTTCAAATTTCTTGAATATAATAATATGAATTTTTATTGATTGAAAACAATTATTTACGAAACTTACCTTTGTTTTAAAATAAAGTCAGAATACAAATAAGAAAAAAAATAAACTTGGGTCCTAACCCTATAAATTACTTAATTATAAACGACAATCAATAAGTTTTAAATTTTGCAGGTATCTCAGAATATGCCAATATTGCAGTAAAACAATTTAATTTATACCCATACAGGGTAACTGTTATTTCAAAAATTACTGCCCCTTGACTTTGGATATCGTGATTGATACTGTAGTTCATTTCACGAAAATTTGATGGCAGTAATTTGTTTGAGAATTTTTTTTTTTTACTGATGAAACGTTGTTCCACTTATCACGTTATGTCAACAGTCAGAACTGCCGAACATCGGCTACTACAAATCCTCAAACTTTTATCGAAACACGCAACATCACAAGGGAACATCTCACTGGACATTGCTATATGTATGAAGGTGGATCTAGTTTTGCTCCCCGACTATATTTTGTGCTAGACAAAATTTAAAAACAACTTTTAACTTAATATTTTATAGAACTTGTCACATGAGCCCTACCAAAAAAAAAAAACGACAACTAAACACAGTTTGTTTTAAAGCAATTGCGGTAGCAACTGCAGGCAAATATATAACCTAATAATGTCAACATATTTAATTAGATAAAAAAATATATTTAACAAGGTAAAATAACAAAGAACATTAATGGCTCCTAAAAAGTACTAATAATATTTTATATCCGTTGGATAATTACATAGAGTTAATATCACACACTAATGGCCCATCGATTTTTTTCTTTCCCTCATTTTTATTCGTTTTCCACACTTGTCACGAACGTTATGTTAAAACTTTATAAGCAGATCAAGATTGCACGATTTAAAGCACACTTTGCTATTCTAATATCCGAACTTGTCTCATATTACCCCTCTCAACAGTTCTTTTGTTCGATATTCTGGAACAGAGCCCACAAGAATGTGTAAGAAATGTGTAAATTTGAAAGCAAACATTTCGTTTTATATTTTTGTGATATGTAATTTCCGTTATGAACTGTCACTACACACTTTTTTAATAAAATTATGTTTACTGTAAAGTATATATTTAAATTTCATGGGATTTCACTGTAGAACGACGTGTTTATATGTAACAGTATTTCATCATAAAATCTAAATCTCGGAATTAGTGACTTATCGGGTTTCTCAAATAAGTGGTTCAATTGTAGGAATACTTCAGACAAAAAGCAATAATTGAAAGGTTAACGTATAACAATAGACGTATGTATGTAAGTGCATTTTTATCGTGTATGAATGCTGCAAGTTATTATAAAAATAAGGACCAAATTTTAGAATACGTATTTAAGTATAAACCTTTAATCTTGTGTCTTACAGAAACGTGTATTACTGAAATTTTTTCTGAAAGTGAATTAGAAATAGAGGGATATAATACTGTTCGCTGCGACTCAAACAGCTGTCACACAGGGGGAGTGTTAATATTCATAAAAAAAAAGCATAAAATTTGATAATGTAAAAGTGTTGGTTTTAGATGTAAATTTCTGGCTTTTATCTGTTAATATAAAATTAAAAATTACCTCCTACAGTGTGGCTGCTGTCTATAGATCCCCAAATGGCAACGTGTCACGTTTCATTGATAGGTTTTTAGAATGGTTAGAGAATTATGTTGAAAAAAAATAACAGAAACAGTATAATTTTGACAGGTGATTTCAATATAGATTTTTCCAAAAATGACTATGTAAAAAAGCGACTTAAAGAGGGCATTGAGAATCATGGCATGAAACAGTTTATACAAAACTTTACTAGAGTGCGAAATAATTCTCGCACCATAATTGATCTTATTATTAGTAATGACTACACCATAAATGCATATGTTGAACAAGATTATATAATAACGGACCATTCAATAATTCAAGTAAAAATTGGAAAGGCCAGGGAATCAATAAAGTATCAAACAAAGGAAATTAGAGCCCGAATTAATTTTAACGAAATGACGAATTTGTTAATTGAAAAAGAGTGGGCATATTCATATACAAATGTAAACGTAGTAGGTCAGACTTTTGTAACTAATATATTAGATTCATTAGATGTTGTAGCGCCTAAAAAAATTGTAAAATAAAAATCATCTGAAAACAGATGGTTCAATAGAAACTATAGGGAAGCAATTGACAACAAAAATAGGGACATATCAAAGATTTGTATTTACAGATGAGAATGAAGATTGGAATAACTATAAGCACGCTAGAAATAATACTATAAAAGTTATAAAGGAAGCAAAAACAGTATTTTATGAAAGAAATATTAACGAAAATAAAGCAAATCCGAAGTTAATGTGGAAAAACTTAAAAGACATAGTTGGAAATAAGAAAGGTGAACATATCTTTCAAAGTTTGAATTGCGATGGAGTAATACATAATGCCAATATAGCGGACGTATTGAATCAGTATTACGTAGGTAGTATTGAAAGTATTGTTATTAGCATAGGAACACTTCATGTAGATATTGATAGAATCACTGACACTATACCGGTTGTAAACTGTACCATGACATCGTTTTGTGTAATAACATTACAAGATCTGAGAAAAGTAATTAACAATCAAAGAAAAAAATATAGCACTGATGAAATCGGTCTTGATGTTATGAAAAATCTGTTCCATATACTAGGCTATCCTTTTCTAAATCTGATTAATTTAAGTTTAGAAACGGGTGTTATGCCTGAATGTTATAAAAAATCTGTAGTGGTCCCAATACCAAAATTACCTAATACAAATTTAGCTGAGCAGTTGAGACCAGTAAATATGTTGCCATTTTGCGAAAAAATTTTGGAATTAGTAGTTTACAATCAAGTAATTAGTTACATAAATTCAAATAAGATCCTATGTACATACCAATCGGGTTTTCGTGGAAAACATTCGTGTGAAACGGCATTACAATTGGTGATTTCTGAGTGGAAGGAGTCGTTGGATAAAGCAGGGGTCGGAATTTGCGCTGTTTTCGTAGATCTTAAGCGAGCTTTTGAAACAATCGACCGTAAAATACTACTATTAAAGCTAAAAAAGATACGGATTTGATCACACCGTCTTAAGTTGGATTGAAAGTTATATAACTAATAGGTACCAAATAACAAAAGTAAATGGGAATTTATCTAAGCAAATACTAAATAACTTTGGAGTCCCTCAAGGCAGTGTTCTTGGTCCCTTATTATTTATTCTCTATATAAATGACCTTGGAAATGTGTTGAGGAAATGTAAAATCCATCTATTTGCTGACGACACCCTTATCTATTATGAAAATACTAATTTTGAAGAGATGGTAGCTACTGTAAACTTAGAATTAAAGGTTTTGACAGAAAAATTTAAAATCAATAAACTTAAGGTAAATGAATTGAAATCTAAATGTATGTTTGTGGGTAATAATTATTTGTACAACAAATTTATCAGTTTAAATCTTGATATTCTAATCAATAATGAAAAAGTTGAGCTTGTTCAGGAAATAAAATACTTAGGTCTAGTAATTGATCGGGAATTGAAATTTAATAAGCACATTGAATACATGTCAAAAAAAATTGGCAAAAAGATAGGATTCTTCAGTAGAGTTGCTCCTTTTATATCAATGTCCACAAAGTTAACAATTTATAATACACTAATATTGCCTCACTTTCTCTATTGCAGTTCAGTGTAATATGTAAGTTGTACAAATTTTAGTAGGTTGCAGGTTCTTCAAAATAAGGCAATGCGAGTAATATTAAGATGCAACAGGTTCTCAAGTAGTCAAAGGATGCTAGATACATTGAACTGGCTTAACATTGAACAATTTCTTTACTTCCAAACTATGACTTTTATTTTTAAGATGATTAATAATATTTTACCGGACTATCTAGTACGACAGTTATTGCCTGTTACTGAGGTACACCTACGTAATACTCGTACGGCAATTACAAATAATTTTTATGTAAAAAGAACAACTAAGAGTAGTGCTATGAAAAGTTTGTTCCACAAGGAAATTGTACAGTTCAATCTTCTTCCTCATGAAATTAAGGCCAGTAAAACTGTTCAACAATTTAAATCTCAACTTTTATATTTAAAGAAAAATACTTCTTAGTAACCTACGAGTAGTTAAGTTGTTCTCAATGCAATTTTTGTTTAGTTAAGTTATTTTTAATGATGTTTTTATTTACTATTGTATCTTTTTTTGTATTATTATATTATTCTGTCTTGTTGAAACCATACGTCTACTATGTCACTATGTGTATTAATTGTATTTACTATCTTCTTTAGATAAATAAATGAATTTATTATTACTATTATTATTATATATTTTTCATATGTTAAACCGACTAGACCCTTTGTAACGCTGTTTTAGTTTTATTATGTTAATAATTAATATAACTATTAGACTATGTTGTTTAACTAGAGTTGATGTTCTAGTCTGTTTTCTTCTAATGTGAAATGAGTGATTTATAATTTCATGCAACAAATGATATGATACTTTCTCACCTCACCTAACAAAAGATACTAATTTTGGCATTATTTAAAGTGAACTTACTTACTATGCGATCAAATGTATTGAGCTCTCAATTTGAACGCCCACAAAAAAAAACTAAACTATTGTAGACCATTTCTTCACATATCAGTATTGTACTATTTACTATAGTGTGTTAAAATTTTATGAATATAGGTGTTAGAGTTTGTGAAATATTGAATGATAAATATTGTCTGAATGTTATTTGTGGCATTCTCTAAATTTTTCTTTTTCTTTTTTGGGACTTACTACCACATGAATAATTCTTCGTTATCTAAAAAATAGTTAGTTAGTTACCCAGTATATTACTGGAAAAATAAACCTCTGCGCTTGTGACTTTACGTCAAAAGATTAGTCAGGAGGGAATTTTTTGACAACTAATATGAGACGCAAAAATAATAATATAATTTCTTAACGTTTCGGAAAACGAATCTGTTTCCTTTTCTCTCTTTTTTTAGAATATGTCAAGCGTGAAACTTGACACAGATATTATTTGTTTATGTTATATCCATAGGTACTTAAACAGAAATGTTGATACTTAAAAATTATACAATATTAATTTTTTTCAATTCTTCTTTTAACACCGGTAACCAAAATCTGCAAAGCAATGGGATAAACATTTATCTTGATTCGGTATTATTGTCGATTATTTAATTTTTCTTTTTTTTTTGCTGCCCGCTTCTACTAAACAGTGTAATATGGAATTACTTATTGTTTGTATTAAGAAAACTTATTTTCAGTTAGGTAATGAATTCTATTAGCAGGATTTCGGAATGGCTATGGGCTCTCCTTTATCTCTAATATTAAGCAATATATTTATGGAGGATTTTGAAAATAATTGTATACCAAATTATGGTGGAGAAATAAGTCGAGCAAAAAATTTATTATCAACAATAAATTTTAATAATTGTCCAACGCTTCTGTGAATAGTTCCTACCAAATGTTGGCCAATAATTAAAATTTATTGTTGATAATAATTTTTTGTCTAAATTGCTCGTGACTTGTATCACCATCCTACGAAGTAGACGTGAATTGGTAACTCACAGTGGACGGAAACGCCAAAAAGCTGGCCAAAATGAAAAAATTAAGATTTTTTTTTTTTGAAATGGAAACATTTTAAATCGTTGTAGTGGTACCCATAGCATTAGAAACGACCGTTAATACCGGTCCGGGTTCACTACCTGAGCGAGGAAATTACTTATTGTGCGACCGTGCAGCGCATCACTTCGGCAGCTCGCAACGCTTCAAAAATCGATAAATTTTGTCTGCAGCGTAAAAATTCTCAAAGTGCAGTTTTCTGTGTCATAAAAATGGATTCTGCATCAGAAAGTAAGTACAATTAAAATATCTCAGTATCAGATCAGTTTATTTATATGGTAATTAGTAAATAATTATCGAAGTGGAGTGCATTTTTGTACATGCAATGATTCATAAACTCCACAAAAAAAGCCATAAGTTCCGCGGTTGGTGATGGTTGGTCTTGAAACTTATTGAAATATGTTCAATGAACATTTTTTCGAAAGTGTATAAAAAAATTAGCTGCATCTTTTTGCATCTTTGCGAGATATTGACCAAATTGTGCGTGAATGCACGGATGCATGCATATTCGTGCACCATAAAGTGGGCTCCTTTTGAATGAACGAATGAATGTAATTCAGATAGTAATTGATTAAAATTAATTTTCAAAGTCATTACACATTTTTATTCCATTCCCCAGATCCTAATTTTCCCGAAACAAATGAAACACATGAATTCGCTTCAATTCAATAATAATTTTTGAACTATGTATATATTTTTGACCGTAATTTCTTTGAAATTCTTCATCAGCAACCCAAAAAAACTGTATACAAAGTTTCGTAAAAATGCAGCGATAATTGGCGATTTTTGGTATGTTTTGGGGGGATTTCATGGCCGCCATTTTGTTTTTTCAAAATTGAACTTCGGATTCTTGATCAGCGACACAAAAAACCCCTGTATGCACAATTTCAGTAAAATCGCTCAATAGCTTTATATTTTGACCAGCTTTTCGGCGTTTCCGTTCACTGTGCTACGTACCAAATTATGTACATAAACTGATTATTTGGTGGAGATGTGTCGACGATTTTATTGCAATTTGGCCTCATAATATTGAGTTATTACATATTTTTTTAGAAAACATTAATGATAAAAAACAATCCATTAAATTCATTTTGGAAGTAGAGAGTAATAATGAATCACCCTTCTTGGATATTTTGGTTAAAAAAATTGGTAACACATGTGAAACTAGTGTATACAGAAAAATAACTCAAACTAATAGTTATTTAAATTTTAAATCTAACCAAGCAGTTAATGTTAAAAGGGGTGTTATTAAATGTATGTATGACATGGCAAAAATAATTTTAAAAGGGGTGTTATTAAATGTATGTATGACATGGCAAAAATAATTTTATCTAAGGATCAAATATTAAATAATGAGAAAAAATTTATTAAAGAGATATAAATAATGAATATCCCGAATTATTGTTGATAGGACTCTAATACATATTGAGAATAGACTTGATAATCCGGTACAACGAAAACCTGAATACCAATATACAACAATAATTCCTTATATACAAGGTTTATCAGAAAAACTACATCGTGTCGGAGATGTTTCATGTTAGGACAGTATTTCAAACGAGTAATAGTTTGAGATTCATTTTAACAAAAACAAAACCGGTAAATTGTGAGCAAAATTCAAAAAACTGTATTTACAGTATTCCGTGTGTGTGTAATAAACATTATGTGGGAGTGTCATCCAGACCCCTCAATGTAAGGTTAGGTGAGCATAAAAGTTATATTAGAAAGGAAGAAATTGAAAAATCGAAAATTTGGGAAAATGGACATAGAATAAATTGGGATTGGGCAAAAATTTTAATGAAAGAAGCGGACAGTAAAAAAGGAAAATTAAGAAATCGACAATAATATTATTGAATTAAGAAAAATGTTTATAAACACAATTAATATTGTATAATTTTTAACAGTTCTGTGTAAGTATCTATAGATGTTAAACAAATAATATATGAGTCACGTTTCATGCTTGCCATATTCTAAAAAAGATAAATAACTTTGAAAAAGGTAATAGATTCGTTTTCGGAAACGCTAGGGAATTATAGTATTATTTTTGCGTCTCATATTAGTTGTCAAAAAAATACCATCTGACTAATCTAATAAGTCACATGCGCAAAGCTTTATTTTTCCAGTAACATACTGGATAACTAACTATATTTTTTAGATAAGAAAGAATTATTCATGTGGTAGTAAGTTCCAAAAAATAAAAAGAAAAATTGAATGATAATGTACAAGAAGTACCGAATTTCGGCATCATTTCCGATATAACTGTATCTGAGAATTAATTTCTCAATTCTCATTTCTCATTTCTAACGAAATAACACAAGTAAAACATAATCGACCGTTTTCGCTTATTTATTTATTTTTTCAAATATCTTGGACTTTTCGTTGGGATTTTTACTACACTGATTCTCCAGACATTAAAACCAATTTGTTGTAAAAAAAATTAAACTTATAAATTACTTCGTTTAAGATATGCAGCGATGCCACAAAATATTTTTAAAATTTTATTTATTTTTTATTTTTTGTTTTCATAGTGTGAGAATAGACATATTTTTCTATCTACACCAAAATTCGTTCGATTATCTTAATAATTCGTAAAGTTACACGTAATTAAACATTAATGTACCCAGAAGTCGCGTATAAAAGGGTACATTTTTAGACATAATAAGGCGAAACTTGGTAAGTTTAAAAAATAAAATATTAAGACTATTACGGGATAATAACAACGATCAAGCAATAAAACCTAATTTTTCCAAAATTTTTAGCCCTTTAGTTTTTTTGTAACTCACATTAAAAGTGAGGGCTCCATACATTTGAATCGCATAATAGGCAGATAATTGCTAGCACAAGTTGTCATTTAACTATCAGTCTAATATACAGGGTGAGTCAATAGTGTGTTCTACTTCGATAACCTTTAAACCGTTAGTGATACAACAATTTACTAAATACAAAAAGTTTTTTTGTGTCGATAAGATCTATCACTTAAAATTACTGTGAGATCTACAGGGTGCTTACATTTTCTGTTACACACAAAAAAATACTTTTTTTTTAAATGGAACACCCTAGATATTTTCTCACCATTTTATTAAATGAAAAGAGTGTTATACAGTGATATTTTTTTTTTGGATTTGCATGCAACGTTGCCAAGTTATTTAACATTTTCTGGAAATTTAAGGATTTATAAGGGTCCGTTTAATAATTGTTATTTACCTATGAAAAAAAGCTGGGTAAGCAAATATTATACTATTCTTAGTTCATACTACACGCTAAGTATTAGTACCTATTTTACATTATTCTATTTTACAGGGTGTCCATGACGGCATGTCAATTAATGCGAATTTCAAATGGGAAAAACTCTGTTTTTTTAAATGGAACACCCTGTATTTCTTACGTGGTTGGATTCGTCCTTTAAATTGCTTTCTTTCTTCTATAGCACCTCCTATACCTAACTGTTGTATTTTTGGAGATAATTAAGGTTTTTCTTTAACCTCACAATCATACTAAAACTTAATACAATTTTATCAAGAATGGCTTTGGAAAAACAAAAATTGCGGTCAGGTGAAAAATTATTTTCTATAAAATCGTAAAGTAAACAATAAAAGCAGCAAATTTATTGAACCTGAATGACAAAATTTACACCTCCCTTAGCTATGTACATAACAAAATAAAAGTGTAATTTTGAACGTAAACGTAAATAGAAGAGAAAAAATAAAACAAGTTACAAAAGATGCTCAACGTGACCTCCTAGTCGTAAATTACAAATTCTGACTTTATGAAGAAATGAGTCACTTACATTTTGCAACATGTTAGGCGTGATGGTGTCGAACGCTAGTCGAATTCTTTGCTGCATGTCTTCTCTTGTACTTGGTGATGTTTTGTAACTAATCCCTTAATGTACCCCCACAAAAAAAGTCCAATTTTGTCAAATCTGGCGACCTTGGTGGCCAGTGAACTAGTCCTCCTCGACCTATCCAATTGTCACCAAATGTAACATTTAAAAAGTTTCTTACGGCAATACTATAATAGGGTGGAGCTCCGTCGTGCTGGAACCACAGCCTCTGTAAGACATTTTGAGGACACCCGTTTAACAATCCTCCCAGTATATTTTATAAAAAATCAAGGTACATATTCCCAGTCAAGTGACCATTAAAGAAATACGGTCCAATTACATGCTCACTTACTATCCCTGCCCACACATTGAGTGATCATCGAGGTTGATTATCTACAGTTCACGTAAAATGAGGGTTCATGGTATCATAGTAGTGTAAGTTATGTCTATTAACACAACCATTTTTATGAAATGTGGCCTCATCAGTGAATAGCACGAAATCAAAAAATTGCGGCTGTTGGTGAATCTTATTAAGTGTCCACTCACAAAATGTTACCCTACGTTCGAATTCATTTGGCTCTAGTTCCTGAAGCAGTTGAATATAATAAGGATGGAAGTTTTGTGTCCTCAATATTCTGGTTACAGAGGATTGACTTATATCAAGTTGTCTATTAATTTCTCTCGTACTTTTATGCGGATCTTCAACGACACTTAATGTAACTTGAAACACTTTTTCTTCATTTGTTGCTAGTTTTGTACGTTCATGTTTTTCATAATTTACATGTCCAGTTCGTTCAAACTTTTCTCGCAACCTTTCAAATGCAGATTGGTGAGGATGTCTTCGTTTTGGATAACGCTGAATATAAATTCTTGATGCCAATAGCGGATTTCTCCCCTTCTCCCAATGCATAAACCATGTCGATCAACTCTTCTTGTGAAAAATTCATAATTTATTTAACAAAAATAATTAACTCAACTAGGAAATACAAAAGAATCACCACCAAGTAAAATTCATTACGTGTAAACCACAAAATATCAGTTTGACAGCACAATTTTTGTTTTTCCAAAGCCATTCTTGATAAAATTGAATTAATTTTTACTATGATCGCGAGGTTAAAAGAGAAAACCCTTGCTTTTCTCGAAAACTTCAACAGTTAGGTATAGGAAGTGTTATACAAAAAGAAAGCAATTTGAAGGAGGAATCCAACCACGTAAAAAAATACTGGGTGTTCCATTTAAAAAAAATAGAGTTTTTCCCATTTGAAATTCGCAGTAATTGACATGCCGTCATGGACACCCTGTAAAATAGAATAATGTAAAAAATGTACTAATACTTAGCGTGTAGTATGAACTAAGAATAGTACAATATTTGCTTACCCAGCTTGTTTTCATAGGTAAATAAAAATTATTAAACGGACCCTTATAAATCCTTAAATTTCCAGAAAATGTTAAATAACTTGGCAACGTTGCATGCAAATCCAAAAAACAAAATACGACTATATAGTACTCTTTTCATTTAATAAAATTGTGTCAAAATATACAGGGTGTTCTATTTAAAAAAAAGTATTTTTTGTGTGTAACAGAAAATTTAAGCATCCTGTATATTTCACAATAATTTTAAATGATAGATCTTATCGGCCCAAAAAACTTTTGTATTTAATAAATTGTTGTATCACTAACGGTTCAAAGATTATCGAAGGAGAACACACTATTGACTCACCCTGTATAAATATAGAGATAGAACCCATTACGAATAATAACATTCTAGTCAAACACCAATTTCGTGTTTTTTCCTACTTTGTCAGTGGTGCAATAATGTAATTTCATTTATAAAAAGGAAAGCATCTATTTAAAACACTATTTTTTTTCAACTTCACGGTATGTGTTTTTAAGCTGTAAGGTCTTTGAATCAACTGTCTTACTTTAAATAATGTACGTACTAATGGTGGTATTCTTTGTTGTATCATTTATACTACTTACTTTTTAACAGCAGCTCAGTTGAAGGCTTAAAAAATCTACAAAAGACATCTTTGGACAGGTACAAGGTTAAGTCACATAAATGGTAACCCCTGTTATTTTTTTAACTTTCAGTTATTTTCGGCTTACACAAACACTGAGAAACATGATATTGCCTCCTGGCGTTGGTGATTGGCCTTGGTAGCGGAAATTGGCAGACGTTAAGGAAGTGGTTTAAAAAAATATTAAACATTTTTTTCTATTGCACATCTAACTCAGTAGTTTTTTCATGCCCCTTTATTATAATAAAGAAATAATTTGAAATTACTTGAAACCACAATATTTCACATTTAATTCCTACTTTTCGTAAAGAATAAAAATTGATAAATTTTTAATTAACTATTATTGTTTAAATTTCTCTAAGAGTTTAATATTATTAGTAGCATATTGTATTATTTTCCCCATGTAGTTTAATAATTAATAAAAAAAACAGAAACTCTTAACAAATAATTTTATTATACAATTAAATAGAATATCTAATTATTTACAATTTATCTAAGAGGGGCATAGTAATATAACCTTTTGCTGGGATCTTTAATGAACAGAGGCCTCTTTGTTGTTAAATCCTGATGACTTTCTTTAGACAAAACTTTTGTATTACCAACAAAATCAGCTACAATAGCATTTTGTTCTCGAATTTGATCTTTTTTAATTTTGTTCTCGTCTCGTTTGCCGAACCGTTCATATAACCGTTGTTCTTCAACACTAGCAATTTCTTCTAATTCTTCATTGGATAAATTATTAACTATTTTCAATGCATTAATAGCATCGGGTAGCTTTGCGTCAGTATAAAATGATTCTGGTTTTAGTATAACATCGGTCAGTCTTTGGATGTTCGTTTTATTATCATTATACCTTTTTTTGTTGCTTTTTATCTGGTACTTTAATTTTATTATATTGTGTTTCCTCGACTTTTTGTTCTTTAACTTCATCTTCACGTCTGTAATTACCTCCGTGTTTCTTATTTTTATCATAACTATTAAAAATTTCAATGTCTTTAATGTTATCCGCATCAACCAATTCTGAATTAGATTTCCCTTCAGTTTGACTCTGATTTTCTTCAGGCGAGAAAACTGTTCTCTCTTCAATTAGTTCTTTTTCTTCTATCATGGCATCATTTTCACTTTTATAATTTCCTCCATGCTTCTTATTTCGATCATATTTTTTAAAAGCTTCTATATCGTTTCTTCTTCTTGGTTCAATGTGTTCTGGTTTATTAGGAATTTCTTTAGGGTGTACAATTTGACTTTCTTCATATTGTTGTTCATTTTCTTGTGTAGCTTTATCTTCTGACCTGTAATTACCACCATGTCTCTTAGTTGTATCATAAGTTTTGAAAGTATCTACAGATTCAAGATTCTTAGGTTCGCTTTTATTAGCAACGGTTATTTCCTGTTTTTCTATTTGTAATATATCTTCATTTTCAGGTTTATAATTACCACCATGTTTCTTAGTTTTGTCATATGTGTTAAAAGCATCTACGTCTTCAATTTGTTTAGGTTCATTTATGTCGGGGGATGTTACTTCTTGTTTTATTGTCTCTGTTATGTTCTCACTTTTTGGCGTATAGTTGCCACCATGTTTTTTAGTTTTGTCATAAGTATTAAAAGCATCTACATCCTCAATTTTCTTAGGCTCATTGGTTTCGGTATCCTTTATTTCTTGAATTATTTGTGCTATACCGTCTCTTTCCCGTCTATAATTACCACCATGTTTCTTAGTCTTGTCATAACTTTTAAAAGCATCTACATCCTCAATTTGTTTAAGCTCTTGTGTCTCGGGACCTGTTAGTTCTTGTTTTATTGTCTCTGCGATATCTTCACCTTCTGGTCTATAATTACCACCATGTTTCTTAGTTTTGTCATACATTTTAAAAACGTCTACCTTCTCAATTTTCTTAGGCTCGTTTGTCTCGGGGCCCATTATTTCTTGTTGTATTATTTGTGCTACATCTTCACTTTCCGGTTTATAAGTAACACCACGTTCCTTAGTTTTGTCATATGTTTTAAAAGCATCTACATCCTCAATTTTTTTTAGGCTCATTTTTCTCGGGATCCGTTGTTTCCTGTTGAATTATTTGTGCTATATCCTCACTTTCCGGTCTATAATTACCACCGTGTTTCTTGGTTTTATCATGAGTTTTAAAAGCATCTACATCCTTATTTTTTTTAGGCGCATTTGTCTCGGGATCGGTTATTTCTTGCTTTATTATTCGTTCTATATTATCATTTTCTGATCTGTAATTACCACCATGCTTTTTAGTTTTATCATACATCTTAAAAATGTGTACAGACTCTTTAATTTTACTTTGATCTTGATTTACTTTAGAGAATATTATTTTTGGTTCTTGTTTATCATCGTTTGTTAAATCCTCATATTCGTTCTTAAAATTGCCACCGTTTTTTTGACCTTTGTCATAGCTCTTTAAAATGTCAACATTTTTCTTAATTTGACTGGGATCGGATAGGAGATTCATATTTGTGACATTTGGTTTTTCATTGGACACAATATCGCGATTTTGAATATCTGCTTCTTCATTTCTACTCTCACTTTCTTCATAATCTATATAGTCGTCTAAGGACTCAGGTACACCAGAATCTCTCTCAGATCGTCGGCGAACAATTTTTGCCTTATTAGGGCTTTCCTCTTCTATGTCTTTTTCTGTTGTATTTGTCAGTTTTATCCTAGGGGTCTTTCTTCTATAAGTTCTTCTAGCTTTGTCATGATGAGGTACTTCTGTATTCGCAGAAGTTATTGAGGATGGCGTAGTTACCACAGATTCTTGAGTAGGTACTGTACTTCTTAAAGTCGTTATTCTTCTCCTATGCGTGCGAACTGCTTTTGAATTCTGAGGCTGTTCTGTCGTAACCGCAGCTGTTGTCGTAGTAGCTGTAGTTGTAATAGCCTCCTTCTCATTTGCTTCTTCTGCAATCTTATTATCACTTGTTAAAGGGACATTTTCATCAGTATTTGACAGTATGGGCTTCTTGCTTGTGTTAATATTTTGCAAATCTTTATCTTCTTCAGAATTATATCTACTGCTTAAATTATGTCTTAATGTTGGTCGTTCAATGGATTTATATTTTGAGGTGTCAATAGATGTTCTCGGTAAATAACTCTTTATGTTTGGCAAAAAGTCTACAATGTCAAATAATTCCAAATTAGTACCCTCTCCCCCTAAATTATGTCTACCAGGTGAATTTCTCACATTTTCAACTTGAGATTCTTCCTCTACTTCTTCTAATTCTTCTACTTGTTCTGCCTCCTCTGGGACTTTTATAATTGTATCAGTCTTTCCTTTTGTTTTATCTTCTATTAACTTATAATTTTCATCGCTTCGAACCATGGCAAGGATGGATAAAAATGCAGGGGGTGTTGTAGATACAGGTTTTGCTGTTGTGGTTATGATATCCGAAGTACTTATTTCGTTTGCCTTTTCGGTAGTAGTTGGGTCGGGAATTTCGTGATAGTTGCTAGAACTTTTAAGTAATTTTACGAAGTCTACGTAACTTTGTCCTGCTGGTGGAGGAGTAACAGTTGCAAAAATGGGATTTTGTTTGGGTTTAATAATTGGTTTTGGTGTTTCTTCTTCAACTTCAATATACTCAACTTCTTCTTCTTCTGATTCTTCTTCTTTAGTTTCTGGTTTTTTGTCATATACTATTTTACCAGTTTTTTCATCATAATGATAGTTTCTTTGGCGGTGCGGTACGTAATCATCATCATCCGTTTTTGTGTCCACCTTTTCTGTAACTTCTTGCCTAGTTCTGCTTCTAGACAGTTCAGCATATGCGGGCCGATTAGCACTTCGTTTATTTCTTTTAGGTTTTCCTGTTCTATGCCGAATATGATTATTTGTCAAATAGTCAGAATAGACATATACTATTTGTTTAGGAGGTGGTCTCATACCTGGCACTATAAATTTGTTAATTTTTCGTTCTTCTATTATACCATGATTTGAAACATGTACACCATTGTCTCGTTTTGGATTGTATATTGTATTGTATCTATGAGACACTGGAGGCATAAGCCCCATAACTTCCGTCGATTCTTCTAAATTGCCTTCCTCGCTTAATGGTGTAGTCTCTTCTACAACTTCTGGAATTTTTTGTGTAGTTGTTTTAATCCTCCTTCTTTTAATTTTATTGTCAGTTTCGTAATGTTTTTCTAGCACTGAACGTGTTGAATATGCCTGATGATTTTTGTGTAGATTTGGTTGAGGTTCAGCGCGAATCGTAGGCTTCACAGTTATAGTAGTAGTAGTAGAAGTTTTAGTGGTTGGTAACTTAACAGAAATCGATTGCGAAGCACCCAGAAAGTTGTCTTGATATTCTTGTGGAGAATTTTTAATATTATTTAATACATCTGTAAAAACAGTGAGTTGTTCGTTTGGTTTTATGTCATCTTTGTAGAAAACTTCACTAACTACCTTATACTTTGGTAAAACAGTGCTTAAAGCAACATCTTTGAAAAGCGGAAAAGGAGTTGTTGGCAGGTATTTATTAATGTCAAAAATTTGTATTGATGGTGCTCTAGTTGCATAATAAAAGTTAGAATCTGTGACAAAATCATTTTTTGATGATGTTGCTGGATAAGGTACTTTTGGCAAATATTTGTTAATGTCAAAAATTTGATATAATGGTCTTTTTGGTTTTATTCGTCTACGTCGCTTTAAAGCGTCTGCTTCTGGGAGTGATTCAGAATTGACATCAGGAGTTTTATTATTTATAATCTCGTCATCATCTTGAAGGATTTTTTGCTTCTCTTTCAGGGAGAGATTCAGAATTGACATCATCAGGAGTTTTATTCTTTATAATATCATCATCATCTTGAAGTATTTTTGCCTCTCTTTCAGGGAGAGATTCAGAATTGACATCATCAGGAGTTTTAATCTTTATAATCTCGTCATCATCTTGAAGTATTTTTTGCTTCTCTTTCAGGGTTATGTTTCGCGATTTCTATCTTTTCTACATCAGGTAAAAATGTTTTCATTTCGGTTTTATTTATATTTGGTAAATCTGTAACATTCTCTGTTTTATTGATATTTGGTATGTCCGCAACAGTTTCCTTTTTTATATCAATATACTCATCAGGAGGTAGATATTCAAGGAGTTCTATTTGATCGTAGATATGTTTAGGTTTTAAATTTATGGTATACATTGGAGTAGTTATTAAAGTCGCAGGTGGGTGTGTACGCACTTCTTTCGAAAGTTCTGATGATTTCATTTTATCAACATTTCTTATAATGTCTACATCATCTTTTGGATTGTTCATATTTCCTACTATATCAGTAAGGATATTAAAACCCAATCGTTTATCGTCTATTGAATTATCAGTATTTTTATTTTTTGTTCGCAGTTTTTCCTTTGAGTCTTCGTTATCATTTTTGTCTAGATATTTTTTCACATATTTTGATACTTTGTCTATCGCATCACCGTTTCCATCTCCGGAAAAAAAATTGGAGTAGTCGAATTTTTTTCCAAAAAATTTATCTAATATGCCATCTTCAATCTCATTTTCATTGTCATAATCACTACCACTGGTAATTGGTTCAGCTATCATGGTTGGATCATGTTCAGCTGCTTTTAGAGCTCGTTTTATATTTCTAGAGTTGGAAACTGTCGTGTCAGGAGTTTTCTCGTTTTTATTATGAATTTTGGTAGCTCTTCTCATAGAATCATCAATTTCTTTAAAAATTGGTTTCACAGGACCCACAAGCTCTTCTTGAAAAAAGGGGCTATCTAAAGGATTTTCTCCAAAATATTTCACTTTAAGGCAGTCTATTTTGTCACCTAATTCTCCCAGTCTAGGGGATTTTGGTGATTCCGCTATATCGGTAGATTCTTCTTGTTCCTCAGGCATTTCTTCTGCCTTTTTTATTCTATCAGGAATTGGATCAACGGAAGGGTCTACGTCAGGACATTTCATTTTAAAATTTGCTTGGTCATAAAATGCTAGATTATCATCTGTTTTAAGTGGAACGTTTTCTAAATTTTCAGAATATCTAAGCGGAGAATTTTCATTTAATCTCTCTTCTTTGTAATTATGATAATATGGGTATTTAATTTTTTTCAAATCTTTTGGTTTTTGTGGTTTTCCTAAATCATGATTTATTTCATCTATGAAATCAGTATCTATCTCAATTTTTGGAAAATCATTCGTATATCTCTTTCTTCGGCTATTTGAGCTAGTTTCTAAAAAACCGTGTTCTACATTGTCTAGTACATCAGGAATACCGGTTTTTGTTGCATCCAACATTTTGGCCATAATTTTCGGAATAGCTGTTGTAGCCTGGGTAGTAGTTGGAATTTCCATTGTAAAAATTTCGGAATATTCCGTTGGGGTAACTGTATTAAAAGTACGTGGTGTGGTATTCTTTAACTTATTTGTGATTTTTTCTTCAAACATTCCACTGGCGTTTGTTAATATTTTGGTTTTTTCTTGAGAATCATTTCGGTCTAATGTTTGCCCAGATTTGTTATTTCTAGCTTCATCTGGAGCTGGATTCTGTCTTAAGTCGTTCTCACTGGGTATCGGTTTGTACATTTTTGGATAAATTTTTACGTATTTGTGAGATTTCGTGCTATTATTTGGTTGTATTATAAATTTTACTTCACTGGATATCTCCATTTCTGTATTTCCATTACCTCTATCCATAGTAGCCATAACTTTGGTTTCCTTAGATTTAATAAAATTATTTATATTCATATTTGGGTTTTTACCGGAATTTTTGGTTTTTGCCGAAAAAATTTTCTTTGCTGGTTTTAACTTATTTAAATAAGATTGTTCATCGTAATGAGTTCCTGCAGATTCTGAATCATCATCTTCAATCTTCAATTCCTCATTCTTTAATTTTTCAATATCTTCATCTTTTAGTGCAACATCTCCCTTTGAGTAGCTTGTAGACTGTCGTTGTGGTAAATGCAGATCATATTTTTTTGCTGGTGTTTTCTTTTGTTCCGCCGTGTCTTCTAGTTTTGCATTTTCCTCTAAACCTTCGGCGTTCTCTGCATTTTTTTCGTGACCAGCGTGATCGTAAGCACTATCCTCATAACCTTCTTCGGAATAAACTGTTTGAATTTTTGAATCTCTAATTAGCTCTTTCAATCTTCCATTTTCATCGGACTCTGTTGGTAGATGTTCTTCATCTTCACTATGCCTCACTTGGGCATATAACCTCGTTGGTACGAAGGGTTCCTCTTCACCATTTTCTTCACTATCATCTGCGTCTTCATTGGATACATTTTGGTGTGTTATTTCATTGTCGTTATTAGATATTTTATCATTATTTACCCCTTGATTTCTGTCTGTGAATGTACCTAATTCTTGCAACTTCTTGCCAAATTGATTGTTTTGGTTTTCAAACAACTCCTGGCCTACTAGAAATGTGTCAAATCCATCAGGCTTTTCTTTGGATTCTTCTAAATTGACGTATTTTTGTTCGCTAATATACGGCCTATGTTGAAGTCCTGGTTTTGCCCATTTTCCTTCTCCAGGGTAAATAGGTTTGGTAGGAATCTCCAAAGGGTGTTCATGTCCACTGATGGGAGCTTTTTCAGATTCTAGCCTTTCAATTTTTGGTACATCTTCGGTATCATAATTCGAATCATATCCTATTGGTTCATGGGTTTTATCGTCACGGTAGTTTTTATGGAAAGGATTTCTTGGATCGAAGTCTAAATTTACCAAGGGCTGTGTGGAGCTTATTTTGTCTTTCTGATTAATTGGAACTCTAGGAATTTGTTTGTTTCTGTGACTAAGTGGTACTTGAGGAACCTGAGAAATCTGTTGTATGTAGGGGGTCTTATGGCCTGGCCGATATTGAGGAAAAGGGTTGTTCAAATTAAAGTCAAAATTAACAGCGTGTTGAGACTTTCTAAAATCAGGTTTATGATTTGATTGTACGACTTTTGGAACTCGTGTTGGCTGTAGTACCTTGTCGTGTTGATTTCCGGGGAACGGATTTTTTGGATTAAAATCTAAATCATGCAAGGGAACTATAGGCCTAGGATTGTTTACTTTCGGATATGCTTGCTTCATATTAAGGGTCTTGGAATTTTTTTGTCCAAATTCCAAGTTATCGACGGGATGTATTGTGCTAAATGCAGCTTCTTGTGCGTTTAATTCAACAACCGGTAGTTGCGTTGTATAGGTAATATACTGAATTTGCTGTTGTCCTGTTTTTTGTACAGGGTCCAAATTTTTTACAGGAAGTATTGTGCTAAAGTCAACTTCTTGGGTATTTATTTGAGACAGCGGTAGTTGGGTTGTATAAGTAATATACTGAACTTGATTTTGCTGTGGTAATGACTTATCAAAATCAAGATTCTGATTGTTATACACTGGAACTTTGTTATAATTCACAATTTTTTGTACAAATCTCGGTGGGCCTTGTTTTTGTTGGATATACGGTTTTTTGTTTATTCCATTTGCATTACCAAATTGTGGGTTTAAAATATTATTAACTGAATTTTTAAGCCCGAATTCATTGTGACCATATACAATTCCGTTGGCCATATTAATAAGCGGTGAGTAACCACTGGGTTGTATCACTGGAACCCATTCATTAGTACCTCCAGGTAAATTTGAAAGTATATTCTTGTTTTCATTTAAATCATTTGCTTTGATATTGGGTATATTATTTTGAAACAAGTTGATTCTATTTGCTGAATAATTAGGGTCTGGAATGAGAAAAGTCTCTTCTGGCCTGACTGGCCTGATATCTTCTGAAAATACAGTTTTCAAATTGTCTCTTTGATTTGCCTGCCAGGCACTAGGTACCCGCATAGCAGTTGTTGACGCAACAACACTTATTATTATTGTTATAAACTTCATTTTAAAATAAAGTCTTAGAACTTCTTAATCAGGACATAATATTCAAAGTTTATTAAGCAATTCACTTGTAAATGTTTGCATTTAGATTTTTCACTTGTTCATTTTGCTGTCTCTGGTAACGAAATATATTTAAGGAGTTATTTACAAATGTCCAGTAACTTCTTTTTATATCTTCTCATTCTTGCTCTCTTGATTCCAATTCGTTTAAACCTGTGGTAAACACAATTTATTTGAGTTTGCATTTATAGGAATAATTCAATAAAATCAATATTTTTTTGTATTGTATCAAGGTGAACAGACAAACATAATCCATATAAAACAAACATTGTAAGACAAAAAAGAAAACCTCATTATTTTCTGTTGTAGATATAAAATTAAGTTATAATCTTATTGATCCATTTAATTTTTTTTTGAAAATTGTAGGTTGCACTAATTATTAATTTTATGCCTTCTTTAAGACTCGTTGGTTTTTATATAAAAAAAAAATGAAAATCTCTACCTGTGATACCACTTTTTCATTCTTGAGGAAAGTGGCATCACTACTTATATTATAACTTTGATCTCTCAGTTTTAAATTGGTTTAGAAATCGTTAATTTCAGACGAATAATAATAGAGCAGTGAATAAAATAAATATCAGTGCTTGAATTGTAGAATCGCAACAAAATTTGATAAAATAAGTTTTTTTTTGAAGCCCTTAAAACTCATTGGTCGTTTTTAGTGTGATTATTTATTCTGTTAGTTATAATTATTTTCTTTACGTTGGTTGAATAATATACGAGCGTGTCTTAAATAAGACGTAAGTTGAATTAGTAGCTTTATTTTACAATTATATTAAAAATTAAACCATCGCCTAAAATATATAAATATTCAAAATATTATTTACACAGAGTGTTTCAGATTTAAAGTGACATAGTGTTATGGGAGGTAAAGAACACATACAATTAGTTGAGTTCAAAAAAAACTTCCTCAAACTTACCCTTTAATTAATTGGAACCGTTTTTGAGATAGTTTTTGGCTAAAACTGTTGTCGGCCATATTTCTAGGATGGCTTTGAATATTTGGATAAAATTCGTTTAAAATATTATACTCAACAATCAAAAGCATAATTTATTTTAGAAAAATTTCAGCACTGGGCTCAATTTTTATAATGTTTCTCTAAGTGCCGATAACATAACCCTGTGTATTATTATTTGGCAAATGTTAGTAAACGTTTAAATATCAATAGATCAATGTATAAAATAACGTCATAATATTTGATGGCATGTTTATGGTTATTCTCCAATAAATTTTTTAAAATATTAATATACCAAATTTTAAATTCTACAAATAAGGCAATCAAATAAGCTTCAGGCATTTTTATAAATTATTGATCCTGCATATTATAAAAAAATTTAGCAATTTTTCAAAAGAAATCTTTAACATGGCTTCTAACGTAGAAATTAAAAATTCCAGAATTGAAATGGTCGAATTTACTTGACGTGGCAGAATATTTTATTTTCACTCATCGCTCATCACTCGTCAGATTTTCCACTTTTTTTGTAATAAAAAAAAGTATAATTAATCTTTCACTCGTTCAGGATTTTACTTAATGGTGTGAAAAATCTAAAAATTTACTCTAGTATCCAAATAAAACCAATTTGAGCGAAGAAATTCTGCAACAGGACTGAAAAATTAATTCTAATTGATATTTTATAATAAACTGTTTAATTACATTTCAGGAAATGGACGACGTAGAACAGAATTCCTTTAGTAATTAAAAGGAAGACCGAACTTCAGCTGCTTCATTATTTACAAGATCCAGCTATCGATTTACGAATCATCACTCAATTGTAAGGGTATCAAAAGTTTAGCATCATCATGTTTGTGATAATTTTGCTACTGTATATTTTTAAACATTTTTGTTGTCTCATCAAAATGCAGTTTTGGTTTTAAATTATCTTCCACTTTTTATAACTCAGAGCTGAAATTATAAATAATTTTTTTCTTATAAATTTTGGTTTTGAAATTAAAAATATAAAATATTATTTATCAGTTAATACAATATCATGTTTAAAATCAACATAACCAAAAACATTAATAAAAAAAAACAATGATTTTATGCCAAATACTTATATCTCAGAAGTAGAGGGAAAATATTAATCCCAATAGAATATCTTTAAAAAACTATATAAGAATAAATATCTGCATAGGTACACATTTCGATTTAAAACTAGTCCCTTTATTTCCTGGCAAACTGGCTTCACCAGGAAGTGAAAAGATAGAAAGTTATACCTAGTAGTGTGAAGTACCTACACTTAAATATTTTGTTTGTTTTATTTTTTTTACCTCAAGTGATTTTCGAGAAAATTACCTGATGTATTTGCCTCACTATGTATACTTTGAGGAGTATCTTTTATCTTAAGCTACTTTTGATCAAAAATGAGTGTTTCAAAATACTTTTGGAAAACAACTTTTAAATACAATTAAAATGCTTCTGAAGCCTATCTGTCCCAGCTTAATTAATAGATAATTGAGTTAAATCGACATTATATGGATTAATAATTAATATATAATAGCCTTGTTAATTTTCCACAGAGTTAATCTCGTATTAATAAGTAACATCTATTTTTCCTAGTTAGGGAAAAATATGCAAAAATAAATATATAAATAATTAATTTTTGCATTCTGAGGTTGCGTGTCTATCTTGTAACGGTAACAGTATTACCTTACGTATTTACGTCTGTAAAAGCAAACAAATAAAAAACTGTTAAAATAAGTGTGATTTCTTAATTAGATATAATACTCGAACACTTGTTACTATACTTACTTGATGTTTTATACGTTTACATATAAATAAAAATAGGCATTAAACTTCGTGTACTGCAACCTGATTGATTGCACTCTGTTGTCCCCAGCAACCCCAATTTTGAAATGATTGTGAGTGATACATCATTGCAAATCTGCTGAAAGCGGAATGTTACTATGGCATAATAAAATCCTCTTTTGAACATTACGAAAAAACGCTTTTTCTGTTACTGTAAAATACATGTTAAATTTTATTTAAGTATTAAAAATAAAAACACCAGCTTCCAAACAGTAGTATACATGATTTTCGAACCCATTTGTACATTGTTAAAAGTTTGTGAAGATAGTCTTGGTCACTCACGACTCATTTTTATTTTCATGACAATGGGTATTCCAAGGTAAAAACAGCAAACAAATCAGTGAAAACGTGAAACACAGAATTTAATGGCAGCAAGAAAAATCTATCTAGGTCAAGGTCAGGAGAACGTGCTGGGCACTCAATTGGTCTTATGGGTCCAATCATTTATTAGAGAAAATGTTATTCATATACTGCCTAACGTTTGGGAATTGGTGGTTCTCATTTTGAACAAGATTTTAATCTGTAAATAATTGTAGTTTATATTAATAATTATTAATATATTCTTTTAAGAGGTAATAGGTGATTCAACATATAATTCAGCGAATTGTGCTCATAAATTTTGTAAATGTAAATAAATAAATAAACGACAAATATTAGAACTTTGTTGCCATCTTTTATCTTTTATAACTATTTCCACGGTTAAATTACATTTCATAAGGCCGTGATATGGAAAATACACACTGACCTCGACTGAGGCGTTAGTTGACAATTCACAGTGTTATGAAATGTAATTGTGCCTTGAAAATGGTCATATGAGATGGCAACAAAGTTCTAAAATATCGGCAATTCTGTCGTTTAGGTAAACGACAGCGTTTGAGTTGAGAGTGCATGTAGATATATTAATAGGTATTAATATGCATTTACAAAAATTATGAGCAAAATTCACTAAATTGCATGTTGGGTTACTTAGTACCTAGAGAAGCCTCTTAAATATGTAAAACTACTACTAGTATACAATTTATTATGCGAGTTTTTCAATCACTCACTACAGAGTAACATTAAAAATACCAAAATTGGGGTTAGTTTAGGGTTACAGGGTACGTGTAACCAGGTTGCAATACATGACGTTTGGTGTCCTCATCTCGCTTACATAATAATATGAAATTCATAAAAATTGTCCTCAATGCACTGCTGGAAACTCGAAGTGACTCACTTAAAATTATGTTGAGCTTTGAACCGTAGATAGTTTTATGAATTTTAATGAATTTTAAAAATTTTGATTATATATCATTGCGCTGTAATATCAGGAACGCCTCTTATTATCCACGTTCTTTTAAAATATATACAGGGTGAAACATAACATGTTTTTTTTTAGTTAAACTTGATAGGTGACCTGGGATAACAGGTAAACGATTAAACAAAAGAGTAATGTAATTAGAAATTATAATTCTTACCCTAAAAACGTTTTTTGAAAATCTATGGTAATCAGCTTAATAGGATGATATGGCCAGCTTTCTCTCCAGATTGCAATCGTATTGAGAATATATGGGATGTGTAGATACTCTCCTTTTGCATTTTTTTTATTTAAGAAACGGTCAAAAATCACCAAATAAATTGTTTAATTAAAAATATATACAAGCAAGTAAACGAAAATAAATATTAATATGTAGTTATACTCTCACATGCTCCTGTTACAGCATGATATCATCGAAGCATGCTGGAAATTACCAGACAATAATTCTAGCTTGGCAATTGAGCTTGGATGCGTAATGGTCTAAACCCCGCCCTTTCACTGTAAAGTGGTTTGGTTCGTCTCTGTTTCATACTAGCGATATTTCTTCTCTCTTTGCGCCGCCAAGTGCTAAGCTACAATTCTTGAGTAGTACCCTGTCTATTAGTTATTGTGAAATTAGCCGCCATTCTCCAGGAAGTGTATTAATAAGTTATTCAATAGTTCGAGGTGGCAGAGGTTGATAAGAAAGCCGACGTTTCTACACATCCCATATATTCTCAATACGATTGCAATCTGGAGAGCAAGCTGGCCATATCATGCTATTAAGCTGATTATCATAAACGCTCTATGAGGCCTCACATCATCATCTACGTATATAAATCCATTACCGATTTCATTTGCAAACTGAGGAAAAGCCTCAAGATACCGTGCAGCTGACTGATTGACGAATACTAAAAGTTCCGGTCGACTACCTAAAAAAAATTTTTTCTTAAAATGTTTTCTTAACCGCCTCTCAAGTCACCGAAGTAACTCGCAGAAAATCCTAGGATTTTGTGTAGCGTAAAGAGAGATGAGGCCCTACAGTTTCTTGTGGAGTCCGAACCAGATCTAGGGCATCGACAGTTCTCTCCCAACTTAATCCGAAACAAATTACAAATAATATTTCCAACTTGCTCCAGGATAGATTCGATACCGAGTAAATAGCTATAAGCGCTTTACCCACTCGTCTACCATGCACACGGAGGAAAAATCTCAAGTGCAGCTGACTGATTGATGAATATTGAAAGTTCTGTCGACTACCAAAATAAATTCCACCCCCATATTGTCACGGAACCTCCTTTGTAAGAAATAAGCGCAAGTGAAAAATTTTCTACGTATCTTTCTCTAACTCTTCACCAAACACGAGCTCGTTTATTATCAGGATGCGAAACGACTTTAGACTCATCAGTAAATAAGCACTGGAACCACTCTTGGAAACCCCAATTCAGGTGCTCCTGACCGAAAGCTAGACGATTTCTTCTGTGGTCTCTTGTTTTGAAAGAAATGTTTAAATTGTCTTTTGTAGTCTGTTTTTGCTGACTTAATAGTCCGTTCATTAAGAGCCTCGCGTATAACCTATCTATTCTGGCTACTGTTATTCTTGTGTGGTCTCCTCCATGGATGATGATCTTGTGTTTTAAAACCTTTGCCATGCCCTCGAAACAAAACTCTGATTTATCTGTAGCCTTTGAGCTACATTTTTCTATGATAACCCGGATTCCAGGATAATAATTGTTCTATAAAGTATACATTCATTAACTCTAATAATTTTAAATGGTAATTATTGCCACCTAGTTATTGTCTACACGAAAGATTAATTGTTATGTGACTTGTAACATATAACAATACATTTTTGTTTCAAAGCCTCCTATGCTAATTTAAAAAAAAAAACGGCAAAAATGCAAGATTTTAGAAAAAAAATCATTATTTTAATACTAAAGCAGATAGAGTAGAATTTTATTTTTAATTGTATTATTACAAAGGTTAAATTGATTACCCATAATCCCAGGTCACCTACCAAGTGTAACTAAAAAAAAATACATTGTTATGGCACCCTGAATATATTTTTTTAAGAAAGTGGACACGAAAATTACAGCGCAATGGTTTAAAATCAAAATTTTGAAAAAAATCGTTCAAATTATCTAGGAATTGTTAGGGTTCAAAGGTCACTACAATTTTAAGTGTGTCGCTTCAAGTTTCCAGTAGTTCATTTCAGATCAAAATTTTCATGACGATAAGCGGTATGACATATATATATATATTATTTTTGTTCACCTTGTACAATACAAAAATATCTTATCAACTTTAAAGAACATCTAAGAAAACACATTTTTTGTATATACGTAACATATGGAATTTTTAAATGTTAATTAAATCTTATATAATATAATGTTTAAATGGTACCAATTAAAAATTGAAAGAAATATAAAAATACATACGCAAATATTGTCTTTCAATTATGTAGGTATGCAGTTTTCTATTGATGTGCGAAAAGCGGAGTTTTCTATTGAAAGTATAAAAGCGATTTGTTAAAGAATATTTACCCCATTTTAAAGGTTTAACTTATTTTAAAGGTTTGTAAAATTTTACTAAAAATCATGTAGTCAAAATCAATCATTACGAAACACTTAAACATAAGAAAGGAGTATTACTTAGCATGTTATAAAATCGTTTCGCAAAATTAAATTGTTTTGGTTGATTAATACGTTATGGGTTGAGCAGGTCTATGTGCAATTATATTATTTCGGTCACAAGCACTGGCGTTCAGTACCTAGAGGGACTGGATAAAATAAATTGGTATTTGTGAATTGCACTGCAAAAAAATTTTAAAGTGTAACGTAGTGTTTTTTTAAGCATTATTTTCCAGTCATTTTATTTTCAAGCTGTATCACTAACCCACAGCCCCCCCCCCCCCCCCCCCCCCCCCCCCCCCCCCCCCCCCCCCCCCCCCCCCCCCCCCCCCCCCCCCCCTCCTTTTACGGGGCCCCCCCCCCCCCCCCCCCTTTTTTTTTCCCTCCCATGGACCCTTTAGTCAAAGGAAACCTGACGTCCAAAAACTTTAGTAAAAAAAAGGAGAAAGGGAATACTTGAATACATACCCATATTATTTATTTTTTTTTTTAATAAATTTTTTCAAATATATTATTAAAAAAAAGACACTTATCCAGTAATGACATTCGAAAAGTAAGCCCGGCGACACTCAAAATAGAGGGTGTTTGTGAAAAACTATTTGCAGTTAAATGGACCCCAAAAATATATCCAAATAAATAATTAATTTTTTCTATTTATATTAAAAATATATAGTCTTATTGAGTAAAATTACTGTAATATTTTATTATATTAAAAATAATAATAACAAATAAAAAAGAAAAATCTAAAATAAATAAAGTATCCATATTTTTAAAGAATAATTTAAATAAATATTATTTCAGATATTTATAAATTATAATAATTTAATTAAATTTTTTTAAAAAATAATAGTAAATAGATAATACTATAAAGATTTTATTTATTGTTAGATATTTTTTAAATTTGAAATTATTGTTAAGAATTTATTATTTCTCCACTTGGCAACATGGACGTACGTTTCCCCCCCCCCGGAATTTTTTTTTATATTTTTGTTTCCCCCCCCTCATAAATAATATTATCATTTTACGTGCAAAACACACGAGGCTTAATACTTTAATACAATCTTATAATGTTATTTTTCAATCAGATGAAAGATGTTCTTATTTTTTTGAGATTTAATTTTTTTTTTTATAAAATATAGAAAATATTAATTAAAATTTTTATAAATTTATTTAAATTTAAAAAGTGTAGACGTCCATTAAGTCTGATTTTATTTTCAAGCTGTATCTCACATATGTACGTATATCTTAGATATTATTTTACCGAATATTTTAATTTCAATACTGTTCTGAAACACATACATAAGTTACATAATAATTTAATTTTCTTTAAACATTCTTTTAATTTACCATATCCAAGAATTGTTTTGAGTCGAACAGTCGTTAAAAGAAAAGCTAATAATGACGTGTATGGATTACGCCCTCTCCGTTGAAGTAAGAACCGTCATCAAAACTCCACATAAGAAAGATTTTTAATCAATATGATTTGAAGGAAACAACTAATCAGCGGGCAAAAACCCCGCCCTGCATTGGGATATACCTTCAAATCATGATAGATCGCGAGCCCAAATCTCTTTTGTAAACCCCACACCAGACAGAGACGTGTTCATTTTTTTTAAATAAAGTTTGGTTGCGTCTAAAGTTTTTAAAATTTCGCAGTAGACACACGTACATCATTTGCTCTCCTCATTTAAGTGACCTGTTCGACTTGAAACAAGTCTCACTGTATATTGGGTATTGTAAATATTTTACTGTAGTTAAGTATTATTTATTATGGAAGGTAAAAATGTTAGAATTATTAAATGACTACATGCATAATTTACTATAAATGTAAAATAGTTATTCATAGTTATTTCTAGTAAATGTTACGTATTTCAGATATTAATAACAGTTATTTAAAATTCTAATATAGTTTAATAGTATTTAATGCAGCTAAGATATCACAAATCAGTATATTGTTTATTTTGTTTATAAATCTCTTGGGTACACCTTATACAGTTTAAATATTTATTGAGGTCAGGTATTTAAACCCCCGAACTGTTATAAACACTTGTTTAATGATTAATTAATTAAAATAGGAATAATTAATCAGTTACACGCTACAAAAATAATTCATAGTAATATTGCCAGTTAGGGAATTAATTAAGGAATTAAAATTATTTGTTAGTTTGTCGTTTAGGCCGATTCTTTTATTTTTCCAGTAAAATATTATTTAGTTCATAATTCAAATTAATTTTTAAATGTCAGTCTATATTAAAAAAAAACCGTTGACCTGAAACACAAACAGAAATAAGTTACTTTTTATACGTTGTCCGGATCTGTTTGGCTCTTTAAGTTGTGACAAAAAAAACATTTTAAAATTATAAATTGTATCGCCTTGAGCTTGAAAAGGTAGAATTCCTATATTCAACAGAACAACACCTGGACTGCTAAGAGTAAGATAATTATTTTCCGGTAATTTATTTCTATTTTTCTCCGATTTATTGACTTTGTTGAACTTTTATTGAAATATAATTTTGACCATTTTAGGCACTAAAAATGCTTCTAGCTGTTTTCCGTATTTAATTTTGAATGTTTATTTATCAATGAATAAAGTTTAGTAACTTTTGAGTTTGAAATTTGAATCTATTACTTCTTTTCGCAATTTTAACTTAAATCATTTCTGTCTGTGCCTCCCGTCTGTTCAAGAGGTCGTCGAATATTGTAGTTAAATTTTGTCATTTAAGAGTACGTCCATTAACCACACACTAGCTAAAAGTCTTATTATTCTGCCCCGGGAATAGTTAACCTTTTAGGCAACCATAAAACCAGAGGAATATTAAACCACACTGCATTTTTCTGAAGACTATTGAACCAGGTGGTGCCAGCGATTTGAGTTCCTTTGCGGTAGCAATCAATACTAACAGTGTGTCACCTCAGATAATGTGTTGGACTCACACGCTAGTAAAAGGCATTATTATTCTTCTTAGGTAAAGGTTAACCCTCTGGGCAACCATAAAATCAGAGGAATATTAAGGTACCTTACATTATTCTGAAGTCTGACTGTTCCAAACCCGGCTAATTCTAATGATTCGAGTTTCCTTGCGTTAGCAATCACGCCAGGACTAACAGTGTGTCACTCAGATATTGTGACCAACTAAGTCCAGTTATAAAATACGCTCTGAAAAGACATAGCCTCACGTCCCATACACGCGCACATAGGCCATTCCTGAACAAACCGGCTCTAAAAATTAATAATTTTGAGTAAACTTGGCTTGTAGTTTTGCCCGCTAGTAATTTTTCCCGCTTATTTGCGTTTATCTTATTCTACACAGCCACATGATTAACCATTTTATTGGTAAACACGCTTATTTCTGTTTGGGTGAATGACAGTAGGCATTTAAAAAAACAATATTTTTGTGTATTTTTATTTGTAGTTAAGTTATGATCGTTTAATGAATATCAATTGGTTGTATTCTAGGTCCATGTGAATAAAAACATTTTGTAAAATTGTTAGTGTTCTTATTTCTGGTTTAATTTTTCTACACACCTGGACATAACCGGTCCTCACTGCAACTACCTGAGACCCGATTATCCGCTAATGTGGAAACATGCTGTTCCTACACTCTAAAAGGAACTAGCATCCGTAAACCGCACAATAACCGCCGTAGCCTTGGATGTTACGTTTCTCCAGTACGGGAAAAAAGAGCATCACAACGGAGATTAATTTAAATGAGCTTGCGTAACACGCAGAATGGTGGGTCTTTTGATTATACAGTATGGGGACCGTAAGCAAGGTAAATGGGAAACAACCAAATCTGTAGAACAAGGACAGATTGCTCTCATATCATACGTATGTTAGAAAAGGCAACACTGTAAGTGTACATCATTTGCATCTTTATTTTTGGCGGCTGGTCGCTGGCCGGTCTCCCCACTTCACGCAATACGCGCATGAACAAACAAACATACGGTTGGTATGAATATCGCCAGCTTCTGATTATGGATTCCTGTTACCACTAATTCGAATTTTGTTATTTACTATCAGTTTCTCTGTCCTTTTCTAACATACCTATTATATGAGAGCAATCTGTCCTTGTTCTACACATTTGGTTTTTTCCCATTTACTTTGCTTACGGTCCTCATACTGTATAATAATTACTAACATATAGAAATTGTTTTTAATGTGATGTACAGGGTGGTTATTTTTTTACAAGTTCAAAAATAAAGCCAGGAAATTGATTGAACATTGAATGAATATTCTGAACATACTTTTGATTTTTGAATATAATCTGGATGCTACTATTATTATTTACAATAGATATGCTATTGCTTATGATAATGTTCACCACATTTCCACAATATACAGGGTCCTGCACTTGCTCCGGTCTATAATTGCTGGTTTTCTATTATGGTTAGAAATTTCATTCAAAAACAAGGTTATGCTAGGGAAGAAGGAGTATTTCTGAAAATTATTTCCGATTATAGAGTATGTATACAACAGAAGTTAAAATTCGATATGATTCCAACTTCACAATTTTATTTTCTGATTATCTCGAAACGGCTGAAGATAGCCATAGGAACATATATAAAAAAACAAGTTCATAAGTTAATTATGTATTCTCCCATGTGAAAATATACAGGGTGGTCTATTAAAAAAAAATTAATTTTAAATTTTGGAGAAGATTAAAATAAATTTTGACCACCCTCTATATGACAGTATCATGCCATTTTAGCTTAAATATTTACCAACCTTCTGTAATAAAAGACTAAATTGTTCTTTCGTAAATTTGTGACTAGTGATTTATTTCATGGTAGTCGGTAAAATAGAGATTTTCTACAAAAGAATTAATTACGCACAGACCGGTAAATCAACTTCAAAAAAAATTCCGTGTGTGAATGGTTACCATTAAGACACTTAAGAAAATCTAAAAATATACGGGGTGTTCCATTTAGGAAAACGCTTCCTGACCACACAGTATATTTGGGACATCTTGTATATTCGGAAATAATTTCCAGAAATGCCCTTCTTTCCTAATTTAATCCTGTTAACTGTAATAGAAAGCCAGCAATCGAATACCGGAGCGCAAGTACAACACCCTGTATAAGAGAGAAACAAAAGCTGCAGAAAACTTTTAAAGCAGTTTATTCATTTAATAGGGTAAAAACTTAAAATTCATTTTACTAATAACACGCACAACAAAGTAGCTTATTTTATTATAATGAAAAAATTGATCCTGATATAAAATATCAAAATTTCTCCCAGGTATTTTCGATGTCTCTCCCGGGTATAAAACAACAGGAGTATAGAATGTCATTATTTTGTCATGAAGTTGTTAATAAGCGTTTCGTAAAAAAATAATGGCTTTAAGCCAGTTAAATTTAGAGTGTCAGAAAAAGCGAAACTTAGAGGTATTTATGTTATCATCACCCAGACCTATTAGTTCTATCCAAAAATAGTTCTTTTACGACATTTTCGAAGCCTTTCCCCGATTTAAAGAATTATCGAATTGCAACAGGGAAATAATTTTACCACTAGGTATATCGTTATTTATCTATTCCATCAAAAAACAATATTTTTAAACCTGTTAAATCTATCCTATGTATCAGGTAAACATAAAGTAATGAAGTTTTCATCATGCCACTAAGAGTATCTTCATTAATTTTCGTCATTATTCTGTTCTTTTTAAAAACTAACGTTTTAAGAGAGCTTTGATATCTTTCAAGGATATCAAGATCACAAGACACAAGGACAATTACTATCACATGGATCGCATCGTCATTAATTTATTCTATCAAAAAATAACAATTTTAAAATATTTTTGGGGGTTGGTAGTTCACAAGTATTAATGTTAGTCACTGATGCAACACGATATATGGTTAAAGCTGGAAAACGTATACCCAAATTTAATACACGTAAAGTATATTGTTCATGCGCTTTATTTTGTACCTGAAGAAATGATCCTGAAATTAATGCATTAATTCAATTGAAATTACAAAACAAATATTCAAGAAAACCCCTAACGGTATTGAAAGTTTCTATTTGGTTTACCCTGATATTGCATTGTCATTAAAAATTTTTAAATCTCATTAATGATGTAACAAATGAATTAAAATCTTTAAAAGTTGCTTTCGGTATGCGAATCGGAAATTCTTCTAAAATAGCAAGAAAAATTGATTTAGGAAAAATATACGAATATTTTACACTCTTAAATTTGTTAACAGAAATTTTAAAAGTGGCAAGAAAAACACATAAATAATAATTTGGAGATAAATCTTTGTTTTTTTATACCCAGCTGTTTTATTTTGTAACCTAAAAATCTTTTAGCAATTATTCAATTATGAATAGTAAAATATTTCGCCTATGGTGTATTTTGTTTCATTTATCTAGAGAATCTACACATTTTTACTTTCTTATTCCTAATATAAGGAAGTATAGTAATCGTGATTTTTTTCGACCTAGAGATTTTGATTGATTTATACATTTGAACCCTCCTGAATCCATTTTGACTAATTTCCGAATGATGTCTGTCGGTACGTGTGTGTGTGTATGTGTGTATCCGCGATAACTCAAAAAATACTAATGGGAGACTTCCTAAATTTGGCAGTTAAGATTGTCAACAACATTTTAGGTGACACATTAAATTTGGTGAATGTGGTACTACCAGAAGAGACATAATGAATGAAAGAAGAAAAAAGGTACAATCTCGGGGAAAAAAAAAAAAAAAGTTTACATTTCTGGACGAATCTTGACGAATTATAATGAAAAAAACATAACTTTATGGAAAAAATACACATGTTCTAAAGGTCAAAGAATGATAAATTCGGTGATAAGTAAAATTGGCCAGCTGAAAGGGGGTCCACGGGACCCAAACTTTTTTTGTATTTGCCTTTACAAAAAAAAAATATATATATATATATTTGATAAAAGATTATAAATCATGTCTACTATATCAAGCCAATAAAATATATTTTTCAAGTACTTTAATAAAGCTGATGTAAACTGAAATTTTGTATACATTTGACCTCATAAAATGGGGTTAGGATAAATTTAATAGTTTGACATTTGAAATATCTAATTTAGTAACAAAAATGTCAATATCAATTAGAAGAAATTAATGAAATATATGACATGAATTATTATTGACAGTATCGAATGAGGCTGATAATTAATTATTTAAAAATTTTAATGGAACATTTCAAGGTGCGCTATTAAAATTGAGGTAAGTGAGGAATTAAATAGAATTATTTTTTTTAGATCAGGATGACATATACTGGTATAAGAAAGTTATGTGTTGGCCACATCAGATATTTTTATTTTAAACAGGTAAAGTGTAAAAATAATAATATATATATATATATATATATATATATATATATATATATATATATATATATATATATATATATATATATATATATATATATATATATATATATATATATATATATATATATATATATATATATATATATATATATATATATATATATATATATATATATATATATATATATATATATATATACCTGGCTACATAAACAGCAGAGAATACTATAGAAGGCACGCTGACAACCATAAATAGATGATAATGGACATGATATAAAAGTTAAGTCTTTGTAAGTTACACCATGCCCATCACCGATGCATGATAGATTGCATTACAACGGACCGGCTTTAATGATTACTTGTGTTCATGCAACGTGTAAATTAATTTGAATTCAAAATTAAACACTTTTATGCTAAAATCAACTCTACCATAAAAAATTCCAACCTTGAATTTATTATTCGTAGTTTGTTTCGACTTTGCTGAATGGGGTCAACAGTTTTCTCAAGAATGAACAAGCTTATTGAAAAAAGTTTTTTAAGTGCAACAGTTGCAAAGACTTAAGAAAATCCATTAATATGGGATATTACGCATTTTGAAGGTCTCATGAAGCAGAACAAACAAGAATAATAATTGATAAGTTTCGGTTGGAACTAAAAAATTAGCGAAACTATATACTTATATTTTCAAGTAATTCAGTGCCAGAAATGTTAAAATCTAATAAATGATAATAAATGAAAAAAAAAATCCAATAATGAAACTAGACTGTTGAATTTTGGAGCTCCTGGTGTTATCTATATCGTCTAAAAACAATATTTTGAGAGAAAAAATATTGTACGTGCACCATTTGAGTGATGTATACATGATACTTTGACAATTACTTGCCATAATTTTCAAATCAAAATATTGAAACAGAATATCTCATAGGTCATTAATTACCTGTATTCTGGAGCAAACAAAAACAGTCCTAAATCATAAACAAATGTGAAGAAAAAATGCTCAAGACAGTTTACTAGTGGTATCATTTTTATCTAACTGTATCGTTCTACAAAAATTATGCTAGGAATAAAATATGAGTTTGCTATGTGTTAGATATCTCCATTTATAAAAACTAAAATTGATTGAAGTTTTGTAATAGTTTTTAAATAACCCCAGGGAAAAATCAAGCAGCATTAAATATGGAAAACTTTCCGGCCATTCTTGGACACCTCTCCCGAAATGCAATTTATGCTCAACATGCATCATGATTCCTCCTTCATCGATCTAATTCCATACTTTACTTGTAGCACATTAAATATAGCAACAGAGGAATTACTTGTATATTTTGAAATAATAAAAAATCTTCTATTATACATAATGTATTTATATAATTAATAAATTAATATCAGAGAATAAACTACGAACACAAATGCAAAACACGTTTTACGTTAAACTAAAATATTTGACATTGTTAAAAACTACTTTATTGATTACACAAATATATGATATTTAATGCCATCTAGCGACAATTTGTTCAAGGATATCAACATAATAACAGTTCTTAAAAGTCTTAAGAAATCGAAGTTAGCTGGACTACCAGGTTACTTATATCATCATTCACATAATAAATTTGATTGGACTTCAACATCTATGATCAGAAAATAATCCGATAGGCTTTCTCGGTAGCACTGATAGGATTTTCCACATTACACCACCTTTTGAAACTATAGTATGCAGGGTTAGCATGTTTAAAACATGTTTAGAACATATTTGAAACAGGGTGTGATGCTTTAATAAATTTGAGAACAGTGTGTTTTAAACAAATGATTTAAACAAATTTAAAAAATGTATTATGTATGAAACAATGAATAAAAAGTTTAAAAGTTAAAATTATTGTTTTAATTAAAATATCAGATGTGGCCAGCACATAACATTCTTATACCAGTATATTATATCATCCTGATGTAAAAAAATCATTCTATTTAATTCCTCACTTACCTCAATTAAATTTTAATAGCGTACCTTGAAATGTTTCATTAAAATGTTTAAATAATTAATTATTAGCGTCATTCGATACTGTCAATAATAATTCATATCATATATTTTAATAATTTCTTCTTACTGACATTGACATTTTTGTAACTAAATTAGACATTTCAAATGTCACACTGTTAAAGTTATGAGGTCAAATGTATAAAAAATTTAAGTTTACATCAGCTTTATTTAAGTAATTGGAAAATATATTTTTGGCTTGATATAGTAGACAATTGGCTTGATATAGTAGACATGATTTATAATCTTTCATCAAGAATACATTTTTTTGTAAAAGCAAATACAAACAAGTTTGGGTCCCGTGGACCTCCATTCAGCTGGCCAATTTTCCTCATCGTCGAATTTATCATTGTCCTTGGCCTTTAGAACGTGTACCAAATTTGAAAGCTTTATCTCAAAAACTATGGCTGCTATCGAGATACTACAGACATGCAGACAGATTTTTTCAATAAAATTATGTCTTCATTATAATTCATCGAGATTCGTCCAGAAATGCAATAAATTTTTTTTATTTTTTTCCCCGAAATTGTACCTTTTTTCTTCTTTCATTCATTATGTCTCTTCTGGTGGTACCACATTCATCAAATTTAAATGTGTCACCTAAAATGTTGTTGACAATCTTAACTGCCAAGTCTCCCATTAGTATTTTTTTGGGTTATCGCGGATGCACACATACACACACACACCTATACGCACACGCGCACGCCCACACCCACACCCACACCCACACACACAATTATGAAGATTCATTCTAGACGACATGTATGAATTTTACTTCGAATTTTACCGATTGATATCATAATTCAGGAGCTAATCACGTCCAAATTTCACTTATATTTACAGTATAAATTGTCCCTACATAAAGTTAAAATTAATTAAAATAGATATACATGTACCCTCTAGTACACTTTCAACTACTGATCCTCCAAATTTGGTGTAATTTGACCAAACCGTATGGAAGAAAAAAATTTTGAAAAATTACCTTACAAACACTGGTTGGATTAGCCCTCTTAACGAAACCCAAATTAATTTGTTTAATAGTCTATATTTGCTGCACTATTTTGTTTATAATTTGTGTTCCTATCCCGTAATTGGTAACCACTTTACTGTGGGATAGTGTAGTTAAATAATAAATAAATAAATAAATAAACACCGGCGATGATAAAATAAATACTAATAATCACATTATATAACTTAAAATCAGGCACTCTAGTTATAATGAAAATAAATACACTCACTTTTCTGTCACCAGCTTAAACAAATGATCTCTGTATAGGTCAGATATATTAAACTACGACGTGTTATGTGCTGGTGTAAACACTGTAAACCCCTTAGATTTATTTATCAGTGTCATCTAGCGTCAAGTAGTAGTAGTGTAAACAGTAGCAATATTCTAGTTGAAACTGTACTATTAGAAAACGTTTAAAACAAGTTTTAAACTTGTTTTGAACACACCATTTAAAAAATTTTAAAATAACTGTTTAAACAAAAAAATTCTATTAAATAAAAAAAGCTAGTATGTTCTTTATTTGTATGTAATTTCATACTGCTGCTTGGATTTTTCTGGTAATAGAGCAGAGAAACGTCGTCCATCATCAATACTTGTTCTCTTTAATTTCTGAAGAAGCACTCAACTTGTATCTACAATACATTTTAAAAAATCTGACATATTATTGCTTTGTATTTATGCATTTCTAGAAAAAAATTGCAAAATAATTATTAGGCATTACATGACCATTTTTTCAAAGCTAACATGATAATAAAAAAAAACTAGATATTTATTATCATTATCACGTTAGGTTTGAAAGAATTGAATGTAATACCCAATAATTATTTCATTATTTTTATCTAAAAAAGATATCTATATTACACTTTTCATTTTCTCGTATTTTTTGTAATAAATTGATTTAAAACGATTTATTTTTCATTATTATCGTATGGTAGTAGGAAAATAATTATCGTATGCATTTCGGGTTTTATGTATATTATTGAGGTCACGAAAACAACATTCTCGACCATAAAAATATACTTACGACGCTATTTTATTTACTATCGTATGGCCAATATTTACTAAAATATAAATTTTACCAACAAAATTGCAGATAATTAATTTCTAGTACCAACATTCCTTGACTCAATTTTCTATCCAAAAGTTTCATTATAATATAAAATACATTAGATATTAAAAAATTTAGGCAACCGTTACAATATGATGCTCAAAAAACATCAGTATTGAAGGTATATTTATATTAAAGCCAAGGATTTCTGATACTTTGTGAATAATTTAATAAAAAAGTATGTTCGTTTATATTTGTCTAGCCAATAGTCAAGGTTAAATTTCTTCATCAGGATGTAAAAAATCATGGAAAGTTCAATTTTCAGCGAATTATATGCAGAAACCACAAATGCTGGTTTTAATATGAACGTGTCGAAAATCAGTATATTTTTATTGAAACTGAATTTTTCAAGTATCATTCAAAAAAGAGTCAGTTTTATACTAAGTATTATTCAACATATTAATTTTACAAATTTAATTACATTTAACAGTGACATTTAAGTACCTTTAACAGTGACACAACGGACCGACATTTTAATTTTCATAGGATAAAACTCAGAATTCAGCAAGAGGTATATAATTTGTTTGATGCAAAATATCCAGATCGACCATCAGCCAATCCATAGTCAGCAAGAGCGTAAATTTTGAGAAACTGGACATGTTAGAGTCATTCTAAAACCTGGCCGTTCAAATGTTAGTCAAATTTAGATGGACATCTTGTTAAGTACGAAGCAGAATCTTCATAGTACTTCTCGTCTAGTGTCAATAGAAAATGAAATTAATCATCGAACGGTACAACGTGTACTGTAGAAAGAAAAATAACATCCCTATAAAATTCAACCCGCATAGGAGCTCAAGGAGGACGAACCCAACTGCCGAATGCAATTTTGTGAAACTGTGTTGAATTTGTGCTATGTTTCCACCGCCATGCAGAAAAAGTCATCATTGGATGGTTGATGCATGTACTCAAAACCCATAGGCAGGAGGAAGTCGAAAATGAAATATTAGGTCCATTCTTCTTTAAAGGAACCCTTACAGGGGAAAGATATTTGGAGGTTTTGCGAAATGGTCTTGTATAAGCATAGTAGGTAATTTTCTTGCATGAGAATAATCCTGGCTTTCCAGATAGTATCATCTAGTAGCAAGATGTCACATCCACGTACTTTGGGCGTCCTGTTTGCCATTTTCTGGACAACAGCTTTCCTAGAATGTGGACTGTCAGGTGAGGACCGATAGATTGACCTCCAAGGTACTCAAATTTTACACCAGTTTATTATTTTTTGTCTACAATCACTTTTTTTGTATCATACACAGAAAACTGTCATCCACATATTTTAGTCAAACACTATGAGAATACTCGCATCCTTCTTTTGCTTCTATTTTGAACCTGCTTGTGAACAGACTGACAATGAAAGCTGACAAAGAAGAGTTACTCATCTCCTTTCAATTGCTTGAAGAAATTGTTATTGAATTAAAAGCAATTTTGCTTCATGCAAAGTTTTGTAATGTATTCCTCTACTACTTCTTGGCTAGGATCGCTTGATTCGAATAATCTCTTAGATAGTCCAAGATCTGTGTGACTGGTAGCTTGGAAACAATGAGGAATATCATGAGATAAAATTTCACCCTTTTCAACTGGATGTTACTCACTTTGTTAATGAAATCACTGAAATTAATGAGTAAATAACTCGTTTGTGCACAGGATAAACAATCGAACTTCTTCGCAACCATTTTGTTAGGTTAGTCGGTGATGCAATAGCTGAAACGTAGAACGCACTGACTATGCAGGTTTATGTATTTGAGGCAGATAGTACCATTTAGGGCCAGTGAAAATCCCAAATAGTGTCAGAGAATCCAGAGACAAAGTCGCATATCAACTTTAGTTTGGAGCGGATCTCTCGGTAGCAAACTTTGGGACCAGATTTTATAATGCTAAATGGTGAAAGAAATGTCCAGTAGCTTCTTCACGAGTTAGAAGACATATTAAGTAGCAATATTCCACTTCAACAATGATAAAATATACGATGGCAACAAGACGATACGCCTGTAAACCACAATATTGCCGCTCAACAAGTTCTCGACGACAAATACATTACATGGATCTGATGAAACAGTACGACTCTTTGGCCACCGCGTAGCCCAGAACTTACACCTCTTGATATTTGGATGTAATAAAAGAATTAGAAATGAAATTAATAATTTAAATAACAATTTAGTAGTTTTCAGAAACGTAAGAAGAAATTTGAGATAACGACTAATATGTTGCATAGAACAGGAGGGGTATTTAATTGAAGATTTGCTGTAGGTGGTTATCTATTTATTGTTTATATTTGTCTGCTTAATCAATTTTACTTGTAATTATTTCTGTTCATTAAATTTTTGTTTACTATTAATCGTTTCGGTGTTCTTAGTCAAATATTGAAACTATAGACTAACTAGAAATAATGAGGAAAAATATGTAATAATAGCATTAACATATTTTCGCCAACCAAGTTGTCATCATTAGATGATGCCAACTTGGTTGGCGAAACGCGAATTGAGTGCAGTATATGGTGTTTTGTAGAAAAACATGTCAGAGTTAGCTTCACAATAAAAGGTCCAACTCAGATCAGGAATGAAAATTTTAGTTTTACTGTTTATTTCGCTTATAAAATAATTGAACTATGACACATTATACGTCATTGGATTCGGAATTGAGAATTATCTGATATAATTAAAACATACAAGGTTAATCAAAAACCTGTTGCAGATGAAAATGCCCAGTCAAACCGGAAGTTGAACAAATTAACGAGTATCACCTAAGTCTCTCAAAATTTTGTCACGCCATTTTGTGCGATAACATACAGGGTGTTTTATTAGGAAAATCGTTTTTTTAACCATATTTTTTTAACTGACGTTCAATTGTTTTTCTGATACATATTCGGATTATATAAAACTTATACATGTATTTGCCTTTTCCCCCTTCCAAAAATATTAATGGCAAGCGAGTAAATCACGAAGAAAAAAATATCGTACATTTATATGTAATTTTTTTTTTTTTTTTCAATTTTTGATTATCGGATATGACTGACTAAAGCATTCTATTCGGGAGAAATTGTGATTTCTGACTAGCAGTTGAATAATTTACAGTCTTGTTTCTACCTTTTATAAAAGGTTGCTGCCCATGCAATAAGTTATCATTACCATAGTAAATTAGATAGTAAATTAATTAACTTTAAATTATCAATTTGAACCAATCAGCACAGCAATTGACTATAGGCAGAACTTTCTTTTTTTTTTATATAATAATAAGTCTGCTTGTTAATTTACTTTATGTAACTGTATAATTTTATCCTTTTTAATAACATTGTTTTAATATATTACTATGTTTTTAATCAAAATCACATAATTTAAAAGATAACAAGCATAAGAAAAACAGTAAAGTATTAGATGAACGAAAACGTATTACATGAACGAAATTACTACTTTTTAATAGACACGCACAATTAAATTCCAAAGACACGCACAATTAAATTCAATATATGTTTATTTTGAAATTTAATTTAATTCTTCTACTTATGATTTTTTTGTTAAAATAAATCATTTTTAATTAAATTGACACAAGTGTCCTAAAATTTGGAAACGGTGTTCAATGAAACGCCTATTTTAGTCAAGGTAATTATTTATCAGCTCAGTAAAAATTCTTCTAATTGATAATTAGTGTTTAGAAAGATCAGTGACAAACTAATAACTACATTTTTGATTGGATCGATATTTCATGACTCATGACTACTCATGATATGACTTTTTAATTTACTTAAAGAAGTTACTTACTGTTGCCATTCTCATAAATATACAGGGTGGTCTATAAGTAATGGACCATAGGGCAACAGTGGATTCATAACATTAAAAGTTTGCGATTCAGCTAAGCTTCCCTTAGTTCACAAGTTGATATTAACAGATGTCAAAGTCAGTAATGTCAATTTTCTCACATAACTTTTGAAGTAATTTCAATATGATATGAAAATTGGTGACTAGGAGTTTCTTATAATGGGGAATTCAAATCTGTACCCAATTTTATTATAGTTCCTAGAGAGCACCACCTGCGCTACAATTAATTTCTAAAAAAAGCCGCAACTTTTCTATGCCTAAGTGTATGGCATCTTTAATTTAATAAAAATTATGTCCCAGCTTATCTAAATAAAAAATGTATACTTCGTAAATGTCGCTAAAATTAATTATTTTTTGGAGATATTTGCTATTTATGTTTTTGATGCAACAAAGTATTCACAATAATTTTTTTATCATTTTACATAGTACGCGTTTGTTGAAATGACACGTAAAACTGGGTTCCTGTCAACGATTTGTTAATATCATCGTGTCATTTAAATAAGTTTGTATAAAAGATTACTTTAAATATGCCTCGACATGATTTGTTTTTAATGAAGAAATGCGGTTTGCATATACACTCATGAAAATCATTTTCGTCGCAAACGAGATAATTTGGGCCCAGGAAAAATTATTACGCCCGACTAAGAAGAAGAGATTTTGGTTCGTGTAGCAGCAAATCGGAAATAGGTTCAAGAGGTATCTCTGTAGGTACTGGAATTAGCAAATCATTAGTTTACATCGGGTTAGAATTTGCTACCAGCCGATCTTCCAGCTAGGTAACAGTAACAATATTAATCACTGATATGGCCACTTCTACTCATCGGGGCGTGTTTATATTTAGAAACATACATGTATTGGATATTGAAAATCCACATTTATCAAGAGAGCACCATTTTCAAGATGAATTTAAAATTAACATTTGGTGTGGAATTATTGGAAATTATGTATTGGGTCCATACGAGTTACCAACTGCTAAACTAAATAGCTGATCCTATTTTATTTTTTTACGATAATAATCGGTTGATCTCTTGGACGATTTAGTATTACATTTATGAGACAAATGTGTATTTTATGCAACATGGTACACCAGCACCTTAACATTAATTTTCCATATCATTGGATAGGTCGTAGCAGCCAATTTTATTGGCCAGCGCGTAGCCTTGATTTTAATCCTATGGATTTTTATTTCTGGGGTTATATGAAATCATTTGTTTACAAAGACAATAAATAAGCTCGCCGAGTTATGGCAAAAAAAAAAGTAAATGCTGCGGAATTCTTTAGAAACAAAGAAATCCTATTAGGCAATCATTTATTAAATGCACATCAAAGCGTATTGCAGTCATCGGTGGTCGATCATCTGTTCCCAAAAAATAATCGTTTCTAATACTAAATATTTATCTCTAAAATAAAAGTTAATTTCTAAATAAACCATGTGTATTTTATTTGTACCTACAAATTCAAAGATTTCTTTCAATTTTTTAACATATTTTTCATGTAGTAATATTTAACAATTGTCCATCAAGTCTAGAAATAAAGTGTCGTCCATTTTGTATTAAGCTCTACTATTATTTATTTTTCAGCCAATGCCACATGATACAAAAATCATTGTGAATACTTTGTCGCATCCAAAACTTAAATAGCAAATTAAAAAGTGACATAAACTTAGACACACAAAAGTTGCGGCATTTATAAAAAATGAAGGGAAGCGTAGGTGGCATCCGCTAGAAACTATACCAAAATTAGGAACGGATTTGATTTCCCCATCTCAAAAACACCTACTCACCAATTTTCATATCAATATTTAAAAAACTTCAAAATTTATCTATGAAAAGTTTAAATGCAATATTAAATTTAGCACCCTGTATCTCTATTAATATCAATTTTTGGACTAAGGAATCTACGGTTGCCCTATGACCCATTACTTATGAATCACCCTGTAGATATGTTATCACTCTGTTGCACTTTTATTTTGTCATATCTAACTAACATTGTAAATAGGCACTTGTATATGAAGAAATGCTGCCCATTCACTTCTTGGCACAAGATCACATTAGCCTAAAATTCGTTTAAAACCATGTTAATAGAATCTGGTTGGATTAATGCCAAATTCTCTTCATGAAACGCTCGATATTGTTAGTTTCACTAACACACAACTTGCTTTTTATGTAACCACATAGACATAGATTTTTAGAAAAAACTGTGTATGGCATTTTATCACCCAGGTAGGATTTTTTTGAGACCAATAATGACAGTCTTTGTGGGAAAAAAATGCATTGTTTCAAAACATTCTAATATATTATCAAGAATATCCGCATTCAGCTCATATACTAAAGTTACTTTATAGGGTTACGGTTTCTCATTTTTACTTTCTTATACCTAATTATAAGGAAGTATAGTAATCGTGATTTTTTTTCTACCTAGAGATTTTGTATGATTTATACGTTTTGAACCCTCCTGAATCCATTCTGACTATTTTCCGAATGATGTCTGTCGGTGCGTGTGCGCGCGTGTGTGTGTGCGCGCGCGCGCGTGCGCGTTTGCGAGTGTGTGTGTGACACATTAAATTTGGTGAATGTGGTACCACCAGAAGAGACATAATGAATGAAAGAAGAAAAAAGATACAATTTGGCTTACCAAATGTGTTTTATTATGGACGCATACTTAAAAACACCGATTTCAAATTTCAATAAGATCTAAAGAGTCTGAGGAAAAAGTCCCATGAGATCTAATTCCCACGAGATCTAATTTCATCAGTTTACTTATCACACTATATATTTGTTCGGCTTTCTGAATAGACCAATTCAAAAGTCCCACGATATCTAAAAGCCCGACACAAAAATCCTATGAGACTTAATTCTCATGAGATCTGATTGTGACCTCATCTCACACATAACGTCCAGAGGTGTATGCATATTGTATAAATTCAATTTATATCCATTAATCCTGACACTAAGTGGCATTCTGATCTACAATAGACGATCGGAAAGATTCGACGAAAGAACAGACAAAGTACATGGTCGAGGGGACAGCTGGAGGTCGGTAAAAAAGGCCTATCTGCGGCCTACTTGAAAGGCATTCGCCTCCTCTGCCATTACCATTACCCAGCTAAAAGAAACTTACAATTAATGTCAAAGAACAAATACACATATTAGCCAATCAAATACCTGTTGAACTATGAGGAATAAATAAAAAATATAAAAAAATAAAAATAAATACATATTGAATATAACCTAAAATGACAATACCACATTAATTCTATAAATTCAAGAAATAAGGGGTTGGTATATGAATTTAAACAAAAAATAAATTTTGAAAATTGAACACCTAGTTACACTATACAGGGTGTAACTTAAGTTTGTTAAAATATTTTGGGGTGGTATTCCTTAGCTATTTTAAAAAGAAAATAGAAAGTAGTAACGCCCTGTATAAAAGTAATAGCGATCACATCATAAGAAAAGTCAATCAAATAATTGTATCTTCAATTTTTTTTGCTGTCTTAAATTTAAGTCAATACGTTTCATATACAGTGGCACAAAAATCAAAAAAAAAAAGGTACAAAATAGAAAAAAATTAAGAAAATAATTGGACAATAGTACATTGTGTATCTAATAGTAAAAACAATACATTCCCGGATGATGATGCAAATTGTTGGCCGAGACGTTAAGTCAAGGCCAACAAGCAAGTCCGGGAATGTGCGTTTACTACGAGGTACACATACTATTTTAACTGCTTATGAAATCGTTTCTTTGAAAATCACTGTTTATTTATTGTTGTGATAAAAGTCAGATTCAGTATTTATTTCACTTTAATACTTTTAAGTGCTAAAAATATATTAAAAAATATTTAAAATGAGCAGTGATGATGATGTGAAAGTGTTTGGAACACCACCAGAGTTAGTAGCAACTGCTAAAAATTTAATGTTCTATTTTTTATTAAAAAAATGCATTTTTAATGTGAGTTGGTTTGTCTGTACGTATTTATTTACTGACTAAATATATATATATATATATATATATATATATATATATATATATATATATATATATATATATATATATATATATATATATATATATATATATATGTTGTTTTTCAGGTTTTCGCGGGTGGTGAATGTTAAATTCGTTTTCCGGGTCGTTCAGACAACCACGGTCCCTCTCGGGGCCTATCACCTACGCGGGAGTATACCCGGAAAACGAATTTAACATATATATATATATATATATATATATATATATATATATATATATATATATATATATATATATATATATATATATATATATATATATATATATATATATATATATATATATATATATAAAACATGTACGCGAGTTACTTTCCCGGCTTAGGTTGGAAAAATAACTTTCTCGTACTGTTTTATGATGGCTGCTTAGCAATCAACTAAAATACTAGATCAGCGTATTTTGAAATTGCGACAATAAAGTAGACATTCTTGAGCGATTTCAGAAAAAACATTTTCAATACTTAACCCCAAAATTATGCAATGCAATACGCTGCCTTACTTGTCCCTACGCCTCTGAATGCTGCACATGTAATGCTTTACTTCAGCATCTAAGGCAACGTTACATTTTTAGATCTCGTGGGAAATAGATCTCGTGGGAATTTTTAAATCGGTGTTTTTAGATAGATTATAAGGTAAAACGCATTCGGAAAGCCTAACAGATATACAGGATGGCTATTAGAATTAGATCTCACGGGAATTAGATGTCGTGGGAATTAGATCTCGTGGGAATTAGATCTCGTGGGAATTAAATCTCATGGGACGTTCCCATACTTACTATTCAATTTTAGGTCCGACACCTGCTGCCATAATCCATCGATTAAAATCTTAAAACTCTCTATTACTTTTAAAAGTGCCATAATTAACAATATCAAAAATCACGCACAGTAGTAATTAACAACACTGATTATATTAAATAAAAAGGTTTCTTCTGAATATATCAAAGAATATTCTATATTCCAGAACAAAACTGGTCCGGAAAATTCTTCTCATTTGTGGTAAAATTATATCCAGATCTTTCTAAAGCAAAGCTGTAAAGTTTCTGTCTGGTCAATCATCCTTATATGGATCGGACTAATAATATGGTCTGCTAATGATATCTTGATGATTAGATTCATAAAACACCAATATGTCTCTGCAATTGCAAAAAACCTATATTTTTCTGTAGTTTTTTATTAAATTATATCATGTCTACCTAGTGGAGCAAAATATTTCTGAATAAACATTTCTGCAATACCGTTATGTTATAAAGATGATCGTTGGTATTACTTTTATTGTTAGATACTGTTAATAAAAAAATCTTATGTAAGTAACAATATTGTAATTTATTTAATAAAACTAAGAGAAAGTCAATTCGTACTACTTGTAATAAACTTTTAATAAAAACTTCTGCAAACAAAAAGCGTTAGTCAAATTACTGTTCTATCCGGATTTTACCAATAAAGCAGAAACAAATTAACGTAGTTATTGAAACAGGAGTTGTTCGGACAGCCACAATTGTAATTATTAGAATATTTAGGACGCAATAAATTCTCAGTAATTCATAGTCGTTATAACGGTATCAAATATTATCAAGACTGAGTGGTTTAATCACAGAATTACAGAATCACAGAATACTGGGGTGTCTGAATTGTATTTAAATTTATAAATTGAAAGTTTGTGGAAAATAAATGAACCGGTATTTTTTTATATAGTGTTATTTCCATAATTATATCAACTATTATGAAAGTTCAAATGATGTAGTGGAAAAATCTTAAATAAATTAAGGATATAAAACTACCAACAGCAGAGGGTATTTGCATTTCGAATGATTTTGAAAGATCATTTCGGGAAATGCAAATATGCAAACTTTCACCAAGGGATTAATCCAACTCAAGGACTCCCGTATGAGAACTATGCCATCCAAGGATCAGATTCTGGCTGTTGGCCATCAGTACAAATCAGACAAGTTTGCTTATGGCAAAATTTAAATAGTTTTTAATGTAGAATATTGCATCCAAAAATCAATAAATATCAATATCTACAGTCCAAGACCTATCTAACCAAATCGAAATGCCTACTAGTTACCATCAGCTGGAGTAGAGAGCCATGTAATTCCGCAATTGAACAACTTAGTGCTTTAATTCGCATTATTTAAATTAAATAAATCTAATTAACAAGTTAGTATTTTGTACATATTGGTTTGTATACCAGGTTTCAACGGAATCATTAGATAAGCCATATTTTCCAGAGTTTTCAAGATGAAATTCTTAAACTTAGCAGAGGTAATATATACCAAAAACGGCCAATTTGTCATTAATTGACACTTTTCCGTCACTTCCGGTTTCCCCGGAAATTTTAAATGGAACACCCTGTATATTCTTACATTTTTGAATTCTGGAGACGCACAGTTTTAAGAAAAATTTTAAGACTACTTGATTTTCAGGGCTATTTTAATTTTTGCATCTAGGGTACAGTGAATGCACTCAAATCAATCAAATGGATCAAAGCGATAAGAGACAACTGTAAACGTGATATTTTTTGAATTGGTTTAGTAGCTATGACCAACCAAAATTTCTGAAATCACTAATTTGTAATTATATCAACTTTTTGAAATGGCAACATCTTTTACACACCCAGTAGTTAAATATTAATTTCCGCAACAAATCCATTGATACCTTCAAATCGAAAATCAGTGTGATATTGACCCAAATACACAAGTTCTTTGGTGGATAATAATTAAAATATCGAGAAAATATGCTTATCAAGTAAGTATGCCGTGGAAATTGAATAAAACTAAATTCAAAATATTCATTTTGTCAACAAAACAACGCTGCAAATAATAAAAGTGTGCTGTGGAAACAAAAAGAAGTTTGATATAATAATACGTGTGCATTGTTAACTTAATAAGTTTGCTCTTTATCGTTAAATTTGTTGTTTTTGTGGTTTTTTTAATTATTGCTGTTATTGTTTAACATGTATACAAGGGATGAAAAAGTGGACATGTTATTATTTTTTGGAGAATGCCACAAAAATTCCAGAAACGCCGCAGAATTGTATGCCCAAAGGTATCCGAATAGACATACAACCATGTTTTCAATATTTTCCAATTGTGGAGAAACAAATCAGGAAAGGAATTGATAACAATCCTGCAGTTTTTATCGTTGATGAAGCGACAGAAATTAACGTGTTGGCTTTTGTAGAAGAATGGGGTGATTGGAACATTAATGGACCTATTTTCTTTCAAGGACCTTTGACAGGGGAGATATATTTAGAATTCCTACAAAATGATATTGAAGAAATGTTGATCTACCACTTGCAGTCTGACCAAATATATTTTCAACAAGATGGGGCTCCGCTTGAGTTATGGCCCATTTAGTGAACCAGTATAATGGGCGATTAATTACAACATCTGGACCTATAACTTGGCCTGCCCCCTCACCAGATCTAAGCATTTTAGTTTTTCTGTGGGGTTATGTGAAAGAACGAGTTTTTTATACACCCCCTCAAACACAATGTTACAAAATCGTATCCGCGAAGTTTTTGCAAGTATAACTCCTGCTATGTTGCGAAATGTTATACGAAACACTATCGACGAAGCCAGAAAATGTCAAGAAGAAGGGAGATGCACTTTGAACATTTACTACCTTTTAATTAATCTTTCAATATGTTTTTTATTGTTAAAATAAATCATTTCGGACAGCACACTTTTTTATTTACACCGTTGTTTTGTTGACAAAATGAATGTTTTGAATCTAGTTTTATTCAATTTCCACGGCATACTTACTTGATAAGCGTATTTTCTCAATATTTGAATTAATTCCCACCAATGAACTTGTGCATTTGGGTTAATATCAAACCGATTTTCGATGTGAACGTATCAATGGATCTGTTGTGAAAATCAGTATTTAACTACTGTGTGTCTAAAAGATGTTGCCATTTGATCTCGAAAATTTTGGTTGGTCGTAGCTACTAAACCAATTCGAAAAATCTCACGTTTACATTTTTCTCTTATCGTTTTGGTCCATTTAATTGATTTAAGTGCATTCACTGTATGCACTACTACTACTAGATGCAAAAATAAGAATAGCCCTAAAAATCAAGTAGTCTCAAAAAATTTTTTTAACTATGTAATCGTACTTAAAATTGTCTCCGGAATCCAAAAAATGTAATAATATGCAGAGTGTTCTGTTTAAAATTTCTAAGTTGGGATCATATCCGGGGAAACCGGAAGTGATGGAAAAGTGTTAAATAATAAAAAAAAAATCGTTTTTGATATGTATTACCCCTGCCAAGTTTAAGACTTACATCTTGAAAACTCTGGAAACTATGGCTTATCTAATGATTCCATTGACACCCATAACGTTTTTGTTAAAGCAGTTTATTGAACAATGTATTCCAACTCCTAAAATTTAATAATATTCCTATATGATAAGTCAGTGGTAGAGATTTTAAATAGGACTCAAATGGTAAAATCTTCCGTTAGGAAAAATTTTAACTAAAATAGTGTGCTGATAGCCTGACGTGGTTTTACACAAAACACCATATACTGCACTCGACAAGTGTTTCGTCAATCAAGTTGGTATTATCTGGAGATGATTAAAACTAACTTTATTCTAAATTTATATCTAAACTCTTGTTAAGGTCTATATGGGACTAGCCCTCTGTCACTATTCATACTATTTTGACATTTTGCAATTCCCAAGCTTTCAAATGCATGCATGCATGCATGCATGCAAGCTACCTAGTATTTGTTACATTTCCAATTAATATTAAATTACTACTACCTATCTATTTGATAGTTGTTCTCAAATGCATGTTTGCCAACAGTAGACTTATCTATCCTACTATATTTGAGATGAGCCATACGCTCCTTCAAACTAGTTTGAATTGATCGTCTAGTTTGTCCATCACGCTTTTGATTACAACACTTATACCTAACTTCGTAAATCCCTAACTTTTCGTTTGTTTCAATTGCGTCTATTGAATTGCCTAAAAGTTGTTGTAGTTTATTTCCCGATAAACCACTGTCATACCATAAAAATCTTACGAATAACACGGATGAATCGAGGATTGTATGGAATTGATACAAATCGATACGGATTTTCTCATTCATTCTGAAAGGTCGAGGAATTTAGAGATGTTTCTTTAAATTTACTTTCCTACTTATTTTATCAATTAAACTTACAGAATGTCGATTACTGGCAGCTATATCCTTAATCAATGCCTGTTCTTTTTCAAACCTCTCCTTACTGAGGGGGATGCTTAATAAGCTATGAACTTGAAATTAAATCTCGCCATTTTGTGTCGAGCAAAATAGTGAGAGTCCTTAGAGATATATCTTAAGGTACTGGTATGTATATATTCTATGTCAATTATTTTACATCTACATCTAAAAAAAATGGTAGTTGTTCACAGTTTTCAACTCCATATGTGACGTAAAGCGACGCAAAACGACTTTTTAATGTAGAAACAACGTTGTCAATATTGTGACTTGTATTAAACACTGCAAAAATATCTTCCACATACCGAAGCCACACCCTGAATACTTGAATTATTCTTTTGTTTCCGTTTCGAATCTATTCATGAAGAGACTGGCAATGAATGGTGACAAAGAATTAACCATTGCTATACTTCATGTTGTGCGAAGAAATTGTCATTGAATCGAAAGCAATTTTACATTGTACAAAGTTTAGTGAGTTGAATATATTCTTTTACTACCTAATTGACATCGTTTGGTTCGAGTAAATTCCCAAAGTAGTCCAAGGTCTGTGGTATCGGAACACTTAGAAACGAAAATAACAGCTACAGTTTTTGAGATAAAGCTTTCAAAATTGGTGCACACATTCTAGAGGTCAAGAAAGAGATTGAGTTCGTTAATGAGCAAAATCGGTCCCAATGTCTAAAGAAAATATTAGTGACATTCCACCAATGACTTTTTTGAAACGTCAAAATGTGACTTTTTTGAAATGTCAAAGTGACTTTCTTGAAACGTCAAAAATTACTTTTATTATAAACTCCACCACACGTCGAGTTTTACTACGGTGAGGAAGTTCTGATCCCCAAGTAATTGGCAGCGGCCTTTTTTCGTTTCATTTAAGCCCCGTGCTTAGACGTTAATTTTATGTAATATTCTATTAAATTATTTTGATTGCTTTTGGTACAGTCAAGAAAGCTTGAACATTAGATCACTTTAATTAGTTTTTTTTGAATATTTGATTGCATTAAAAATATTGTGGAACGTCACTCGATACCGTACACCATCTGTATAGTAAAGTTGTTATCAAGCCTTATTTGCTGGAATTCTGTGGGATCAGACCTGTGTTGAAAACCGTGTGAACTCATTGCTCGTGTACATACTACAGAATGGGAACCTGCCAGCTACTGCCATTATTTTAAATAAGATACGTTATATTTCTTAACATTTTGTATATAATAATTAATTAACATTTGTTTATTACTATTTTTGTGTTTTTTTATTGTTAATTAATCTTATTTTTATTTTTTCTATAATTTTATGTCAATAAATTGCTGTTGAAATTTTACATCTAGTTTTTATTGTTATCACTAATTAGATTTGTTAATACCTAAGACCGTTTTTACTAAGTTAGGTCGTAACAAAAGTAAAATATATTGAAATCAACTTTTTTTCTATCCAACTCCCTATTCTGTTAGAATTCTAAAATATGTAGGTGCAGGATGTCCCAGCTGAGATTTCAATCGCATTTTCTCGGTAATTTCAAGACAAATTAGTAAATCAAAAACTAGTGTTACGTATTTTTTCACGAAGAATATGATACCGTCAAGAGAGAAACAATTGAACATTAGACAAAAGAATTATGCAGAAAAACCGATTTAAAAGAAAATCAAAATGGCAGATTACTATACAGAGAGCACGTAAAGGTTGAAATAAATTCCTTATAATCGTTACAAAGCAAGTGACAAAAAATTCGTTCAGACACGTCGATTTTTAAATGCATTTTTCATTTTTTTTTTTGTCAAAAACTATTTTTTTATCAAACATTTTTAAAAAAGTTATGAGATCATCGACAACTAATTCTCAACCTCCATTTTGAAAAATGTCATTTAAAAGAGCACATTTTTCTGCATACAGTATATAAAATTCTATGGCATGTTATATGACGGAATTATCGAGAAAAAATATCTTAACTGCTTATAACTATGCAATAAAACAAAAATAAAAGAATTATTAAATACAACAAAAAATAATTAAACTAAATGTTCAAATTGCGTGTTATTTACTTCTTGACAAATCCAAGCCGAAATTGAAATGCTTGCAAAACGTTAGTAATTGTTTTGGGTCCAATTCTTCCAATTTCGTACCTAATTCTGTCTTTTAAGTCCTCAACATTGGTCGGTCTATTACAATAAACTTTGGATTTAAGGTAACCCCATAAAAAATAATCCAATGGGGTTAGGTCCGGAGATCTAGCTGGCCATTCTACTGATCCGCGTTTACCAATTTATCTTTGTGGAAAAATTTAGTTTAAATATCTACGCATTCTTTGCGATTAATGTGGTGGTGTGTCATCCTGTTGAAACCATATAGAGTTGTCAGGGTATTTGCCATTTTGATATAGTGCGGCAAGTCCTGGAATTATGTTTTGTTAGAGCAGCTCCAGATATTTTTAACCAGTTAATGTACCTTCAATAAAAATGGACCTAAAATTGTAGTCCCAACAATTCTAGCCCACACGTTAACATTCTGTAGAAGCCTGGGTATGTGCCTTCATCATCCAGTGTGGATTCTCACGTCGTCGCCAATATCGACAATTTTGCTTGTTTACAGTGCCACTTAAACAGAAGCTGGCCTCATCGAAGAAAAGTATTCGGAAGATATGTGGATTGGTATTACATCGTTCCATCATGGTTTCGCAAAATTCTACTCTGCGATCGAAATCATCTTCGTTAAGCTCTTGAACTAAATTCACTTTATATGGGTGCCATTTACTCTTTTTCAAATATTTTAAAATAATCGACTGACTAATTGACTGCTCTACTGCGACTTCGCTACTTGGATTGTGAGGATTGTCCTCCATTGTCACTAAAACATCTAACTGTTAATTTTCTGAAATTGCAGGACGACCTCTCATGAAATTATCTCTTACATGACCAAAATTTCGGAACTTCTTCTCTACTTTGCTAACAGTTGATTGTGTAATAGGTCGTTCAGGGTACTTATCATTAAATAATTCACAAACTAGATGTTGTATTCGGGACCTTTCTTCATAGCCAAATATCATCAAAATTTCAATTCGTTGTGTCTCACTTAAACGTACCATTATCAGAACTTTAAATACTTACAATATGACAAGCAAAGATTAACGTGTTACAGCTAGGTCCACGATACTAAGTAAATGAAAGAAAGCGTAAACATGAAAAAAGTATTAATCTTAAAAAAGTTCCTCTACCAGGGTCGCATCATACGTAATGCAAGTGTGTGCTATTAATATTAAATTAATATTTTTCTTAATAATTTCGTCATATAACATGCCATAGAATTTAACGTACTGTATGCAAAAAAATGTTCTCTTCCAAACGACATTTTTCAAAATGGAAGTTGCCGTTTAAAAAATTTTTCGACGATGTCATGTTTTTTAAAAATTTTGAAAAAAAATTTTTGACAAGAAAAAATGAGAAATGCTTTAAAAATCGACGGGTTCGAGCGAATTCTTGTCACTTGCTTTGTAATAATTTTAAGGAATTTATTCCAACCTTTACGTGCACGCTGTATTTTTCGTTATACTGGAACAAATTCAGCATATTCAGTATTTTTATATCATTACCGATTTGGCCAGAAATAATTTATTCTTCCAAAAGTTTTTAATACCCCAATATATTGCATTCAACAAAACTTTAAATTATCTATCAAAAATATATAAAGCACTTTGGTGATATCTGGATCTAGATATCTCTAACTGTTTCCTAAATATTAATAGCTCTTTAACTGAAGAAAATTTCGTAACCATACAGCAATAGTAAAGGCAATTTTACGTGTTGTTTTGCAATCATTATCTTAGTTTGACACTCCAACTACAATTTAGCCCTAATATTGGTATTATTTTTAAAACAAGGCGCCTTGATCACAGCTAAGTTATATATATATATATATATATATATATATATATATATATATATATATATATATATATATATATATATATATATATATATATATATATATATATATATATATATATATATATATATATATATATATATATATATATCTTTTTGTTTTTGATTTTTTTCAGAAAATCGGTTTTTTGCCATACATTTTTTTGTTGGATGTTTAATTGTTTCTTTCTTTTGCCACATCGGATTCTTTGGGAAAAACTACATCACATTAATTTTTGAACTACGAATTTGTCTTACCGAGAAAATCGCGAGTGACATCTTAGCTAGAACACCCTGTACACATAATTAACGAGATTCTACATTGTAGGAAAATATTCAGTAGTTGGAAATCCATGTGAACACTGAACGAAATATATCTAAACTGTTTTATGCTGTACATAATTTTGGAATTCCATTTAAAAAAATATTGAGTAAAAGTAATTTGAAATTTTTGAAATTGTGAAATAAATTCAGACCACCTCTTATATCACAGAATCTTGCAATTTTAACTGAAATATTTACCAACCTTCTGTAACAAGAAACTCGATTATTATTTCTTAAAGTTCACATTATTTGTGGCCGTAGAGATTTACTTAATTGTAGCCGGTAAAATTGAAATTTTCTACAAAAAAATTAATTACGTTCGAACGGATAGGTCAACTCAAAAAAATTCTATGTGTGGTTAGGCACCATTAAAACACTACAAAAAAATGCAAAAATATACGTGGCGTTCCATTTAAATGTAGCCTAAGTGATCACCCAGAATTTTTCGGGATACCCTGTATATTCGGAAATAATTTCTTGAAAGACCCTTCTTCCCTAGTTTAATTCTGTTTTTGAATGGCATTTCTAATTATAATGGGAAGCCAGCAGTGGAAGACAGGAGCGCAAGTGCAAGACCCTGTATATGAACGTAAATAAAATGACAAGCAGTGAAACCGTATTGTAATAATAATTTCTTACACTGTATTATAAAAACCTGATTGGTAATAATAATGCACAAATAATTATTTATCTAAGGATTTCAGTTTATTATGATTGCAAACGTTGAACGACTAACGGCTGAAACTTTTGCTTTTCAAGCAAACTAAAGTTTCATTTATTTGACCCTTTTACGATCTTTCACGACTTTTGATTGGATTTGAAGAGAATGTACTCAAATAACTTTAGTTGTCCTATTAACAGGTATATCGAAATTCGGGAAAACTCCTTTTCTTTATATTGATTTACTTCTCTTTAATGTTTTTACAGATTGCGCTTTGCTTATATAATTGCCTATCTAAAAAACTATGAGAAAGATTAGTATTTACATCTGCGTTAATTTTGAAAATCAATAAGCATATTGAATAAAAGAAAGATATTGATTTTAACTAATGGGCCATAGGTGTCCAATAATTAAGTACCCTTCTTCAAGGGGATGATAGAAATAAAAATAAGCAGAGTTTGATATTCAGGGTGGGGCAATAGTGCGTCCGACTTCGATATGTCGAGTTCTATGATAACTAGAAACTTGATTTAAATACATAAATAAACTAGACTGACCGGAAATTCTTTTCTAATATACAGAGTGAGCCAAGACGATTCTACAGAGTTAACTAAAAATTTTTCAAATGGAATGCCATGTATATCAGAACATTTTTTGAAACCTCTTTGTGGCCTCCTTCCACTCCAGTATTATTATCGACTCTGTCTCAACCACTTGGATATAATGATTTATTTTTTGTTGAAATTATACCATTTCACGTGTATATTAAAAAAATCACTAGTCACAATGATCGATTTTAAGAAAAAATATGTTAGTACCAATTATGAGATATTTTTACTTCCTAAAATTATACAGGTAGCCAAAAATATTTTTTAAATTTACAACTATTTGAACTGAATTTTCTCAATTGTTTTAAATGGAACACCCTGTATTTTTGGACAATGTGATGTAGAATTGAAAAACTAAAATTTTTTGTACGTACATCCCTATGGCTGTTTGTGACCATTTTCGAATTATTGAAAAATAACTGCAAAATTCAGCAATAAAAATTAAAACTATTTTTTTTTGTAATTCAAGAAAAGATATAAAAAGTGCTCCATATGTTGCCCATTTTGATTGACACACATTTCTATGCGTCTTTAGAATGAGGTTTCTACTGTACATAAAATTGTCGGAGTGATACTTCTAAAAGAATTTATTATTCTTTCCTTCACATTTTGGATTGTTGTTGGTGTGATGTTTTTATGGACTTCATGTAACACGCTTATTATAATACCTTATCTTGGATTATATTTGAAAAGACCATCATTTTAACGCTTTTATTATTATTATTATTATTAGCTTCACTTGTATGTTTGTTTGCTTGTTTGTTTGTAACCGACTCTTTGGACTCGATTTTGACCCACTTTAAACGGACAGATTTAATTGAAACTTTGTACACTTACGAAGAACCGGTAACAATACAATAATTTGATAAGTTTATATCATTATCCTGATCAGGATCGCCAGTCCTTTCCTCACGTATCCTCTGCGTGAGAGCAAGAGGCTTAATATTGTAAGTATATTCCGTGATTGTCAGGTCGGTCGTTGGCAGAGCGGGCAAGTCTTAGTCGACGCGAAACGACGGATTCCTTGGGCGTGAGTTTAAATCCCATGGCTGAAATAAAAAAATTTTTTTTCAGAAATATCTGTTGGATCGTAATATGTTATAATATCAGCATCAATAAGCAATATAAATATAGTTTAAAAAACTACAAAACACGCTTTCATAGCACATCAAACTAAAAAGTGAAAAATAAATATAGTTTAAATAAATATAGTTTAAAAAAACTAAAAAACACGCTTTTAAAGCACATCAAACTAAAAAAGTGAAAAATAATTATTAATATAAACTGAAAACAATAATGAACGAAAAATACTAGTATTATTGTGAAAAAAGCGTGGGTTGCTCGATATACGAAAAATATGGCACAAAGCGCCCCACGCTTTTTTACAATAATACTAGTATTTTTCGTTTATTATTGTTTTCAGTTTATATTAATAATTATTTTTCACTTTTTAGTTTCATGTGCTTTAAAAGGTGTTTTTTTAGTTTTTTTTAACTATATTTATTTTTCACTTTTTAGTTTGATGTGCTATGAAAGCGTGTTTTGTAGTTTTTTTAAACTATATTTATATTGCTTATTGATGCTGATATTATAACATATTACGATCCAACAGATATTTCTGAAAAAAAAATTTTTTTTTTATTTCAGCCATGGGATTTGAACTCACGCCCGAGGAGTACGTCGTTTCGCGTCGACTAAGACTTGCCCGCTCGGCCAACGACCGAACTGAGAATCACGGAATATTCTTACAATATTAAGCCTTTTGCTCTCACGCAGAGGATACGTGAGGAAAGGACTGGCGATCCTGATCAGGATAATGATATAAACTTATCAAATTATTGTATTGTTACCGGTTCTTCGTAAGTGTACAAAGTTTCAATTAAATCTGTCCGTTTAAAGTGGGTCAAAATCGAGTCCAAAGAGTCGGTTACAAACAAACAAGCAAACAAACAAACAAGCAAACAAACAAGCAAGCAAACAAACATACAAGTTAAGCTAATAAAAGCGTGTTAAAAAACTAAAAAACACGCTTTTAAAGCACATCAAACTAAAAAGTGAAAAATAATTATTAATATAAACTACTGAAAACAATAATGAACGAAAAATACTGGTATTATTGTGAAAAAAGCGTGGGGCGCTTTGTGCCATATTTTTCGTATATCAAGCAACCCACGCTTTTTTTCACAATAATACTAGTATTTTTCGTTCATTATTGTTTTCAGTTTATATTAATAATTATTGTTCACTTTTTAGTTTGATGTGCTTTAAAAGCCTGTTTTTTAGTTTTTTTAAACTATATTTATTTTTTTAATTTTATTGCTGAATTTTTCAGATATTGTTCAATAAATTGAAAACGGTCACAAATAGCCATAGGAATATACATACAAAAATGTTCGATTTCTAGGCCTACATCACATCGACCAAAAATATATATTTGAAAAAATTGAGAAAATTCAGTTAAAAAAAGTTGTAAATTTAAAAATCCTTTTTGGCCACCCTGTATATTTTTAGGAAGTGAAAATTGCTGTGTGTCATCATACAGATGTCTTATAACTGGTGCTAATACATCTTTTCTTAGAATCGATAGTTGTGATTGTAGTGATATTTTTAATATACACGTGTAAACGGTATAATTTCAACAAAAAAAATCATTACAGATTGTATAGAGGAAAATAAGCTGCACGAAGATTATCAAACAAAAATACTTTACTTAATGTTGATCGCCGTATAAATGAAATTGTAGCGATTATAGAAGACTATTAGAAACCCAAGAACTAAGAGTATATTTTAAACAATGTTCAAAATCATCCCTATATTAGCACCAGACACTGGCTTTATTTCGAGATACACTGGCTTGTATCTCAAAATACAGTACATCCATCGACTTTTAAAATAATAGTTACTACATCCATATCATTTTCAGAAGATTTATTACCAAGAGATAAAATCTACAGAACAAAATTTTGTCAATTGATGTTGACAAAATATGAAGATCAATTTTTTTTTTAAATTGTACCCATTATTTATAGCTGATGCGTGTTTCACAAGTCGCGTTTTTAAGCATACACTATGTAACAGTTTTGGCAGATGAAAATCGTTATGTTACTCGAACAAATTGTTATTAGAATTCTTTTAAATTATATATTTGGGAAGCAACTTTGAATATATTCATTGGTCCACATTTTTTACACGAGAACCTTAATGGAAATGTTGAATATCTTTTTGTCTAATAATTTAAATGAATTGTTGGATGATGTATCTTTTCTTATATGTACGAATATGTTGATTCGCGCACGATGTGCAAGTACATTTTAGTTTGCAACCATGACAGTGGCATAATCTCATTTTCCACATAATTGAATATGTCGAGGAGCTAATGCCCCAGATAACTGGTCACGTCGTTAACCTGATCTAAATCCTTTGGATTTCTCTGTTTAGACGTGTTTTAAAAAAAAATACTTTATGCAGTACCTGTGATAACTGTGGAAGAATTGAGATATCGTATCGAATACGCTGCTCGCAACTTATCATCTGAAATATTGGAGAGGATACATTTTAACTAGTGTTGTGAGTAAGGAAACCTTTCATGGAAATGAAACGAAACAAAACGCAAATTTCGAAATATTTCGTAGGCAATGTTTTCAGTAGGAATTTTGGGAAGATTTCATAACATTTCGTGTAAATGTCTCGTGTTTATTATGTAATTTTCATATATTTTGTACGTGTATGTTTGTTATTTATTAATTCAGGCAAGATTGTATAATCTTCGTTGTGATTGTCGCGAGTTGTGTATAATTATTGATTTGGTTGTTCAGTTCTTTATCTTTTAATTCTCTTTGAATATGGACCTGTAAATATCAAATGTAAATAAGTACACCAACATAAATATTTAACAGGAAGTATATTTTTTTTACAGTATATCTACTCCTCAATCTCCATATTATTTAATAAAAGTAAATATTTTAGGTATTCTCTGTCACAGAGAAATTAAAATAAACATTTTTGATCTTATTATGTCAGTTTCATCCAATGAGATTCTGAAGTCATTGGTTTCATCACATTTTCTATGTATTTCAAAATATTTTTCATTTTACAAGAACAATATAAGATGTATAATAAGTCAGTAAATAACTGTATGCAATCCAGTTGCTTTCTTATATTTTAATCTAAGGTTTTACAGGTTTTACGCTTTAAAAAAGTGTCACCACATCGAAAATTTCCGAAAGTTTCGGAAAGTTGACAGAATTTAGGAAACTTTCCTGAACCCACGAAATCTATGAAATTTTCCGATAAATTTCCATTTTTTCGAAATTCAAAATTTTCAGAAAATTTCCATGAATTTTTAAATTTCGGAAATTTTACAACACTAATTTTAACTTGCTTCAACGACTTCATTTTTAAATTTTTTTGAAAAATTAAGAGGGCTTTAATTTTGCTAGTTTTAAATATTTTAAAATAGTTTCTATTTGAATAGAGTAATTTCTTATTTCACAAAAAAAATTATTTGTTACTTTTGTATTATTTAAGTTGTGTCATCTAAGACTATTGCAATAATTATTAGGAGAATAACAACTATTTGTAAAGCTGTTATTTGAATAAAATAACGAATATAAACCGTTGAAATTTAGTTCGCCTTTTCATGTAATTTCAAACATAAATTGTGAAATTGTAAAAGTTCTATAAAATTATATCTAAGAAACATGAGAAAATGTTACAAATTAAAATATGTCTCGTAGATAGGTTGATCCCATATGAGTAATTATTCATGATAAAGGAAACAGAAAAATTCTCATAAAATTCCTTTATTAATGTGACCGGTTTCGTGAACAAATTAATTACTTCACATCATCAGACACAGGCATTTTTATATTTATAAAAAATTCCTGTGTCTGATGATGTGAAGTAATTAATTTGTTCACGAAACCGGTCACATTAATAAAGGGAATTTTATGAGAATTTTTCTGTTTCCTTTATCATAAAATATGTCTATTGAAATTTGACAAAATATGTAAAATAATAGAATAATAGACTATAGACTAATTAATAGGTAAAATTTTAGTTGTTAATCTTGTGACGTTTTGATTTTATTGGTCAATAATGCCAAATCCCTTTGCAAGTCTATAAATAACCAACTTATTTTTTTTATTCTTTATCATCTTCTGAACTTCAGACACGTTATAGATTTGTTGAATTTTTTTATTCTAATAAATAATTACATGTTTCATCGCATCATGTAACGGCATTTCAAATTGCTCTACAAAACAATACTTGAAAATATTGTGAAATTATTTGTAGAGATACATAGTTAGTAATATCCATTATTGTATTTTCATATTATTCTGGAGTGCGTTCGAAATTGAACTAGAGCTTTTGTATAAGTTTAGGTACAGGTATAGCGTCACGTGACCTTTCAATTGCTCCTTTTATGAACGAAAAGGTAAAGCTAGTTACTTTTTTTTACTGTTTCTATTTTTGATGTGGTTAACATGCATTTCTTGATATTTTTGCATGTAGACGTTTTTTGAAATGTTAGTTATTGTTTAAATATCTATTGTTCTGTATGATTACATGTTTTTGAGGTAAACCCTGAAAAGGCCTTTCTCTGAATCTAAGAATAATTGCCAACTAATGATCTTTAGGTAAAATCACAAACTTACTTGCGTTATTCGATACGTTTATCATACCACAGTATTTTTCTATTTGAATCTTTCACAACAAAGTGTTTACAGGCTGGAATGTTTGGTTTGAAATTGAAGTATTTAATGCCCATTGCAGCAAAATATATTTGAAATATTTCAGCTGAGAGCTCGTCTGCGTATTAGTTAAGGTGCCCGTCGGGAAAAATTTTGCTGAAACATACTCTCTCCAAACTTCGTGTATGGCTTCATTGGACCTAGTCTGACAGCATCTTCCTTTACCCTTTTTTTTTTGTTTTTGAGGCGTTTTCCCGCTAGATTTTCCGAAACATGTCATTTTGACGGCATATAAAAAATGTATAGATACTGTTACTTTTCCAAGTAAAATAACTTAAAAACGTGAATTGAAACGTGAAAAAATAATTGTCTGGCAATAAATGTGGGTCATTGGGAGTGTCCGCTATCTCGAACATGTCGGAAAAACGACTATAAGAAAATTTATTAATAACCAGCTGATTTTCGCTGTATTAATTTATTAAAACATACAAAAACAAGTTTTCATATTGTCTGACGAAAATTATTTTCCGATTTCCCAGTCTGACGCGTCAAAGTTGTCGGTTTCATGACAGCAAAAAATTTACTCATAACACTTTTTTACAAATTTTTTTTGATTTTTAAATAAAATTTATAATACGATTAAAAAATTGTCTGACGGTGAAATAAAGCCTTTTAGTTGGAAATGTTAAATAAAAGGTTTTTCTATGTGGTTGTCAAGCTACGCTTGGATGTTACATTCATATGTATATATTGAGGCTATATTTATAAATAAAAAGCTGATTTTTTCAATATAGCTTAATAAAAATAAATCAAACCAATTTTTTAACTGTCTGACAAAAGGTGTTTTCCAGTTTTTCAGTCTGACGCCTGGAAAATACAATTTTTTAATGTTGTAATTTCCTTCATATTGTCATGATTATCTCATACTACTTAATCATTGAAAAATCACGTTTACAGTGTCAAAAATCATAAATAAATTGCTTGAACTTCGCGCTTGAAAATATATCGTTTTATACAAGTTCACCTGTGTACATCTGTTTAGTTTCAAGACCTTTAATTTGGGCCCTGGAAGAAAATTTTCAGACTAGCAGTACCGGAGATATAGCGATTTTAAACGTACTAAAAGACAATTTTTCGCTACTTTTTTCTATAAAAAGTTTTACGTATTTTTCAATATTATCGAACTTAAAACTTGGGTAAGTCGAATTCAGATAGTCTAAAAGAGTTAAAAAAATTCAAAATAAAGATTATAAAATAAGTAAGTTGAAATACCGTATCTTTTTTAACCGTCTTCTCGACTAAACGAAATTTCATTTTTTTTATCGCCCTAACTTCGACGGCCACTATTGGAAAATTATGTTTTTTTGTCAGACTCTCGTTATGCCCCACTGTATTTGTCAAACACTTATACCGCAAATTAAATATCTATTTTCTGCATATAATTTTCCAATGTCTGAAGGTTATGAATAAATTTTTTGCTGTCATGAAACCGACAACTTTGACGCGTCAGACTGGGAAATCGGAAAATAATTTTTTGTCAGACAATATGAAAACTTGCTTTTGTATGTTTTAATAAATTAATACAGCGAAAATCAGCTGGTTATTAATAAATTTTCTTATAGTCGTTTTTCCGACATGTTCGAGATAGCGGACACGCCCAATGACCCACATTTATTGTCAGACAATTATTTTTTCACGTTTCAATTCACGTTTTTAAGCTATTCTACTTGGAAAAATAACAGTATCTATACATTTTTTTATATGCCGTCAAAATGACATGTTTCGGAAAGTCTAGCGGGAAAACGCCCCAAAAAACAAAAAAAAATGATAGAGGAAAATGCTGTCAGACTAGGTCCAATGAAGCCATACACGAAGTTTGGAGAGAGTATGTATCAGAAAAATTTTTCCCGACGGGCACCTTAACTATATGACGAGTAAACTTTAACGTGCTCATCGAGGTGGTTAAAGTTGTGTGCACACGGAATGTTACACCGACAATTTACGAACGACATTAATATTTACCCAATTCAAAATTATACCACTTTTTAAACTGCTAGTGTGCACTCTGTATATTGCTTAGGGTAATTTCGAACGGCCTTCTGTAATACAATATTAAAATACAATTAACTCCAAAACATTGGCTGCTATCGAAATTTAGTAAGAGCACCTATTTTATGCAGTTTTGCCACATTGGCGCCTTTTGCCGTTATAAATGTCAGAAAAAAATTATGACGACTATTTCCCTCACATTATAAGAACCAATGAAATAGCAAGATTTTGTAAATTTGGACCAATAAGAACAAACTTTCAGCGAAAATTGCATTCCAAGTGAAAATTTGACATAAAATGATAGCGAAAATTGCACTCAAAACGACAGTTGGATCATATTCATTGTTCGATGTTTTGTTCTGGAAATAGTCTAATAAATATATTTCGTGCATTAAAAATAATCTGAAAATTCAGCAATCAAAGCGTGTTGCCTTTAAGAAACCGCATTCGTTCATTTTGATGTGATTTGACTGAAAAAGCATCCTCGACTGCGTCTCGGGCACTTTTTGTCAAATCAAATCAAAATGAACTCAAGCAGTTTCTAAGCAACACGTTTTCATGCGCTGAATTTTCGATAATTTTTAATGCACTTAATATATTACTACAGAAAATTCATTCTCATCCTCTTCGTGATTACCCCAATAAATGAAGATATTTAGATAAAAAATTGACGAAATATGTAACCTTATGAGATTACTATGTAGTCCAAATTTAATTTTTGCAGCTTAAGACGTTCCGAATTTAAAGGCAAATAATTGTTCTACTGAGGGTGTAGTTCGATTATAAACTGATTTAAGGCAAAGGTTGGATTAAATTTATACGAAAATATATAAGAGTTTCAATGATGTTACGACAAACTTCGAGGGGTGAATCCTCTCATCAAACAAAAAGCAAGAAATAAAAAGAATAATATTTTTTCCTAAAATGCTTCGACTTGAAAGTATCAACTTCAAACTTGGTAGGAAAATTGCTTCCATAGTAGCTGCCTACAGGAAAAGTTTCACGAAAAATTAACCAGTGGCGTCGGAGTTAGGGCGGGTTGGAGTGATAGATTCTTACATAATAAAGTTATTTGCAACCGAACGACTTTTATTTTGTTGATGTGGGCATTATCTTTAACTAAAACTGTTGTCCTCTTTAGTTTTTTCGTACATGGTGTATCCGTTAAAATTATACCTCCTTATTTCGGTCAAGTATGATCGAATCAAAATTTTCAAATAATACGCTTACATAGAATTTTCTGTAGTTTTTGATATGCTGTTACATTTTTCATTTCTTAAAACGTATACGAGCAACAAATAATGTTGTTTCTTTTTTAAATGAAGCTCTAAATATATTTTTACGTAATTGGATCCGCTCTGTCTTTCTGCTTATAAATATATACCATACTTATACGTTTACTTTAATTCTGAGAGAGATAACCTCAACGAAACACAAAAGTAACAGAAAATGAAAGTTCTTAGAGAGGCAAAAACTTTTTAATGTTATTGTAATAATAAATGAATTAATCAGACAATATATTATGAAAATGTGAAAAAATAAAAAAAATGACATTAAGAAGGAACAAGCTTGTAACAAATTAAAAAAAATATTTTTTATGAACTCCTCATTATTACTTATGCTAATATTACATCGGTTAATAAAATTTCTCATCATGGAAGAAAAGATGGATAAATTATTATTTAATACATGGATGTTTCCCATATTTGCATTTTTAAATTATCTATTTATGGTATTTCCACAACACCATACCATACGTTCACAGTCCTACGTCCTTGTTTTTTATTTTAAATACAGTATTTTGTTTGTCGGCGGACCATATATGGTCTGCTGACTTCTTACTTCTTACAGTTGAAAATTTCAGCTGTCGAAAACGTGGACTTTTCCGGCCATCCAAATTATTTTTTTGTAAAAAATTAGGATCATCTCTATTATATCTTAACATAATTTCTCAAAATGTCCCTCGCCTTAAATAGTCATCCGGATATAGCAATTGAGACGGATACAATTTAAAAGCTTTATACTTATGTTCCTTTAAATATATATGGATAGCTTTTACTGATGAATTAAAACGATTGGCATCGAAAAGATGTATTAGGAATTTCGTGAAAATATAATAGAATGTCCAATTCAATGTCTTCTGTAACAACACGCCTTGTTAGTTTTATAAATACTTCGTCACTGTTGCAATGGATATACATGTATATATATGTTTACTATTAATTTTTAAGCACGCAAGTTTCGTCATAAATAAATAGTGGATCCAAGTGTGTAAAAATATATCGGGTGCTCCATTAAAAAGAAACAATTGTTTTTCACCAGTCGTATACAGTTCAAGGACTGAAAAAATTAACAGCAAATTAATAAACTACGAAAAATTATATGTAAGCCTAATTTTTTAAAAAATTTGAATCGATAATAATTGATCGAAATAAGGGGGAGTACAATTTTGAACACCCTGTACATCGTACTATTTATTATTTAAATAAAAAATCATCGGAATGTCATGAGCACTTTTTTTATGTAAGATTCTATTACCCCAACCCGCCCTAACTCCCACGCCACTGGTTAGTTTTTGAGAAACTTTTCGTGAAAACAATTTCTCCTGCCAAGTTTGAAGTCGGTGTTTTAAATCATGATAATAATTATTTAAAAAGCCTATTTAATGTTATACTTTCAAAGTATCGCTTAAGAAGCATTTTAAGGAAAAAAATTTTAACGAGAAGTTGGTCGTAACACCCTGTATATAGTTTCCATAACGATATGGTAACCTTTAGGGAAATGTTATATTTTCTAATAATTATTAATATTAATTTGAGTTATAAATAATGGAAATAAGTAAGGTGTACCTTGACCACTCGGTATATATTCGCTGTTAGGCCCTTAACAATAAAGGTATAAAATTGACAAAATCGTTAAATATTTCACTTACATTAACTATTGTGTTATGATGTATATTAAATATTCTGTGCCCTTCATAGATTTAAAAGTAACAAACCTCGCACAGAAAACAAAGACGTCGATGCCGTTTTTTTTATGGATATTATTTACATATGTTTTCAAATGTTATGTCATATGTTCGATTAATTTCAAGCTTAATTTTTTAAATTAATAATATAATTAAACTTGATGCAATTAAATATTTTAAGTAATGAAAAAAATAAATGAATATCATTACATTTTCTTCTTCTGTGCATATTAATTATTAAATTAAATTATATCGTTGCACAGAATTTGATAGTATAGTATTTTTAATTTGGTACCATTTAGTAAAACTATATATCAAATGCTAACTGTATCCTCTAACACTAAACAATATTTCCTAATACTGAAAACGATAAAAATCCCATATGATATTGTACCATACGCATACTTTTAAATCACTTGAAACACAATTGCACTACACTGTTAAGCACCACTTAAACTCAACGCAGATATTTCCTTCTTAACCAGTTTTAACAAATGTCTGCAACTAACTAAAATCCAGTTCCACAGTCTTGTGAATAATAATAACTATCACTTTCACAGGACAAGGTATTAGTTTATTCGAAATCTAATGACAAAAAACTATTAAATAAGTCACCGTTGATCAATTTCGTTAGTTACACGATTTAAATATTTGAAACTAATTCTTGCACCTTGCGAGCACTTTACTGGGCACAAAAATGAGGAATTACTTGCTAGATATTTCTTTATGTAGGTTTACGCTCTGGTAACTCAGAAGAAGACAGAGGCGGGGTACGAAATATGATCGTGGTTTAATATGTATACAACTAAAGAAAATTGAGAGATACTCAACACAAAAAGGGAACTTTAATTGTATTGTACCTTGAATTGTGAAATTTTTTGGTTTTAATTAGCAAAAACCAAGTTTGGAATAGAAAATACTGGTACACATGCAAACTGCTTTAGCCTGAAAATATTTTGTTTTTGTACCACATTCCTAAAGAAATTGTTATCAATTTATTTAAAATTATTTTCGTTTATTGGGTCAATAAGATTTAAATTGATTAATCATGTACATATTTCTCTCTTTCATATAAAAACGATAATAATTTGTTAACAGAAAAACTAAGAAATGAATTATAATCTTGATTAGATACATTTTGAGTGATTGCATATTTTTATGGCAACATGTATTTTGCATACCTATTGCTAAAACTAGGACACGAACGTTTTTAGAATATATTTAAACGCTATGTTCAACACCTTTCTTTGCATAAATTAAACGGCCATAAAAATACTTCTTACCTATAGTAAACAGTTTACATTGTAGGTAATTAGATATGAGAACATAATAATTAATTTTTCTTTCTCGCTTGTAACTACTACAAACTAAACAAAGATTTAAATCGGTCATAATATCTTCAAATTGTAAAAGTGTTTTGTTTATTTCTTTAATACTAACGTAGTTTCCGACAAAACACCAAACCGCCATATACTGCACTCGACGCGCGTTTTGCCAACCAAGTTGGCGTCATCTGGGAATGAATAAAACTAATATTACGCTCGCAATGTATCATATTTATACCTTTACTATTATTAGGGTTCGGTAATCCGTGACTCACTAATCTATAGAGCGGACTATATCGGATTGGCCCTCTGTCACTATTCGTATTATTTTTACACTTTGTAATTCTAGTATTCGTTACATTCCTAATAAATCTTAAATTGCTTATATCTGTTTTATGATAAGTCTTAAAAGTATATCGGGCAACTCTAGGCTTATCTGTTCTACCATATTTGAGATTAGTTTATCCAACGTAGTCCATACGGCTAATTTCGCAAATCCCCGACGTTTCGTTTGTTTCAGTAGTGTTTCTTGAATTGCTTAAAAACTGTTGTAGTTCATTTCCCAATGAATGAACCCATACATATATCTTTAAAAATCCTACCGATACCCCAGGTGAATCGAGGATCGTTTGAAATCGATACAAATTTCAGATTTTTTCTTTCATTTTGAAAGGTCTCTTTAAATTTCTTCTTTCCTAATTATTTTATCAACTAAACTTACAGAATATCCATTACTTACAACTACATATATCCTTAATCAGTGCTTCTTCTTTTTCCAAACCTGTCCTTATTGTGGGGGAAACTTAATAAACCATGAATTAGAAAATTATAACTCGTTTTTTGTGTTGAACATAAAGATGAGAGTCCTTGCTGGTATATTTTCTGTATATGTAAAATTTTAGTTTATCCTATCTAAAAATGGCAGTTGTCCACAGTTTTCAATTTCATGACGTGAAACGACTATTTAATTTAGAAACAAAGTTGTCAATATCAGTGACTTTTGTATCAAATACTGTAAAAGTATTATCCACATATGTTACTTCTTCCAATTATTTGATTAGCGCCTTTCAGCATGGTTTCATGCAGGGTCGGTCTACCACTACTAATCTTTTTTGCTTGACACAGTACATTTCCGAATCTGTGGATTCTGGTGGACAAGTTGACGTCATTGATACAGATTTTAGTAAGGCGTTCGACAGTCTTGATCATGGTATTCTTTTGTATAAACTGAAGCAGTTTGGTTTTTCAGATAAACTGTCTAAACTTTTTTCATCATACTTGCAGTGCAAGCGCCAATACGTGGAATACCGTAGTTTCAAGTCAGGCAAATTCATTGCTTCATCTGGTGTACCTCAGGGTTCCATACTTGGGCCCCTTCTTTTCGTTATTTTTATCAATGATATTGTAGATATGATTGACGTCAATTGTCTTCTGTATGCAGATGATTTGAAAATTTATTTTGATATTAATTCTATCTGCGATTCCCTTCAATTGCAAATGAATTTGAATAAAATTAATGACTGGTGTGTAAGTAATAGCTTGGCACTGAATGTGCAAAAGTGTAACGTTCTGTTTTTCACAAAAAAGAACCGAACAGTATATTTACAATTAATATGTCTCTAAATAGAGTAACTGAATTTAAAGACAGAAGTTATTTTTGATTCAAAGCTGAGCTTTAATCTTCATATTAATGCTGTTGTACTTTCTAGTTACAAAAACCTTGGTTTCGTTATAAGGCATTCACGAGGGTTTAATGACACTGACGTTTTATTTTTACTATATAATTCTTTTGTTCTGTCTAAGATAGAATATGCTAGTATAATCTGGAATCCTCGGTATCAAACATATAGTAATAATTTAGAAAGTATACAACGCAAATTCTTAAAGTACGTATCCTTTAAGATTTATGGCATTTACCCAGTTATTGGAGCGCCACATGAACAACTATTAACTAGGCATAATATGTTGAGTCTAAAAGATAGAATACAAATGCATTCTCTTATATTCTTACGTAATATTATTCATAATAAGATTGACTGCCCTTCTATTTTAAGTCAACTTAATTTTAATATTACCTTAATCGCAACTAGGCACACTGCCACTTTCTATTTACCAACACCAAGAACCAATTTACTTAAATTTTCACCATTATTTTGTTTATGCAACAATTATCATTCCGTTCAAGATAATTTGGATATTTTTATCTGTAGCATTAACTCGATCAAAAAGTTATTTGTAAGAAGTAATATAAGTGCTGTTTAATGTATTTCTTTTTTTTGCTGCTGCAAATGCATTGTAATAACTCAATTTTCAATTGCCAATTTATTTTTCTTTTTTTTGTAATTAATATTCTTATTTTTATTTTTTGTTTGTAATTATTATTATTACTTTTATTTTTTTTTTTTGTTAATTATGCTGTATTCCCATCCTATAATTAGTATGAAAATACTGTTGGATGGTGTATCTGAAATAAATAAATAAATAAATAAATATATACACACATTTTAAAGATATGACAGTGGTTCATTTCGGAAAATAAACTACAACAATATTTAGTCGGGGATTTACGAAATTAGCTGTAAGGACTGTAATCAAAAATATGTCGGATAACCAAAACGTCAAATCAAACTAGACTCAAGGAGCATATGACTCATCTCAAATATGGTAAAACAGATAAGTTCAGTGTTGTCCAACATGCGTTTGAGAATAACCATAAAATACAGTAGCAATTTAAGATTAATTAGAAATATAACAAATACTAAAGGGCTGGATACATTTGAAAGCTTGAATATGACAAAATGTAAAGATAATATGAAAAGTGATATTAGCATAAGATTAATTTTAATTTAATCATCTCCAGATGATGTCAACTTGTTTGGCGAAATGCGTGTCGAGTGCAGTATACGGTCTTTTGTGAAAAACTATGGCAGCGTTGGTTTCACATCAAAGGTTTCAACACACTTCAAGTTTATTTCTTTGTCATAAATACTGTCAAAGATTTGATTTGTCAAGTTGTACGTTTACGTTTTTTTATTATAAATATGTAAACATTTTATTTATTTATTATTTTTGGTTTTGGATACCAGGTCCTTTAGTCATGTATAATGTTTGTTAACTGGTCGAAATACGTTTTAAAACGTGTCCATGTGTTACAGTTTGATCCGTGATGTAAAAAGAAAAATATGAGACAGCAATGAGGAAAAGAAAAAACAGAAGATATATATAAAGAAAAAGAGAAACGAATTGGGGTGACAAGGACACACGTTTCACATCAATGGGTCATTATTGACGACTTTCATTTTGACAAACAAAACAGACCACGGAAAGTAGGGGTGTATAATTAAAGTGGGATAATACAGACGTACAAAACTAAACCTAAGACAAACTGCAAAATAGCATCCAAAGGGGTGATGCACAACAAATATTTAGTTTTATTGAAACTAGAAAAAATTGAACTGCGTTGTCCTTGACAAAATTTGTGGTAACAAAAAGGCCGTGGAAAATGTTGTTCTTCTATGACGCCCGCCAATATGTCTGAGTGATTTCTGTTTAAATTACAGTTAAATAGTATATGTAATAAATCTCCTGATTCAAATCCACACAAACATTCGGGACTAACAATAACGCCGATTTTATATAGGAGTGCTGGAAATTTACCGTGGTTCAATTTTATCCTTATTATGGTAGTAGTGAGTTTTCGGTTCGTATTTAATTTTTCAAACCATGTTTGTGATGGTATGTTTTGATGGACTTTAAAATAAAAAGTATTTGTTGTGTTACCATAATCTTACCACCGAGTGTTCCACTTATCTCTGAGTTTTTTTCTTACCGACTTCATTGCATCATGTTTGTCCAACTTCATTGATAGCAACGAGTCATTTGTTGTTTTACCTTTTACCTTTGTCTACTTTTTCATTTCCCCAGAAACCACTATGACCTTTTACCCAAAAGGAAGATACATTTAATTTGCTTCTTTTGCAGTAGGAATACTTCTTTCATGATTTCAAATATAAAATAATTCTGATGGTTTTGAATTGGATAACATTTTAGAGTAGTTAATACCGACGCTGAGTCTGAGAAGACGATGACATTTTTGTTGACATTTAATTGTATTACTTTTTTAAAGCTTAACGAGATAGCAACAACTTCTGCTGAGTATATGGAGTAATTTATATTTTCTTTATTCATATGATTGGGGTCTAATAAGAAATACGTTTGAAAACATCACAAAACTAGTCTATTGTTAAGTGACTTCGCGGAAACCAATTAAGAGTAAAAGAAAATTTTGATGAATATAAATACTTCATGCACCATAGATTGGATTAGAAGTTTGGAATATTCCAATTAGATTGAAAAATATTAACTTCTTCCTAAATTGCTACAAGAGGTCGAATTTTTTTTAAAAGCTCGTAAATATCACACAAATCAGAATATTTTCGATTTTTTAATCACTTATTTAACGTAGGCGTATTTACGTTACCAAGGCCACTCACCGACGCCAGCAGATAAGCTTAATAGTGTTTGTGTAAGCACTAGCACCCCTAACCTAGAAATTTTGCTGACCCCTACTTTTATGGGGTAGGGATCTTTAACCTGCTGGCATCGTAGATCGATTTGGGTGAAAGCATGCACCACTATTCTCACAGCACCAAGCTAATAACTTTTAAAGATAGAAATATACATTAACAATATTTCGTTGAAATGGAATGACCTGTTTTTTTTTTCAACAGAAATTTATAGAGATTTTCATTATGAGTTTGGTGGTATATGGTTTGTGGTAGTTCATGAGGTTATAATGAAAACTACTACGAATTTGACCAAATAGCACACAATATCAGCATAGCTTTGTTACTAAGACCACAAGCTGTTTGTTAAATTTTGTCGAATATACATTCCAAGCATTTTCAGAAAATGGTTAAATTTATGTTATGTATACTGATTTCTATAACTTTTCTGTGGAATGAGGGTTAACGCGCTTAAATTCACCACAAGAGGTGCTAGTGTACGGAAAGGTCAATGTCAATGAACTTTAATGTTTACTATGACTTTTTAACGCTAGTTTTTAGTAATTTTTATAAAAATTAGCTGAAAAACATTTAACACAATGAAGAAGGGAAAAGTAGTAATTTACTTGCTCAGTGGGAAAATTATTGTACTTATCAGAGGTGTCTTATGTCATTTAAGTTAGGTTATATCAAGAATGAGCATGATGAAAACAACGAATGTACATGATTATTACTCACGATTTTCTGTAGTAGACTACTTTGGTAACGCATAATCGTCAGGATTAAAATGTTTCTTACAAACACACGAATGTTTCGAAGGAGTAAAGTTATCTCTATCAACCACTGTTTTAGGCGAGTTTTGTTTCTCGGAAGCATATGTCCGCCTTTTGTTTCCGAACAAAATGGAACTGCACAACACTGAGGCACAATTAACAAGGTTTTTTATTTGCTGGTGTACGAAATAATTATAATAAAACGCTATAAACTTTTCACGCGCCTAACAATAACTTTTGACACGACCTTACTCGTTAGTTAGTCTGTTAACCCTCATTGTGTAATATTATAAAATCATATTTATTGAATGAATGCAATCTACCCTCTACCTCTTGGAAAAAAGCCGTGGTACCAACTCTCTCTGCTTTCAAGGCGCAATGGTAAAGTCCATGACAATATGTCCTTCCCATTATGAAGTTAATTTTCAATAATATCATGATGAAACTTCGCCGATTATGTGGAATAGTAAAAAAGGTTAAAAGGTGGATACTGCTCACCATATTTAACACCCATAGATTTCTGGAAAAAATTATCAATAACTGGGGGATTAGTTACATCCAGTGTTATTTTCAATCAATTTTGGGAACATGTCCTCCTTTACAAGAAATAAAATGGGTTAAAAAAAAGAAAACGATTGTTTTGTTAAAAATACATACATTTTATAAGAGACGTCCCTAAAAATCTAGAGCCAATCAATTAAACAGGTCACACAAATACTCTAAAAAATATAATACTGAAGAAATACAGATTGCAGAATATTAGGAAGCACATGTTGTTCTTCATTTACAGTTTCTTAAAAATTAAATTTAACAATTAAAATTATAAAATTTATTTAAATAATTACTTTACAATGAATTTACATTTTTTATTTTAGTGCATTATTTATAATAATATACTGACGTTAGAATCTAATAAGTTTATAAAAAAATATATTAAACTATCACTTTCTATTGAAAAATATTTCTATATGTATATAATATAATAATTTTGTATCAAATTGTTATTAAAAATTTATACTTTTTTAAGTTTGTTAATCAGCAAAATAATAAGAGAATGGCTGTTTACGTTGATCTTTCTATAAATCTCTTAGAAAGAAGCTCTGAAAGAAGTAAGTCGCAAATCAAAATATAAAAGTTTATTGCACACAATGAAATTTAGCAAAAAATATATTCCCTTGTTTGTAAATTGAAAAAACAATGCATTTTATTTTCACATTTAATTCTGAATTAACTACCTGCTTTATACCTTGGTATAAATTAGGTATTTTCTGGATAAGAAAGTATTCTTATAGTTTTACAAAAAAAACTTATCACAGTACAAAACTTTTACACAACTACTTTCCCAGCTATTTGTCAAGATGAATGTTAAATATAACTACATAATATATACTTATATTCATATTTTTATTTTCTGAAAGTCAATTTGTTTCTGTTAATAACGTGTTAAAAATAAATTATTATTTTTTAAAGTTATTTGCTCAATTCTTCATTACATAAAACAAATATACTGAATATTTTTTTTTTAGAAAACTTGCTATAAAAGGGTTTTTGGGTTTGAAGAATACGATTCTGAAATCATCTGACCCATACATCTATCATCGCTATTATGAGTTTTACAGATAACACGTTAATTTTCGATTGTAATAGGCGGGTCTGAAACAAAACAAATTTTCAGTAGTATTTTAATTACGTTCTTTTGTACACATACAAACCACTCATTCTTACTCTAGATATGGGGAGGGTTCGGATTTCAAACTAGACACATTGTAGGTATACCCGTATCATGGTTTAATAAAATTGTGCTTCTTATATACTGTTATGTTTGTACTTTTATATATTAATGTATTTTACTTAAATCAAAAATATTTAAATATACTTTATTGTCTAAGCAGCGTTTGGAAATAAGTTTCTAGTTCTGAACTACGAATTAAATGTATATTGACAAATGATACAATTCATTTAATATTGAGTCCTTAACGAACGCAGACCATTAAGTATCGAGTACAATAATTCATTCACAATGGTAGATTTCCAATTCCTAGTTAACTGATTTCTTGAAATGTTGGGTATTTCATGGGTAAACTGATGCTAATTGATTTTACTACTACTCCCAATCGTTATACTAACATACGGTTGAAACTTATTCAACCCGCACTTTAACTGTGAATATCTTAAAAATAATTACATAAAATATAAAAATTTTCAGAAAAAAAGAAATCGAAAATATTCAAATGTTAATTGATTTATCAAGCTCTATAGATAATATAATTATTTATTTCTATATTTATTAGTTTGAAAGGTAATTAATTAATCGTTCATATATTTTTAAATGTTTTTTTTTCGGAATAATTGTGTATTTGATTATAAGTGAAAGAAAGAATTTTCACGATAGGGTTTTTCACTTAAAACTCCGCACGCCAATATCTCGAAAACGAATAGAAATATTTAATTTCTGTAAAAAGTAGTCAATGTATGGGGTCAAGTAGATATTTTTCAATGTTTAAAAAATTCGACGCCTACTAAGAGCTAAGCGTCGCGACGCGTCGAAAATATAAATCGATTGCATTGACTTTGAAATTACGCACATGCGAAAGTACATGTTTTTTATAAACTTTTTTGTTATTTATTCGAACTTCTTTATTTTACTCATTTCTGAGTTAAACTAATAAACAAAATTATTATTGCAATTAACTACATGATAAAACCAATTAAAAATTTTGTTCAAAATTATGTCCATCTGCTCGAATACAACTATCAACAACTTTCAACAGATGAGCTTGGGTCACTTGTAGGAGCGTCCTTCTTGTAATAGCGGCACACGCTGCACTAATTTTGTTAATAAGATCAGCCATATCTACGATAGGTTCTTCATAGACAACGTCCTTTAGGTGACCCCTAAGAAAATAATCGGGTGGTGTAATGTCCGCGGACCTCGCCGGCCACCTTATCGGTCCATAAGTACCAAACCATCTATTCTCTGTCTAAATACCTCGTTACAATTTGGGCATTATGTGGAGGCGCTCCATCCTGCTGTAGCCACATATTCATTCTGGTCTCAAAGGGCACTTCTTCTAACAGTTCCGGAAGTGTAGTTTGAAGAAATCTAAAATAGCGATCTGAATTTAAAGTGCCTTCGTAAAAGTGAGGTCCAATAAGGAATCCGTTTAATATGCCGCACCAAACATTGATGCCAAAAATTCGCTGATTACCTCTTTCTGTAATCCAACGAGGATGGTTTTCGGACCAAAAACGACAGTTGTGTCTGTTCACGATTCCATTATTATGGAATCGACTTTCGTCGCTACATAGAATTTTCAAGAGAAAATTTGCATCTTCGCTATACAAATCGGCAAATCTTGCTAAGAAATCCATTCTTCTAGCGGGATCACCTGGTTCTAATTTATGCACTAGTTCAGTTTCGTAAGAGCGAACAGAGTTTCTATTTAGAATTCTCCGCGATGAACTTATGGAAACACCGGTATTTTCTTTTATTTTTGATAGGGATATCTTGGGGTTATTAACAACCTGCTGAATTACAGCAGGAGTATTTTCATCATTTGTAGTTCTCTTTTCTCTATTTCTCTTAGGTTTTACGAAGCTGCCATAATCTCTTAGGTTCGTACATAAACTTTGAAAGGTTTTTGCATCGGGGACTCTTCTATGCGGATAACGCTGTGCGTAAACTCTTTTTGCTTGTCTACATTTGGACCTGCATTCTCCCAACACCAGTAACATGCCTAATTTTTCCTCATTGCTAAAGTGAACCATTTTCATATAGTCATTGTTAGTTTTGCTTAAACCGAACAAATTTGAATATTTATTGTGATAAAATGTGACAATATCTTTGACACAGCAATGGCAATATCTGTCGCTTGTAATTGCACTTAAAACAATTGCGATAACAATGGTTGCCATAGTAACTAATTTTCATGGCATTCTTGTAAAAATCATCCGTAATCGCATTTTTTGTCAATCAAGAAATGTCTACTATAAACCGGTATAACTCAGAAATGAGTAAAATAAATAAGTTCGAGTAAATAACGAAAAAGTTTATAAATAACATGTACTTTCGCATGCGCGTAATTTCAAAGTCAATGCAATCGATTTATATTTTCGACGCGTCGCGACGCTTAGCTCTTAGTAGGCGTCGAATTTTTTAAACTTTGAAAAATATCTACTTGACCCCATACATTGACTACTTTTTACAGAAATTAAATATTTCTATTCGTTTTCGTGATATTGGCGTGCGGAGTTTTAAGTGAAAAGGAAAGACGACGATGATATTAATCGAAGAATTTATTGATGGCACTAATTTTTAAATTTACACTTTCAGATGTGTGCTGTACATGTCGGTAATTTTTTTTAGGACCTATATTTTATTTATTTACACATAACGGTAAGTTTTATGTAAATAAATTTTCTGATTTCAAAAATACCAAACAAGTCATATTTTTCAGGTCTCAATTAAGTTAAATAGCCATAGTTTTGTATTACTTCATTAGCAACTGATTAAAAATAATATAAATGTTAATGCCCGTAGAATATTATAGGAAAAAAAATATTATAATTGAATCGGTCATTTGAGAAAGCACACATGTCCACATTTAGCCAAAACTGCGTTTAATGTTGCAATCCCATCTACAGGTATAAATAAACCCTTCATTTCCTTTGGAAATAACATATCCCGTAAAAATTCTACTCTTTATGCAAAACGAAAATATTCGTTCCATGCAAAAACCACACATGTCCAAGACACGTATTATTTCTACTAACGACCTCATACTACTAGTTTAGTTATTGACAATAATACAACATGTTGTGTCTTGGGGAAACAACCAAACGTAAAAAGGAGTGGAGCAAATTAGTTAAAAGTGCGAAAAGGTTAAGAGAGCAACGGTTAAAGGGGAACAGTATCAAAAATATTACGGAAACACAGTAGAAGCCAAAACTATGATGTGACTGTGTAGGTAATATTTCCTGACAATCCAATATCATCTTGCATGTAATTATAGGCGTCAGGGGAGTTCAAGATGCGTAAATACCATTTTAAATAGGGCAAAATATTTAATTTATGAAATCGGTTCTTTATGAGCCTCTCCCGCCCCCCTGGACACCGCCAATTTTGGGGCAATATCGTTTAAAAATCTTTTTTTTCTTTTGCAAATATCTCGGTTCTGAATGGTCCTACGAAAAAACAGATGGTTATCAAAGTTAAAGATAATTAAATTCTCTATCGAAATGGTTCTAATAAATTTTTACGTAGTATTAATATTTTTGGAGTTATAGGCGGGGGAAGGCAAGCGTCGTATCGCATCCGCACTGTATCTACATACAATAATTATATGAGGGGATAAGGTATGGTCATCCGTTTAGTTTCCGATATTCGATCAGTGATAATGAAACCGACACTCGCAGTTTCATTGAAGCAAGGGACCCTTTTGGACCTTCAACCTCAATAAATATAGTTTAAAAAAACTAAAAAACGCGCTTTTAAAGCACATCAAACTAAAAAGTGAAAAATAATTATTAATATAAACTGAAAACAATAATGAACGAAAAATACTAGTATTATTGTGAAAAAAGCGTGGGTTGCTCGATATACGAAAAATATGGCACAAAGCGCCCCACGCTTTTTTCACAATAATACTAGTATTTTTCGTTCATTATTGTTTTTCAGTTTATATTAATAATTATTTTTCACTTTTTAGTTTGATGTGCTTTAAAAGCGTGTTTTTTAGTTTTTTTAAACTATATTTATTTTTCACTTTTTAGTTTGATGTGCTATGAAAGCGTGTTTTGTAGTTTTTTTTACACTATATTTATATTGCTTATTGATGCTGATATTATAACATATTACGATCCAACAGATATTTCTGAAAAAAAAAAATATTTTTTTATTTCAGCCATGGGATTTGAACTCACACCCGAGGAGTCTGTCGTTTCGCGTCGACTGCCTTAGCCCGCTCGACCACCGACCTAACTGTCAATCAAGGAATGTACTTACATATTAAGCCTTTGCTTTCACGTAGAGGATACGTGAGGAAAGGACTGGCGATCCTGATCAGGATAATGATATAAACTTATCAAATTATTATATTGTTACCGGTTCTTCGTAAGTGTACAAAGTTTCAATTAAATCTGTCCGCTTAAAGTGGGTCAAAATCGAGTCCAAAGTGTCGGTTACAAACAAACAAACAAACAAACAAGCAAACAAGCAAGCAAGCAAGCAAGCAAACATACAGGTGAAGCTAATAAAAGTGTGTTAAAAAAAATCCAAACTAATGTATTGCATTCGCAGTGGAAAATAAAAGAATTAGAAGTTAGTAAGTTAACCAAATAAACAAAAAATGAATTAAGCCTATTGGGGCACCACTTAAAAAAATGCGCTAAACGCTCTACCGCAAGGTGGTGTGGAAACGAGCGCATAATGGTAGGTAATAACCACTGATAGTTGTAGACATTTGATATTTCAAAATTTATAATAAATGTATTTACTTAAACATCAAAAGTGAAAATTAAACGTAATAGCAAGTAGAAATCGTGGAAATATAGAAAAGTGCTTTCCCCCGCCTATAACTCCACGAGTATTAATACTACATAAAAATGTGTCTGAACTATTTCGATAGAGAATCTACCTATGTTTAACTTTAATAACCACCTTTTTTTTCGTAGGACCATTCAGAACCGAGATATTGGCAAAAAATTATTTTTTGCCTCTACGCGTCGAGATGTAGAAAATTATGAAATTTGTAATTGTTATAATTAATTATTTTGGCTATTAGAGAGTCGCAAGTTGAGTATAGGCTAGTGAACATACGATCCAAGAGACGTCGAGACGCCGAGGTGTAGAAAATTATGAAATTTGGAATTATTATAATTAATTATTTTGGCTATTAGTGAGTCGAAAGTGGAGTGTCGGCCGGTGAACATACAATCCAAGAGACGTCGAGACGTCGTGACGTCTCTCCCATTTACCCACCGGCTTTAGCAAAACCGTTTTCTTAAGAGTCAACAAATTCATATATGACATAGATGGTATGTTACAATAAGCTACTTATGCAGGGTTTATTACAATAAGCTGTTTATACAGGCTGTATTACAATAAGCTACTTATACAGGGTGTATTACAATAAGCTACTTGTATAGGGTGTATTACAATTATTATGGTTTCTGTTGTTATTGTTGTCTTGCCATGGCACCAAAAAAATACTGTGCTCCGAAGGGTTGTTTGAGCAACTCGGAAAATAATGTGAGTTTATTCTGTTATCCTCTTGGCCCGTTAATATGTTTATATGTTACAATTAAAATATTTCGTAGTAATATTTTTTGTTTATTACATGTTCAATTTGGGTAAAGAACACTGGAAGGCAAGCCTTTCAAAATAAAATCAGTAAAATTTGTTCACATCATTTTACTGATAACATGTTTACGAATATTGCAAAAAATAAACTAAGAAGTACTGCTGTCGCTACTCTTTTTAACTTGGCATAAATGTAATGTCTAATTACTATTAAATGTTAAAACACAGACCAAAAGTTACCTATTTATATAATATGCTTACTAAAATATACATATAACTTTTAGTAGGTATCTACTTAAATGTTTTTTTTACTGTTTTCTTAACTAAAACTAAAAAAGAAAAGCTAAGAAAACACCAATCAGTCCATCTGCAAATCAGATACATGGTGCAGCATAAGGTGTTCTGCCAATATGTGTCTTTATCCAGTAAATGCTCTCTGCCAAATTTTCTGGTAGACCTGACATTACTTTTTTATTTTTCAAGTAAAAAGACAGCTTTCACAAGTACCCTTTAATTAGCGATATTTCTAGTAATAATAATAATTAGTTACATTACTTTTCCGCACTAGTGTGGAAAAGCGCAACTTTCAAAATTATAATGCGTGCGGAGAAGTATTTTTCAGCTGGGAAATGTAACCGCCTAGCAACCATAACAAAAAGTAATATCAGTTATGAGAAGTGATATTTTTATCCAAACATTAGAACCAAAAAGCGGCACTTATTAATACAATCGAAACAAAATATTATTTTAAATAGATGCCAGAAATAGCTAGAGATAAAATTTAAGTTGAGCCTGGTCTTCGGTTCAACTGTTTGTGAATCCTTGCCGTAAATGTTTAAAAATTTGAATAATGTCAGTAAGTACGTTTGGAAATTGAAGTATAAATGAGGAAGATAAAGCCCAATCAATTTTAATTTTCCAGGACGTCAAATAAGAAGTAAATTGCAAATGTAGAAACACATTCAAATTGCAACTTATTTTCTGTACTTGTGTAGTATTTTAAAAGAAATTACGAAATTGACTTAAAAGATTAACTTAAGTTAATGTGTTGCAAATCTTGCAAGAATAATGCGGTTTAATACCAATATTTCAAAATCTTGAAGTTCCAGTAGTTAAATTGAATTATTGGCATGAAGCTCGTTAACAACCACAAAGTACAAAAAATATTTAAATGTACGAGAAATAATTTTCGGAATCAATTAATTGTCTACCTTAATAATTAGAAAATCATAATACTCAATTTCCTCCTTAACTTTACACTTGAAGATGTATAATAGGGAATTTAATGTGTGTTCAACTTGTATTATAGTCCAGATGTAAGGAATTAAATTCATATCCAAATTGTATTTATAGATGCAAACAAATTGTTTTGTACATGCGTCGCTGGTACCATTCCCTTCTCACCGACTTTTACACGAGGATACTGTAGCCATCCTCAATTACCGTACAGGGTTCATGTATTGCCCACAACGCGCCGTTCAATATACGTCGCCGTAGGGCGTGAACTAGTAAACCTAGAGAGCTAACTCTTTTTCTATTTTATTATTAAAAACGAAGCATTTGATTCCCATCCATAACTGAGGCACTTTGGTTGTATTTCAGATGGCCATCGGCATATTACATATAACTAATGCTGCAAATCGTTTCTGTGTATCATGGTCGTAGAGTACAGATGTACTTACTGTCACCGGCATTCACCTTGACCGCGAAACTCTTTCTCCAGTCCAGTCTATTATTAGCTTTCGAGTTGTGTTCTCGTTAAGTCACTTGTGCGTATTGCATATTGTTTTTGTGTTTTTATTTTATTTGTTGTACTGTATTGTTGACATTAATTTAATATTAAAGCATGGCAGAGGTACGCAGGGGTAGAAAACGGCCATTTGCTGACAAAATGAATAAATTCATAGGTGATTTCCCGGATTTATTTTATAATGGTGCTAAAATAATTTGTAAAGTGTGCGAGAAAAATTTGATGTGCTGAGATAAACGTGATTGTGGACTTAACGTAAATAGTGTACACCATAAAAATAAAAAAAAATGGCGTGCCTTCAACAACACAGTCTATGTTTGATTCACTATTAATGCTGATTGCCTGTGATGTTTCGCTGCACATACTCTATAAACAACCATTTTGAGAGTTCTGGAATAAATACAATGCCCAGGTGAAGTTGCCAAGTCGCACAACTTTATGTAACTATCTACCAACTGTACACGTAGACATGGTAAATAAGATGAAATGTGAATTAAAAAATACACGGCTGTGGTTATCTGTTGATGAGACAACAGATTGTAAAAAAAATATATATTTTAAATGTTATAGTATGACTACTGGACCCTCTCAAACCGACAGTTCCACTGTTACTAGCTAGCAAAAGACTAAGTCAGTGTACTAGCAAAACAATTACCAGGGTGGTGGTGGAGACGTTAGAAAAATTTGTGTTAAAAAGTCAAGTGTTGATGTTTGTGACTGATGGCGCCGTGACAATGTGTTCGGTAGGCCGTTCTTTGCAAGAACAAGGTTGTACGTTTATACATGTTACGTGTAAAGTTCATGCTTTACATCTTGTGGCAGAGGTGGATGCATTAATAGAAAGTACAAAAAAGTGATTCTTAAATCTTCTAAACGTCTCCGTGCATTTCATAGCAAGTGCCCCGGTATTCCAGAACCACCACAGCCGATTCTTACACGTTTGGGAACATGGTTGCAGGCAGCTTTTTATTATGCTGAATATTTCCAATAAATAAAAGCTGTGATACTACAATTCAATCCAAATGAGGCTGCAGCTATTAAGGAAAGCCAGACAAAATTCGAAGATATTTCCGTTGAAACAGCTTTAAAAAATATTGCGAAGAACTATAAACCATTAAATGAAAGCATAAAAAAGTTAGAAAACAGTGCGTTGTCGTTAGCGGAGTCACTGCAAATAGTAGACGAAGTAAATCTACTGCTACACGCTATAGGTGACGAAACAAACGAGCGCGTTAAAGAAAAGTTCGCAAATGTGTTAAATAAAGACACCGGTTTTACCAAATTAAGACAACTATGTGATGGTACAGCCCCAGATTCGTTAAGCGCGTTCAAATACTATTTTACGTATGCGTGTATTACATCAGTAGATGTCGAACGGTCGTTTTCAAAATATAAGAATATATTTTCACTAAAGCGAACATCACTCATGGAGACAACCATAGAAACATACCTGATGCTGCAAAATGGCTACACATCTCCAGTTTGTGATAAGCAAGCTAGTTCATCAAGCTAGTTAATAGGGTAAGTTTTACATACATTGTTATAAATTGTAAGAGTTTATTGTTTCTCGTATTAGTTAATTTCGCGTACGCCACTGTCCCACGGAACATTTTTGACAGCCCTACATATAACATTTTGCTATTCTTTAGAGTAAAATTTGACTTTTTTACCCATCACATGATATAAATACACTGGTATGCTATTCTCGCGACGAATTTCGCTCACTTCTGCGCATGACGTCGGTGACGTTACATAATGTGGCGCGAAATTTAAATTATTAAAATTGTGAGGGTATTGTTTTACTGTCAAGTAGTTATCAGTGCTTTTAAGACAACTATTGTGTATTTTTAAAATACCAGAGTGTGTTTTGACGGGTTGTAGAAATAGGATAACCAAAAGAACTGATATAAGATATATTTCCATTTTCCTAAAAACGAAAATATTGTGAAACAGTGGATTGTGGCCTATCGACGCAGTGATAAAATAAATTTAAAACTTAGTAAGTTATCTAATACCTAATCATAACCAATAGAAACATTATGGTAATAAAGCTATTCTAGGCAAATTTTAGAACGACAATAATTTATTAATATTTCAGCTATATCTTGTAAAATTAATTACAAAACAGGTGAAAATTTTTATTAATTACACTATGAACAATAATCAAATAACACTAACTACTAGTTTGACAATAATTGCTTACAGGTAGCTTGAATTTTACTTTTGAATATGATCGATTTATTATAAAAAGTATTTGAATATTCAACTCATTTTTCATATTTGAGGTAAATTTTTAATTCTAATTTTTTTTAGTATTTTTCTCTAAACTTAAAAATGAAGATAGTTATCTCAACCTATTTGTAGGTTTTCATAATTTTTGTGTACATATATATCGGCCGGTGAATATCTCCATGCGAACTTCATTTTTTAGACGAGCAAAGCTTTTGTATATAGTAACCATTTCGGAAAAAAGTAAAAAAACCGCTGCAAATTACTTGGGGATCAGAACTTTCTCACCGTACTAAAACTCGACGTGTGGTGGAGTTTATAATAAAAGTAATTTTTGACGTTTCAAAAAAGTCACTTTTTTTGAGGTTTCAAAAAAGTCACATTTTATGACGTTTCAAAAAAGTCACATTTTATGACGTTTCAAAAAAGTCACATTTTGACGTTTCAAAAAAGTCACATTGGTGGAATGTCACTAATATTTTTTTAAACCGATTTTGCTCATCAACGAACGCAATCTCTTCCTTGATCTCTAGAATGTGTGTACCAAGTTTGAAAGCTTTATCTCAAGAATTGTTGCTGCTATCGCGAACACAGACAAACAGACACACAGACAGAAATTTTTTTCTGTCTGAAATTTTGTGTATCTTCATAATTCATCGAGATTCGTCCAGAAATGCAATAAAAATTTTCAAAATTTTTTTCACGAATACATAACTTCCTCACATTGAGGGGTGAGGAATTAATAATGAAGATTTTTATCTGCCTACATAATAAAATGTAATATAAAAACTCTTGTTAAATATGTTTTGACTTTATACAATACATTAAAAATAAAAATTACTTATCGTGGAAAAAGCAGAACGACAAAAAATATGGGAGAAAGCATAATTGATGGCAAAGGCATTAGCTTCAGCAATGAGTGTCTATTTCAAACCAGAAGACTATAATACAAACGGTATATAAAGTTATAATATTAACATTTTTAGGTTAGGTACCTCCACAAATTAGCAAAAAAATTTGCAAACTTATTGAATTGAATTACCAACTTTCGTTTCGTGTAATAATATATATCTTTCTACTTAAGAAAGAACACACAAAAAGCAAATAAAACAAATGCAAATAAACCCATATTCAGATCATTTGATCGCAGCGCCATATGCGACGTGGTGACTTTTAGTTCCCAATACTCTACTTCACGTGCCCGTAAGTCGAGCACAACCTCGTCTGTATGTCGGAAAATGTCCGACTTTCCTCACACTCTAGATGCCTAGAGTAGTATACACTTCGCTGCATTACTAGGAAGGTCAAGTTCTCAAGATCTTCCCTGTCTCTTCAGCTGCGGGTGGCATTAAGACTGAAGAGGGATGGGCACCAGTGTTGACCATCTTTCTCATAAAATACAAGGCACCATAGGTGCGACTGCTCGGATGCTCCAGGGCTGGAGCTCCCGGCCAAAACTTTGGCCGAGGCAGAGCCCTCAGCAATATTATTGTATTTGTCTTTTACACCCAAATTAACAGAGCTAAGCTCGGCGCAGAGTAGTCATCATTACCACGAGTTATCTATTCTGCGCCTAGCTTAAATTAGCTATAACTCGCGAGTGTGTTAACTTAAAGAGTCGGCTCAGTCAAATGGGTCACAGTTAACTTCTCAGTTTGACTTCTTGATCAGATCTTGGCACGTAGAGGGTTGAACGAGTTGATTCGGCTCGGCAGTCGGCGAACTAAATTCGGTACTCGATTGTTAATTTTTGTTTTGCAGTGAAATGGATCTTGTATTCATGAATGCCAGGGTCGAACAGCTTTTTTATCTCATGAGCCGAGCAGCTCGGTTGGTCACAGTTGCACAGTACTTCACAGTGCTACTTTTCATTTTAAATATTTTTTTTATTATGTTGTCTCTGTAGGTGAGCACGCGGTCAAAATTTCAAAACTCGGCGCCTATGCAAGGCATGCTTTTAGTTGATCCGTTGTAAGTGCAAGAAAGAATTCGAGCCATGATGCAACTACGCAAAAAATACATGAAGTACACTGACTTGTAACCTGTCCCGAGCAAACACCGCGTTGGGACCGCTGTTTGCCTCCTGTTAAAATGGACGTGTTCTGTGGCTTCTAATTGACACAGATACGTCGAAATATGTAACTTTGCTCTAAGAAACCAGCAAAATGTTATATGAAGGATCGATAGATACCCGAAATACAACCAAAATGCCTCAGTCGTGGATTACAACCAAAGCCTTCGTCCTTAAGAATAAAACATGAAAAAATTAGCCCTATAGGTCCATTAGTTCCCACCATACAGTGACTTGCAAAAAACATCGCGTTACGAGCAGTGAACCCGAAATATATCAACCCTGCATGGTATTTGGGGGTGGCTACAAGTGTCAATGCAAAGAGCATCGCATGTATCAAACAGTTTGCTTGCATTTAAAAATGCAAGGCACGCAACTGTAATAACCAGACTATTAATAAATATCTTGCAAATAATGTAATATACAACGAAAATACATTTTTCTAAATTAATTTTTATAATATTTTATTTATCGGAACACAATTTAAAATAAATTATATTCAACATTTTTTTTTGTAAAGCTGAAGCTTTTAGAGACCTAATAGAAACAAAAAAAGCTATTTTCTTTTCATTCTGACAAATTAAACTAAATTAGTTTTAATTTATTTCCACATCAGCCCACGTATTACTTTGATCTTTATAAAGACGAATTATGAAGAGGAATACAACAACAACCACTTTCTCTTTAAAAGAATTAATAAACTGTACAAAAAAAAACAAATATTGAGATTTAATGGAGCAGAGCAACACATAATTATGTTTGAAAATTATATCGGTTCACTGCATTATTATACAAACTTAATTTTAATACATATCTGTTATTTATGATATTACAGCTCTACAAATTCAGTGAGATACAAGAAAGACACAATGGAATCTGTCTATCGTACTCACGCATCTATCTGCGATTACGGAAACAGTTTAGTGAAATATACCGATTTGCACAAAAATTTACAAAAAGTGTGGAATTGGCCGTCCGCCACCATTAGAATAATAAGGGTGTTTCAATAAGAGCGCAATATTTCAAGGTTCAATAAAACATTGTTTTCTGTTGCACACTATTGAAATATTTATTGAGTTAAAATGTAGACATTTGGGAGTTATGTATGGAACAACACATCTGGTAAATGGCCGTCACGGCTTTGCTGGCACATGCGTACTCTTTTGGAGAAATTTTGAATAACGGTGTTGCATACATGTGGCAGAATTCCATTGATATATCGTCTAATTTCGGCCTTCAATTCTTCGGTGGTCGCGGGCTTGTTGGCATAAACCTGTGACTTCAGATAACCCCACAGCCAAAAGTCCAAAGGTGTTAAATCGCAAGTACGTGGCGGCCAATTTTGGTCACCAAACCGAGAGATGACATGACCAGGAAAAGTCTTGTGCAAGACTGTCAATGCTTCACGGACGGTATGGCAAGGGGCACAGTCTTGCTGAAACCACATGTCGTCGAGAGCAATATCGTTCAATTGAGGCATAAAAAAACTGGGTTATCATAGAACGATAACGTTCGCCATTCACCGTTACTGCATTACTTGCCTCGTGTTCGAAGAAAATGATTCCTCCAAACCATAATGCACACCAAACGGTGACACGTTTTGGATGCATTGCTTTCTCATGAATCATTCATGGATTTTCTGAGCCCCAAATGTGTCAGTTTTGCCTATTAACGAAGCCATCGAGGTGAAAATGGGCATCATCACTGAAAATGATTTTGTCCGCAAAATTCACTTCTTGTTATGCAAGGATCCAATTGGTGAACTTTCTTCGCTGTGCATGGTCTGTTGGCAGAAGTTGTTGAGTTAATTGGACTTTGTAGGCTTGGAGAAGCAAATCTTTAGTGAGAATACGCTGAAGATTGGCTGTTGTAACGTCCAATTCTTGTGCACGATGACGAATCGACGTCCCTGAACTCTCGGCCACACTCTCGCGAACTGCCGTAATGTTTTATTTTGAACGACCTCTACGAGCTCGTGTCGTGTGTTTCACCTCACTAACCGAACCAGTACTTTCGAATTTTTCGATTATTCTTTTCACAGTAGATGACTGAGGAACATTATTTGGACCGAAAATTGGACGCACTTTACGAATCGTGGCAATCAAACTTTCACCATTTTGATAATAATGTTTAACAAACAGGACGCGTTCTTCTATCGTGTAATACGCCATGTTTACTAACTCCCATCTGTGTCCTATCGACGTGGCATGTCATAATCTTGTGACATCATGACAGCCAAACTGGCGCGCAATTCAAATCTTACGCTCTTATTAAAACACCTTTTATAATAGTTTTATAGGGCCGAATCTAGCACCGACGTGTCGGAACTCGATACCAAAAATAAAGCAACGGTTGCTAGTAAGTTAGTAGTTTGGATGGGTAATATTGCCGCCCATCTTCTAGTGGCTCGTATATCAACTTAAAACACAGAAGCTGACACAATGATTGTGTAGTGGATATTCCATCCTTTGGAGGGGATGTAAAACTTATTCGTTCATTCGGAAGAAGATGGTTACATCTCAAAATACATAATTTTTCAAGAGAGCGATTAATACAGTGGACGCGTAAGGTCTATCAGGCCTAGGCGAAAATTATTTCTGAAATAATTTTTGGTTCGAGCGCCTGCGCTTCTGTGCGCTTCAGTACCTTCAAACCAGGTAGGATATACGTGTCACAGTAGTTGTGAAGCAGTGTAGTGAATAACAACGATTTTATAACATATTTCGGTCTCTCAGGCCCGACGCGCCCCGTCTTGTGAGTATTTTCTCCGATCTATAATATGAGCGTTTATTTGACCGAACAATGGATGACTATGCAAGAGAAGTAGAAAGATTGACGCAGATGTATGAGGAAGTCGCCACAGATGAAGAAAATTTTTCGGATTCCGATGATTCCGTGGCTGACCCACAGTATGAAGAAGTTAGTGATCATCAATCTGAAAGCGGACTTGAATTAGAGGAGGATGAATTATATGAGGAGTTACTTGTTGAGTCTAGTGCTAGTGAACGTAACCATTTGCAATTCGAAGCAAAGGATGGCACAAAATGGAGAAAAATGTGTTTCCCAAAAAATGTTCGAACAAGACAAGACAACATAATTGTGAGACTTCCTGGAGTTACTGGTCCTGCAAAAAATGCTGCATCTCCACGAGAATATTGGCACCTTTTTATCGATGAAAATATCATGAAAGAATTAGTACAATGTACAAATGTATATATTGAAAGTATATCTCACAAGTATACACATAAATCTGATGCGAGGTCAACAAATATACCAGAATTGAGAGCTCTTTTTGGCTTACTCTACCTAGCTGGGGTATATCATGGGGGCAGAACATCTGTTTATGAATTTTGGTCTAATGATGGTACAGGTTTGGATATATTTCCAGCTACAATGGCACTCAAAAGATTCCGTTTTTTAATGCGATATTTGCGAATGGATGATATTCGGACAAGGGAAGAACGCAAAACTCAGGATAACCTAGCACCAATAAGGAAAATATTTCAAGATATAGTGACAAACTGTCAGAAACACTACACAATAGGCAAATATGCTACCCTTGATGAAATGCTGTTGGCATTCAGAGGACGATGCAGGTTTAGAATGTATATCCCAAATAAGCCGGCACGATACGGAATAAAAATTTTCTCATTAGTTGACTCGCGCACATTCTATACTTACAATATAGAGGTTTATTGTGGTAAACAGCTCCCAGGTCAATTTTTCGTAAGCAATAGTTCTTCTGCCGTAGTAGATAGGCTGTGCTCACCACTATCAAAATCTAGAAGAAATATTACCATGGACAACTGGTTTACTTCCGTTGAAGCTGCTCATAATTTATTGAAAAATCATCAACTGACAATTGTCGGAACATTACGACGAGATAAGAGACAAATACCGAAAGAGGTTTTTACAAGAAGGCCAGCAAAGTCGAGCATGTTTGGTTTTACTAAAGATATGACCATCGTTTCGTATGTTCCAAAAAAAAAAAAAAAAAAATAAGCAGATTATTCTATTATCAACACTACACCATGATGATTACATTGATCCGAAATCTGGCGAAGAGACCAAACCTGAGATAATAACATTTTACAACTCAACAAAATGTGGAATTGATACTGTCGATCAACTTTCTGTAAAATATAATGTTGCTAGAAATACACGTAGGTGGCCCATGGTAATCCTATATGGACTCCTCAACATCGCTGGAATAAATGCTTTTGTCATATATAAAACCAATTCAAATGGCGTGAATGCGAAAGTTCCACGAAGAATATTTCTAAAACAACTTGGCAAAGAACTCTTGATGGATTATATGAAAACGAGAGTAAACTCCCAATACCTACCAAGAGAAATTCGACAGCTTGCAGCTAAAATTAGTGGCACTCAATTGGTAGAGCGTGCAGAACTAGTTGAAAATAAACGTGGAAAATGCGCTTACTGTAAAGATCGAAAAACAAGATATACTTGCCGATTTTGCAGAAAATTTATATGCCTAGAACATACTGTACCTGTTTGTCAAGAATGCGCAGCGAAATTTCCAGAATAAGTAATATACAGGGGGTTTATAGCAACATTCCCAAAAATGCATATAATTTTTTTTTACTTCTAATTTCTATTAAAACAACGGGAAAGATCATTTTCTTAGTTTAGTTTGTTAGATTGTATTTATATTAAAGATATATGTAACCCATTACCAGAAATATATGTATATTTTGGAAATTAAACTTTTATGTTTTTGGGTATGTCAGACCCAACGCGTTCTTTCGTGTGAAAATTAAAGACGCGTCCGCTGTAGGGTTAAAATCTTTTCATAAAGTTTAATTTCATGTAATACAAAAAGAAATTGCTATTTAGATGTTTTTGTTTTATTTTTGGGATATTTGCTATCAGTTTGATATGATCTAATCGATTTATTTTCTGAAACTTATACTTTTAATAATTTGAGAGATGTAACTGTTTTCTTTAGAGAACACATTTTGTTTTCGTTTTATATATTATGGTAGCATCACCGAATTTCATAATTTTTTTTATAAAAAAATAAAATAAAACTCCTAGTATACCGAATTTAATATTTATTTATGTACATCAATAAATTAACAAGTAGAAAACAAGAGGTTTTCAAACTTAGAACAAAAGGCTTTCCAAAATTCCTCATGTTTAAGAATTTAATAATTTTGAATGCTCTTATAGATTTTGATAAAAGCTAAGATAATACTGCGAAACATATTTCCTTTTCTCGATCAAGGACAATAGACATTTTTTTCTTTACATCAGTAAGTCCAGGTTTTGCTGTAAATGCTCTTTTAAGCTGAACATTTTTTCTCCTGGAACTTAAAATGTTAGCTTCATCAAAATGTTCTTGTTCAAACGATGTTCTGTAGAAGAGGATGCCAGAATGATCCTTGTCCAACTTTACCACATTAACGTCATGCAGCTTAATATTTTTGGGTAGGTTCAGAAATAGTTCTGCAGCTAGAGATTTTAGATCTAGAATATCATAGAGACATAACTCATTCACCTTATAAGGTTTGTCAGTTTATTTGCATTTCTGATTATGCATGCATATTGATCGGGTGAAAATATCGAGCTAGATTTCCTAAACCCTTTCACTTCTTTCTCTATCATATTGTGCATACTGTCACTCTCGTTTTGAGAATACCCAGTAATAGAAGATAAGGTTTAAATCCTCTTGGGTTTGCTGGCCTAATGTCTGCAGATATCTGAAAAGCCAGGTACCTATTTCATTCGCCCCTCTACATGCCTCTCCTTCATGCCACATGAAACACGTACCTTGATGATTTTTAAGATCGTACAAAGTAAAGTTGAATAAATTTAGTTTGGACCCGTAATAGAAAGAGGAAGCATCTCCTATAGGACATGGTAATACTGTTTGCAAATCGAAGACCAACACAATGGTCCTGTCATCTCTATTTTTGTCTTGTCCTTTCTCTTTTCTGCTCAACTCTTTCTCTATTATGTGGCTCATATATTTTTCTTCCATTTCTTATTTTTGCTGTTCATTATAATTCCTGTATTGTAGACAGAGCTCACTCTGATCTTTTTTTGGTACATAAAAAATAAATTGAACTTTTCATTGAAAACTTTGCTATATATCTGGCAGTTGGCAGATTGCACGTATTGTTCCTTGCATAGATCAGTGTAATCCCTGTGCAAGTCTGCAATACTTTTACTTCCATCGATATATTCTTTACTGGAATGAGATATACAATAATGACTTGGCATACGCAGAGTACTATTAATGCGTTCCCTGACTTTATTCTTTATAGCTTCGCTTATTCGGTGATGTTTACCATGTTTTCCTCTTTTGTCGTGTTCTACAACTCTTCCGCTCTCAAATACTAGCTGCTTTCTTAGAACAGTGGTTATAACTTTATGATTGCTTGCAAGAGTAGACATGAAAAATAATTTGCAAACTCAAACTACTTTTTGGTCTATTAAAAAAGATTATGCGTTATTGAGTTTTCTGGGATTTTGTGAATTTGTGTATTTATATCTTGGGTTAACAGTCTGCATACTGGATGATATGAATTCTCGCTGCTTTTCAATATCCTGCAAAGTCCGATAGTCACTGAAGATTTTCTCCCGCTGAGGATGTGATATTTTTTCTGAGCATTTTAACTTGCATTTTGAACCACATGTTGGCAACAGTACATTTGCTTCCCGAGTAACCTTTCCTTTTGATTTAATACCGTCTTTGGTCTTGATAACGCATATAGAGACATAACTCTGGCCTCTATTTCTCAGTTTTTTTCGATTAATTTTTCTTCCACATTTCGGGATTTCTTACTCTTCTGTTAGTGGTTCCTGCCCAGGGGGACGATGTTCTACTCTTCTCTTCTTATTTTTAGAAGGTAGACTATCTACTTCACTATCGGAAGAGCTACTGGAAGCCGAATTATAATTTGGATCTTGAATGCTATCATCATCAGGAAAAGATTCTTCTCTGGCACTTTTAGTAGATGATCGAGATTCTGACGAGCTGGATTCAGAGTCTGATGGAGAGGTATGCAACTGTTGGAATTTATCTGCTTGAGCAGGAATCCCTTCCGAATTCTCTGAAAAACTGTGAACTTTATACAATACGGAGATAAATATCAAAATCAGAATTACCTTCAACATTACCAGTTGCAGTCTCCGTATCTGCGGCACTGTCAGTATTCAGTTCCTCTGATACGAAAGCACAGTTGACGAGTTTGCACCTAAAATGTATTGGCCGTATCTCCTATTGGACTAATATTTTCTAACATATTATATATAGGTTACAACGAAAAACTCTACGATATGGCAACTATTGGTCATATCATCAAATAGTTACCTTCAATATTCCCATTCACCCTAGTACCTATTTGTGAAAATAGATTTTCCGACATAAGACCACAGTTAGGTAAGTAGTTGTTGTTTTCTGAAAGTAAAAAAAATATCAATATTAGAACGATGTATATTCTCATACCCTCATTCTAATCTTTATTTTCTAATTCTTTGACCGCATCTATTTCTGCACAACGATCTAAGGTGGAGTAAGTTTTCATGGAATCTTTTGTTAGATTATTATTTCCTAAAATATATACAGATTATTTATACCAAAAATGTAAAATCTAAAATATAACTACAAAAAGGTATTCTTAATAATAGATTTCATTAATAAGAACTTTGACATGAACTGTTTCCAGTATACCCTACATTTTCTAACCTTTGAAAACTCCATTCTATCTGAGAAATATTTTCTTAAAACAAAAAAAAATCGGTGGTAAAATATCTTTACAATTTACTGTCATTTTCCTTCAATATATTGATGGAATCGTTCTCGCAAGTTAGAACCACCTTCTGAGTGAATTAAAAGAAAAAAAATGATAGATCTTGATTTCTGGTGCAAATTTTTATGTTTACCTTTAACACTCTTCCGGAGCGGGAATATATCTGGAAGGCAAAGAAGTACAGGAGAGCTTTGCTCTAGGCTCGTACACCACGGTCTTCCAGGCAGAGGTTTACGCCATCCTAGCGGTGGCAGGTAGGGCTGAGGTTAGGAATGGGGCGGAACAGATAATATACATCTGCTCCGACAGCCAGGTTGCTCTAAAGGCGGTGTGCTCCCCCAGGACGAGATCAGCTCTCGTCCAGGAGTGTGGGGATGCCCTAGAAGAGCTGGCCAGGCATAAACAAGTCAGACTGGTATGGGTCCCGGGACATATGGGAGTTCCAGGCAACGAGAAGGCCGATGAATTGGCTAGACTCGGAGCCGAGGAACCCTGTCACGGGCCTGAGCCTATGTTAGGTATTTCAAGAAGGCAGGTCACAACGGCCCTCAGTGAGTGGGCCCACGAGACACTGAGGACGCACTGGAGGACCAACAGGGCCTGCAGGCAAACCCGAGATTTTGTGACGGGGCCGAACAAATCGAGATCGGCCTGGTTGCTGGGACGAAGTCGTAAGACTCTGAATCTCTTAATCGGTGTTCTGACAGGCCACTGCAGACTTAAGAGGCATATATCATTGATAGGTATTGAGGAAGACCCTACATGTCCAAGATGCAGGAGTGATGAAGAGACATCTTACCACTTCCTGGGACAATGTGAAGCGTTTGGGCGCCTGAGACACAGTATCTTCAGTTCTGAGGCGCTTCTAAGGTAGAAGATGAACTCCCTCGCAATGAGTGACATCCTGACCTTCATCAGAAGGTCGGAAAGATTCGATGAGGGAGCAAGAGAAGCACATGGCTGAGGGGACAGCTGGAGGTTGGTAAAAAAGGGCTCGTCTGTGGCCTACTTGTCAGGCGTCAGCCTCCCCCACCATTACCATTACCATTACCATTAACACTCTTCGTTACAATGTTTCTGTCTAATACTTTTCGATCAGTTTCACTAAGAGATCTATTTACATCATAATTAGGCTAATTAACCATATCCATGGCCCGTTGTGTACGTTTTTTTTTGTCCATGGTAAAAAACTAAAAATTTACTTCATTACTTACGGTATATTTCAAAAACTGTATATCAAAATATATGTAGAATACAGTTACATCTTAAAAAAATATCCTATCTGAAGTGGACTAAAAAATAAAATTATGCCATTTTATAACTTTAAAATGGTTATATTCGTGAGTATAACACTCTTGCAAGAAAGAAAATGGAAATCTTATAGTGCTTGTAATATACAATAAGGCTACATTTTGAAATGTGACCCTTCTGAAGAGAAATCTTGGATAACATTTGTCACACTTCATTTTGTCACTTTTTTCTCATACAAATAATCAAAATTCATACTTACTCGAGTTCCTAAAACGTTACAACACAAGATATCACTTTCTTCTTATTAGAATCACAAACGAATCTTTGTATAAACTGAGATGGAACCCTTTTTATCATAAAGAGCGAGACGATTCCTATGACAGAATCAAAATGTTATAACAGTTTTCTTGAGAAGTGGTGCTAAATTTTTTAAGAACCAAAGAGTTACATCTGTCATCTCATGGCGATTACGTGAAAGCTCACATGTAATCTTCTTTCCCATGAATAGGTATTTTGAGCGGATTGGAATAAAAAACTCAAAAATCACATTTTTTGAGATGTAACCCTTTTCTTTCATATGAACAATATGGTCCCTTGTCACTTGATAAGTAAAATATCCCTACTCTTCGACAAAAAGGAAATTTTACAAAATGTCCACGCTAAATGTTTACTGAGAGTACTAGTTCTTTATTTATACGTTTCTTTTTTTTAATACATATATTTAATATTTTCTGGGAGAGGGCCAATTGGTGTTAGTTGGCCTAGAGCCCCGAAGCCTAAATCGAGTCCTGTAAAGCATTGTCGAATATTTGCACCTAAATTACATTTCCTTTTCATTAACTGCAGTACCATTAAAAAGTTAAAATTAATGAATGTTTTGATTTGTTTGATTTGTCCCCGTTTAGATTATTTCTGCTTTGACTGCTACGCTTTTATAAAACATACTTGTAAATAATTAATTTAATCCCGCTTGGCTAATAAATTAATTCATGTTTAATGTCAGCCTCTGACGAACATGAAATCTACCTCATAAGTTTTTAAATCAATAATGAATTCGTTACTTTATACGTGTCAGTGATTCTAAATTATTTGTTAATTTTTAATCGCCTTATATTAAATGATAAAATACAGATTATGTCATTCTGAAACAGCTGTTTCGTCGTAACTTCACTGAACTATATGGAGCTCTAAGTTCCAATACGAGAATACACATTGCACATTATAAGACAAACAATTATTTTTTATCCGATATACCCAGTATACTACTATTGCATATACACCATTAAATAGGTCATGTGCAAGTTGCGCTTGTGGGTGCTGTATTTACAAGATTCAGCTTTTTTAACACCACCCATTTTTAATTATAAATTTTTAAGAAAATTCGAATGAGTTGATGTTATTTTTAGTAATATATTTTAATCTTTGTGTGTTTATACGTCACTATTAAATTATATTCTCTAGATATTATAAAACTACAGCCTTCTATAAGATGCTGAATATCCTCTTAAATACCGGACAGGATTGTACATCTGAATGCGTCTTAGAGAAGCTGTAGTTTATCCCAATTATACTTTTACTAGTCTACCCCTTATTATTAAACTTTATTACGTTCGTGAGTTAACTTGTTAAGTACATAGAATAACAAATAATAAAGTTATAAAATTCGAGTCCCATGTTCCTTGAAATCTATTCGTTTTTAATGGAAGGGAGAGAAAAGTCTTCTATAATCAGCTCACACTTCAAGAGTTCCGTTATATCTACTCTTTGTGATATACTGATATACATTTAAAAGGTAGCATTGAAATAGAAATTTTTTTACGTGCCGTAAAACATTAACAAAGGCAGTATCTTACAAAATTTGTTTATGTGTTAATTAGAAACAACATGCTCGCAGCTCACGAAGTAAAGATAGTATGTAGTTAATATTACGACGAAATTGCTATACCCATCATAGTTCTTAATTAAAATTAAAGTACTTTCAGTAACAAGCAAATTAAAATCATCCAGAGAAACTGTCGTATGGTACTATACCAGACATCCTTTCTACCATGAAGAACTAAGTAATGGAATTCATTTCCTAACCACATTTTCCATAAGTCTTATTAGTTAATGAGCCAAATGGGTCAGCCGGTACCATTTGAGGATCCAACGGTTCTTTGGGTTTTTAGGTTTTTTATTAAATTTCAGAAACACATCAATGTACTTTGTTGGAACTGCTAATTTTCTCAATAAATTAATATATTATTCTGAATTCAAAAATTATTTTTGCCTAATAAGTGCTCTGAAATCATAAATTTATTATCTGAAATTAATTAGTATTATCAACAACTTTTTTTCTTAACATCCGTTTTTTTAAATAAATATTTTGGACTGCATTCTTTATAAATTATATGGATATCAACTGAATTATAAGTAATGCTGCAAATCGTTTCGGTGTATCATGGTCGTAGAGCACAGATGTACTTACTGTCGCCGGCATTCACCTTGACCGCGAAACTCTTTTTCCAGTCCAGTCTATTATTAGCTTTCGAGTTGTGTACACGTTAAGTCACTTGGGCGTATTGCATATTGTTTTTGTGTTTTTATTTTATTTGTTGTACTGTATTGTTGATATCAATTTAATAATAAAGCATAGCAGACGTACGCAGGTGTAGAAAACGGCCATTTGCTGACAAAGTGAATAAATTCATAGATGAATTCACGGATTTATTCTATGATGGTGCTAAAATAATTTGTAAAGTGTGCGAGAAAAAGTTGATGTGCTGGGATAAGCGTGATTGTGGACTTCACGTAAATAGTGTACACCATAAAAATAAAAAAAATGGCGTGCCTTCGACAACACAGTTTATGTTTGATTTACTATTAATTCTGATTGCCTGTGATGTTCCTCTGCACATACTCGATAAACAACCATTTCGAGAGTCCTGGAATAAATACAATGCCCAGGTGAAGTTACCAAGTCGCACAACGTTATGTAACTATCTACCAACTGTACACGTAGACATGGTAAATAAGATGAAGTGTGATTTAAAAAATACACGGCTGTGGTTATCTGTTGATGAGACAACAGATTGTAAAAAAAATCAATTTTAAATGTTATAGTACGAGTACTGAACCCTCTTAAACCGACAGTTCCACTGTTACTAGCTAGCAAAAGACTAAGGCAGTGTACTAGCGAAACAATTACCATGGTGGTGCTGGAGACGTTAGAAAAATTTGAACTGTCAAAAAGTCAAGTGTTGATGTTTGTGACTGATGGCGTCGTGACAATGCGTTCGGTAGGCCGTTCTTTGCAAGAACAAGGTTACATGTTTATACATGTTACGTATAAAGTGCATGCTTTACATCTTGTGGCAGAAACTATTCGAAAAGGTTTCCAGAAGTGGATGCATTAATAGCAAGCAAGTACAAAAAAAGTGTTTCTTAAATCTCCTAAACGTCTCTGTGCATTTCATAGTAAGTATTCCGGTATTCCTGAACCACCACAGCCGATTCTTACACGTTGGGGAACATGGTTACAGGTAACTTTTTATTATGCTGAATATTTCCAACAAATAAAAGCTGTGCTACTACAATTCAATCCAGATGAGGCTGGAGCTATTAAGGAAAGCCAGACAAAATTCGAAGATATTTCTGTTGAAACAGCTTTAATAAATATTGCGAAGAACTATAAACCATTACATGAAAACATAAAAAAAAATAGAAAACAGTGCGTTGTCGTTAGCGGAGTCACTGCAAATAGTGGACGAAGTAAATCTACTGCTACACGCTATATGTGATGCAACAAATGAGCCCGTTAAAGAAAAGTTCGCAAGTGTGTTAAATAAAGACACTGGTTTTACCAAATTAAGACACTGTCCCACGGAACATTTTTGACAGCCCTAATTATAAGTTAAATTCCAAATCCGAATAAAATAGTTTTACTAAACCTTATTGTACTAGATATTTAGTGCGCCGCTACTGCTCGAAAAAAAACATTTGTTTACGAAGAGGATCGGTTGCGTGCGCTGAGAGACGAATTCGGGTGTTTTTAACGGCAGACAGGTTAGTGTTGCCACCTTATCCCGATTCGAGGCAGTTTTGAGGTCCACAAGGGACAAAAAGATAATCACTTAATTTTGTGGGATTTTTTAAAACTTTGCAATAAATGAATTAAATAATATTTCTTTTGTTATTGATCGCTGCTTTTGTTTTATTTAATTGGTCATCCCCACCATCTTGTGGTCATAAAGGGAATCAACAAATATTGTGCTGGTTCATTTGGGTGCCACTTAGGTCTAGTGGAAATGTGATAAACTTGAACCTAATGTTATACGTATGAAATAGAGCATCTGCACATGATGTCACTGTTTTGAAGGTCGTTGCTTGGAGGATAAACAAATAACAAATCATAACATCAATTCAGTTCCTCATAACTGATATAAAAATACCATTGTATTTATTTAATAACTTTTAATTTTGACATTTTTAATTAAAATGACAAGTTTTTGTACTGTGGTGGATTGTTAAAATAACGTGGCAAGAGACAGCGTCAGTTTTTATGTAATTCCATCAGTCCTTGATAATCATAAATAATATAATCAAATGGCGTGTAATAATAATCACTATACATGATCAAAACCAAATTTTCTGACAGCAAACACAGGAATACGTTCACAATAAAATATTACAACCAATCACTAAACTAGTATGTGACTATTGATCATTTTAGATCACGTGACTTTGACAGGTCTCGGCCATTTTGCTTGAGGGGCAACCAGTTTCCAGTCTTTCAATTTCCTATTGTTTGGTGTGTCGACTAAGCAGCTTTCTGAGTTGTTCAATTCATATTTAATGTTTATACTGCACGTACCATTTATGTATTAGATACAGAGATAGTTAGCTAAATCTTTACAAGAAGAATAAACCCATTTTCAGTGAGGAGCCCTACATTTGTGTTGTGAGCACTATTCTTAATTAACTGTTGTGATAATGTCATGCAGTGAATATTATTTAACCCTTAGTGGTGATGTGAAGTGTCGCTACGATGAGAAAATAAAGATAATAGAGAATATTGACCCATACACCCTTGGAATCTTAGATCTTTCTGCATATTTAAGTATTTTACCATGTGTATCCATTATTAATATGGTAAATTACTTAGTGTTGACACATAGTTTCTACATAGGCCAGCAGTTAAAAGCTTATAAAACCTTGCAGGCATACAAATTTTATGAAGCTGGATTTGTGCAAGTTAGTGCAAGAAAGATAAACGCAAATGCATTCATTGTTATGGGCAAGGTAAATTTTATCTCTGTTTAATAGGCCTGATGGAGTTTCGGTAAATATTTCAAAGCAATCTATGATATCTGCAACTTTATTGAAAATGTTTAAACGGAGACAAAATACTTTTAGTTGAAAAGGAGGAAGCCACATTATTAAATATGGAAAACATCATATCAGCTTTTGGAAATCCGGTGAAATAAAGTGCCTTTGAGTCGTTGTTCAAACATGATTCTTCTGATAAATCCATTGCCATTAGTTGTTTCTGTAAAGCATGAATTTTTCCTTACAAAAATTCAAATCACTAAACACTTTGTTTAAATGGTCCATATCAATCTCTGTTTGCACTTTAACACCACTGCTATCCTCTCTTCACCATATTCCATCGAGGTCGAGGGCCCTACCACAGGTTCCACAACTTCCTGTATTGCAACAGGCTCATCTTAAAAGATTAATTACAATGAAGAATTTTCTTTAATTACCAATAATAACAAACATTTGTACCATTTTCGGACGTTTTCTTCGATTTGCAATCCTATAAAGTCTCTCAATAGCTTCTTGGTCTTTGGTATTAATTGACGTGTACCCCATATTTTGACTAGGAATCCAATCAGGGTTATCTTTATCCTCAAGTTCTGCGGGCTACCCTAAAAACGCATTAAATTGTAACAAGCTGAGGGCCCCTCTAACTAAGAAAATATATATTTATATAGCTTTGAAGCACATTTTTTACCATTTAATACATTTTACAAAGACACTTACCTGTTATAAAGTGATTTGAATAGATTGGAGTGTTTTTAAGAAAGGTTTCAATTAACTCTCTTCGTTTCAAAGACTTAACCCAGCGTATTCGCCGTTCATTGGATAACGTCTCTAATTTTTCACCCCGACCTTTTAAAACAACAGGTATCCTAAAAAATCGCACTTCTCTTTCTGCCCTTTTACCACATATTATTACCGCACAAAACGATGGAATTTAATTTTTTTTTGTTTTAAAATGAGGTTATTTCATTGACATAAAATGTTTGGTTGCCCCTCAGGCAATATGGCCGCCGTGTTGTGACGTCATCCTAAAATAATCAATAGCATTTGAGGTTAGGGTCTCTTCTTCATTTTACCTCCAAGCAAGTTACCCACACCCATAAGGTCATGTGTCGTAGATGCTCTATTATGTTCTTCCCCGGAAAATTGATGTGGTCCGAAGTTATAAATAGGCCTCGGTAGATTTTCAGTGTCTGTATAAAGTCTAACATTTTTTATATTTTACTAACTAATTTTTATTTTACTACCTAATTTAAACTAATTGGAACAATTTAAACTTGGCGGAATTTTTAAAGAAAATATGGGATATTTTATGCTTGCGCGTGGGATAATTTGTTATACACTGACAATGAGACAGGTAGAACGAGGAAGGCCACTGTCACAGCAAGATTAAAATTGTTGGCATGTAGAATTTGGATGACCAGCTACGTTGCTTTGAATGTTAACTTTGTGAGTGGAAAGTGTTGGCAAGGCGATGCCGACTTGTGGAAAGAGCTGAGCTGTTGTGAGTGTTATTAGGCCCAAGCCGTACACTCGATAAACGGATAAAGGAGTTATAATGTTTACTTTTACTGACGTCTCTACGACCCAAAAAGATACGTAAATTAGGAAAATTTTAACTTCGAACCTCTGGGTATCTAAGCACTACCTATTAACTTGTATCTGACTTAAGTGCTTCGTGAGTGAACAGTAAGTTGTTGATATACATTTCTAAAAGATTTGCAAATCCGCCCCGTGCTGTTGAACTAAAGTCATGTAAAAATTTTACCTTTATTTAAACTTGATTATCATTGACTGTTTAAGTAGCTACACATTTTTCCATCTTATAATGGTAACAAGTTGCTTTAAGTTAAAGAAAAACATACTATTTTAAACCCAAAAGATGGTGGCGCCCAATAATAAATAAGTTAGTTAACTTTATATTTTTTTGTACCATTTATGTAGGCGATTGCCTTGTCTGACTTTGTTCTTATTTTATCTAGTTGTAAGTTGATTTGATTTATTCGCTTCCCCGCCCGGAGAAGAAAGTCGTAAATGTTGCTTATTTTGAATAAATGTATTTTGCTATTAAATTTTAATTTCATTCAATAAAATTTACTTAACTATTTTAAGGATATGATGACAGATGTTATACATCCTACCTTATTCTCAATAAAAAACTGACTACTAGTGAAAAAGTGGCAGTTCCAACAAAGTAAATTTATATTCCTAGGCACAAATTGCATTCCAAACAAGTTATTTTTGATAGAATTTTTTCATATATTGAAAAATGAAGATAGTTTAGTGACGATTTTTATAAATTGACCTATAAAACATCCTGTATTACACCAATTCAACTCAATTTTGATATATCATAGTTTAACATCCAGCAGATTGTTCATTACACTTTTGTTACATTTATCCTGGGACACAGTTTATATGTCGCTGGTTGTGATACAAGCAGTAAAACATTTTTACTGCTACACAAAGCACTTACCACTACTTCGTCAACTATTCGCGCATGGGTCTGCAACACCAGTTTCCTACATATTAACAGTGGACGTGTGCTCTGAATAGCACTTAAATTATCCACAATATTAATGATTTTATATTCCTTAGCTTCGTCAACACAAATCCACACGTACTGATTTTTCGCGTCCTCCGTAATATTGTTGAGAATTGTTATTATTTATTTTTAATCTTGCACCAGCCATACGTGCACTGCGACATTTGTAAACAAACTAAATCTAATCTGAATAGGGAATATGGTCTAGAACTTGATACGCACGTATACAGCTACTCCCCTTTCCTATGGGAAAGACAGGCCAATTGTGAGGCCGATCCCGGGATTCTCGGAATTTGTCCTCTGTTTAATCATGACAATTGTGATACCGTTTGAAAGATGACTAAATGTATTTTTTCAACTGGACATTTACTAATCGAAAAAAATATTTTCCAAATTATAGTTTTCAAAGCTTTTAAATTCGAGTATTTTGATTAGTGTTCATGTGAAGTCACGCTTATGAATGACTGATGGTACAAAGCATAAAACAGAAAAAAGTGCATCTCTGTATCTCTATTATTAAGGACGAGGTAAATAATTTTTGTCCACCATTTTCAAAATTTGCATTTTTTTCTATGACTGCAGTATGCTATGGATCGACTGCTATTGAACAGTATCTTTTTTATGGGACATCAAAAGGAACATAATCCAACGAATCACTCTTTTTGAGCATTTGGCTTATACTACATTCTCAGGTTTTTCAAGGTCAGCTTTAATATAGCACCCCTGTGGTGCGTGCAACAGGATTATTCTTCATTAAAGACAGTTAAAATATAAGTTGAAAATACTTCCTAAGCGATTTTTGGTGAAAAATATCCTTATAATACATTCGACAATAGCTTTAATAACTATGTGAAATTTATCATCATTTATTCTTGGTCGTCGTTATATCTGTAATTTTAATAAATGCTTGTTGTCCGACTTGACGTGTTGCATAGAGATTTATATGAAACTATTTTATGTTATTGTTAACTGTTATACAATTTATTTATTTATGTGTTTTCATATATAACTTACCCTTTTTACCATTTTTGTTATTTTTATATATTTTTATTGTTGATTTGACTTGTGTAAATACTTTCTTGTATATAGCACCTGGAAATTTATTCCCATCATCCCCTTTATTTGCTGGACTACTTTATAGTTTCATTTGTCTGAATTTTATATTCACAGTGCGCTTGATATTAAAAATCATGATTGAATGCTCCTGTACACTCAACAGTAAATATACGTAGAAACAAATGTTTAATTACGGTTTATGAGCGTTTTTTTATGTAAAATAAATATCTAACGTTACAGTTAATTTATTATTGTCATGTACATATACTTTAAAATGTTTTTTTTACAAAATAGTTTAAAACGGTTAATGCATTTTCTGGCAAAATAAATTAATTAGGCATTAAAATACCTAGTGTATTATAAAATAAATTAACAGAGCCACTTTCACCGGTCGTTCCACATTTATATCTTAGACACGGTACTTTTTATCAGCGTTCAACAATTTACCACTTCCTTTCATTAGCGTCGATAGACCTTGCATTCTTTTTCAAAAATATTATTTTAAGTGAATATGTGAATGAGATCAAATATATTTCTAGGCAGAGGGAACAGTATGTATTTTTTTAAATGAATAATATATTATTAAGCAAAGTCGTAGAAAAAATGGAGAATTTAGAAAAAACAGTAATCGACAGTAATGAAAAAATTAAAAAGTTGGAAGGCCAAATCGAAATGTTACAACAAAATGAGAAAATTGACAATGTATGTGTATACGGCGTGTAACAGGACGAAAATGAAGAACTACCAGAAAAAATGCTAAAGTTATTTAATGAGAAATTAAAGGTATCCGTAAAAAAGGGAAGATTTTGTGAAATGTTATAGAATTGGAAATAATACAATGAAGCCACTGCCAATAATAGTTAAACTAGACCAATACTACCTTAAGTATAAAATTTTTAAAAATTCCGGGCATTTAAAGGGTTCCAAAATGGGTATTGCTGAAGACCTAATAAAAAATGGGTTAAATCTTTTACAGCAGGCACAGGAGGCATTCGCTAGAAAATCAGTGTATACACGTCATGGAAACATATATATTGAAAAGGAAAATTTCACCAGAAAAATACATAATAGTAATGATATACAACTATTACTTAATCATAATTAAATTATATGTTTTGCACTCAGGTAGAAAACCTTATTTTTCTTTTTCAGCACTTCATCCGAATGGGCGAACATTTTATACACACATACTATATTTTGTTTTGATTTTTTATAAGATATTTACATTTCATAGTCTAGCTTATTTTTTGTTTCTTTTTTTAAATATTGTAATAAATTAATCACAGTAGGATAAGAAAGATAAGGTGAAAATAAGTATTTCCAATCATATTAAATAAACTGAACATTATCCAATAGTTTTCGATTTAGAAAATTCAACTTTTTTCAACCTGTGTAGAAAAGTTTACTTTCTCAACACTTCTCGACCAATGAGAAGACGGCATTTCCACTTTTCTCAACACATCCTGTTGTCCGACCTCGCCTTTAAAAATGGATTCATCTGTCAACAATCTGACACTATTTGTCAAAACTTTTCATTTGTGATTGAGTTTTAGTGATTTTCAATGATGTTGTTGCGAAATAGTGCGAAAATTTCTACGAAAATCGTTTAAATAGAAGGGAATAATGGATGTTTCGTCCGATGAGGAGATTATTGATAGTACGCCACCAGAAATTGTGAACGCTGCGAAACAAAGCTCACTTAACCTCCTTCTTGAAAGATCCAGGAAAAAATATGAGCAAACTTATTCCACTTTTATGGACTGGCGCAAAAAGAAGACGATAAATTTCTTTTCCGAAAATGTATTGATGGCTTATTTCGGTGAGCTACAAACTAAATACAAGTCCTCAACTTTGTGGTCAATATATTCGATGTTACGGAGTACTTTGGATTTAAACAATGGAGTGAACATTGAACAATATTCAAAATTGAGGGCCCTTTTGAAACGCAAATCGGAGGGCTACAAGCTAAAAAGTCCAAAACCTTCACAGATCAAGAGATTGATAATTTTATAAAAAATGCATCAGACAAAGTGTATCTTGCTATGAAGGTAAGAATGTATACCTGTGTAGTTTTTGATAGGCAAATTGTGGTTTCCCTCATCATGGGAGTAACGGGAGCATGTCGATCATGTGAATTGAAGGCGATGAAAATTGACGACTTGGAACATTTAAATAATTCTGTGCTTGTGACAGTTCCAATAACAAAAACTAAAACTGTTCGAAAAGTCTCAGACCACCGAATGCAACACAGGCTCTCTTTTTAAATTATCAAAAGGGCAAGTGCACTATGCAGGAAATCGAAATTAATAAATTGAGTGGAATGGGCAAGCAGGTAGCTCGTTTTTGAAACTTCCAGATCCACATCTATACACCGGACATAGCTTCCGCAGGTTATCAGCGGCAATACTTATAGACGCAGTAGCAGATATAACAGCTATAAAGAGATACGGAGGCGGGAAATCATCTACTGTAGCATAGATGATTCGATGAAAAACAAAATGGATACTGCAAATAAGATTCTTAGTGCTATTAACAATAATAATCCCACCACAAGTGCAAATAACACAAATGTGATGACTAATAAGAATCTCAATGTTGATGTAAATTCTCCACCTCTCAGTGTTATCAATTATGGAACTATTAATATTAATATTGAAAAAAAAAATAGATAATTGCAATATTTTTCCATTTTATTTAATACGATTGGAAAAAGTGTAGTGTTTAACTCGTGAGAATTGGCTGGCCATTTCTACTCGGATGAAATGCTCCACGCGCCTTCGGCTTGTGTCGCAAAAATTTCATCCTCATGGAAATGGCCAAGTTTCTCACTCATTGAACAATATACTATTATCGTTTTTGATTTCTAATAGGTATAATTTACATGATTTTAGACTATTTAAATGCAGTGGAGGATTATGGTAAAATTAACACTGTTGTATCTGAAAATATATAAGATTTCTATGATATAATAGGTGGAGAAAATAAATTAAATATATTTTACTTAAATATAAGAAGTCTAAGAAAGAACTTTATAGAGTTATTGATATATTTAAATATAATTAACTTAAAAAAATGTTGACATACTTGTATCATCAGAAACTTTTAATTTGGGGGAGGTAACTATTTTTCATATTAACGGTTTTAATCTATATTATAATGAATCAAATTATAATAAAAATGATGAATTAGTAATTTACATAAAGATAATATCACAGTAAAAACGGAGTTTATTAAATTTAATCAAATTAATTTATTACGTTGCATTTTACAATTAGTTGACAATATTCAACTTGGGATTACAGGGTGTTATAGACCACCCTCAACAAATTTTAATCTGTGTTTAAGCGAGTTTAATGAACACATTATAAATCTACAAACGAAAGATATGGAAGTATTCGTAGGGGATTTAAATATAAATATATTAAATAAAGATGACCTTGAAGTAAATTGTTATTTAAATATATTATTTGAAAAGAGATATTTCCCGTGTATAAATAAACCTTCAAGAGAGACTGAGACCTCCTCAAGTACTATAGATCATATATTTACAAAATTGAATAAAAAACTACTGGACATATTATATATATTATATTTGGAATTATATTCCAAGCAAGTTTAACTGACCACTATACCATAGCTTCATCTATCCCTAACATAGGAAAAATTTAAAAACCATTAGAAAAACCTCAATGTATAAATGTAATTGATTATGGAAAGATAAATGAATTGTTGTCAAATGAACTGTGGGAAGACGTAACAAATAATAATTACATTGAAGAATCATACTCAATATTTAAAAACAAACTGAAACAATATATTGAACTATCTACAAAAAATATAATAATTAACAGTAAATAAGAAAACCAAAACAATGGGTTACAACGGGTATAATTAAATCAATGGAATTTAGGGATAAAATTAAAAAAGAGTTAATAAAAAATTTTACTATCAATAAAAATATTAACTATAGAAGGTATCGAAATATGCTTAACGGATTAATAAAACAGGCAAAAATTCAATATTATAAAATAAAAATACAAGAGGCAAACAAAAATTGTAAACAAACTTGGGACATAGTAAATGAGGTAACAGGAACACAAAAAAACAAATGTAAAAAAAATATTGATATTACAGATGACCAAGGTAACTTAATAACAAATGATGAAGTAAAATCTAATATATTTAATGACTTTTTTTATAAATATTGGCTCAGAAATGAAAAGTAAAATACCAAAAATAAATAAAACATTCCCACCAAAAAAACAGAAAAAAATTCCCTATTTTTAAATCCCATAACTGAAAATGACCTTATCATACATATTGGAACACTAAAAAAACAATTCAGCTCCTAGTGAAGACGAAATAACCTCAATATTGATAAAAAGCCTATGTAAAAATATACCAAAACTACTGAAACATATAATTAATTTGTCATTTTCTACTTTTAAAATTCCTGTAGATTGGAAATCTTCTCTAGTTACCCCAGTGTTCAAAGCAGGCAATCTACATTTAATAACAAATTATAGGCCAATATCTATTATTAGTAATTTTGCAAGAATATTTGAAAAGTGTTTAAAGCAGAGATTAATTAACTTTTTAGAACAGGAAACTTTATAGAAAACAATTTGGATTTCGAAATAATAAAAACGCAGTATTTGAATTAACACATAATCTTATTAATAATCTCAAAAACAAACAAAAATGTCTATCGGTATTCTTAAACTTGGCCAAAGCCTTTGACACAGTTTGTCATAAAATATTGTTTGAAAGACTTAACAACGAGTAAGGGGTGGATAATTGAGATTGTTTAAAGACTATTTAACAAATAGAATACAAAAAGTAAAATTTAGTGGACAAATAATAGCAAATGAAGTGCCACGGGGTACGGTACTGGGACCTATATTCTTTGTTGTATATATTAATGAAATAGTAAATTTGCCCATAAACTGTAGTATCATCTCTTATGCTGATGATACTGCATTGTTATTTTATGCAGAAACATGGTCAGATGTATACAGGATAGCGGAGATAGGTCTCAGTATGGTACTAGACTGGTTATGTGTTACCTTGTTAAGTCTTAACACAACAAAAACATATTTTATTACTTTCTCTACCACAACTGTTGATCAATCTGAAACTAACACATTAAAAATACATTCACATCATTGTAATGCAAATAAAGGTACAACAAACAAAAATAAATGTAAGTGTTCAACAATAGATAAAGTACATAAAATAAAGTATTTAGTAGTAATTATTGATCAACACTTGCGGTGGAACGAATATGCTGATTACTTCTCTACTAAAATAAGAAAGCTGTACTACAAATTTTATCAGTTAAGAGACATTCTGAATAGAAAATTAATAAAAATATTATACCGGGTGACACAGGAGATATGTAACACCCCGTAGCATGTTTATTTAAAAAGATATTATTTTGAAATTTGGTACACTTATATAATGAGTGATTGTCCTTTTTTAAGTCCGGTTTCACCGGAAGTGACATCTACTCTGTTATTTTAAATGGCACCCTGTATATTTTTTTTACCTATCTGATTCGTCTCTAGATTCTCTTTTCAACCATGTATCGGAACATGGCATTTGTTTTTAAAATGACAGTTAATATCAATTTTAGTTTGTTAAGTCTAGGTGGCCCTGATACGAACCTTGGCAGATATTGTTGCGTAGTGTGCCGTGATATCGAAAGACCTCTGGCATGCAACTTTGTGCCTCATATTTTTTTGGAAATAAAAAGTAGCTGAACAGACTAATAAGATCTAACTTATTAAAAAAAAATATCTTTAAACAACCCACGATATCTTAAAAACCAAGATAGGAACCCCATTTTTGTACTTCACCATGTTAAAAAATACTTATTTATCTTTTCTTTTTGTCCAATACAATTGCTGTGCCTATCATATTTTGCTTTCTTCATTAAAATTAGTATCGAATGTTATTGCATAGTAATGGATATTGTACTGCACCAAAAATATTTAGTAAGCAGGCGGTGGAAACAAAAGAAGTTAAAACGACGCGTCATTTTGATTTGACAATTAAGAATTGTTTACTTGGCAGCAATTTAAGTATTTTTCATTAAATTATACCTAAGTTATCACGTTTTTAACTCTATTTTGCCATGTATTCACGAAATGAAAAAGTAGATATACTACTAATCTATGGCGAATGTAAAAAAATTGCAGGCAGGCTGCTGTCTTATATGAAGAAAGTTTTCCCGAAAGAATTCATCCACCAAACAACTATTTTGTAAGAGTTGAACGGCAATTCAGAAGTGAACCAGAAGTACCGGAAAATAATTTCATTATCGATGAAGACTCGGAAATCAATGTACTTGCAATTGTCGAGGTAGATCCCACGATTTCGATAAGACAGATTGAGGACCAAACCGGTGTAAATCGGGAATCAGCTCGACGCATTTTGAAAAAACATAAATTTAAATCATACAAGTACCAAATACACCAGCATTTATACGAAAATGATTTTCAAAGAAGATTGAACTATTGCAATTGGTTTCTGAACAGACACAATTTGGATAATAATTTTCATGAACAAATTTTATTTTCCGACGAGTCCAGGTTCACTAATTTGGGATTATTCAATCGTAACAACACCCGTTATTGGGCACAAGAAAATCCCAGAAATATGAGAGAAAGTGCATATCAGGAGCGATTTAGTTTTAATGTATGGTTAGGAGTAATTGGCAGAAGAATTATTGGGCCAATAATTTTTGATAGTTCATTAAATGGAGAAAGATATTTGGGATTTTTGCAAAACCAGATACAAGATTTTTTTGAAGAACTGCCACCTAATGTTAACCCAATAATTTTTCAACAGGATGGGGCTCCACCACATAACAGCAGAGTTGTGGTGAATTATTTAAATGAAAGGTTTGGAGAAAACTGGATGGTAACAAATGGGCCTGTTCGATGGCCTGCAAGGTCACCAGACCTTACACCGCTTGATTTTTTTGTACGGGGCCACCTCAAGGAAAACGTTTATAGGACTCCACCAACAAACAGAGAAGACATGGAAATGAGAGTCAGAAGAGCAATCGATGAGATTACTGAATTATAGTTAGATAACGTGCTTAGGGCTACCGTCACAAAAACACGATTGTGCAGAGATAATAACGGACAACATTTTGAACATCTGTAGTAAAAAAAATGTTTTCTGTATGTAGTACTTCAGTAAATATTTTATTTTAATTTCATTCATTCGTTGTAAAAATGTATTACATAGTGTAATGGTTTTTCATCAATTTTGTTCAAATGTGTTTTACTGATGTTTCTTATTTATTAAAAAAAATCGTTTTACCTACTTTTATTTTGTTTCCACCGCCTGCTTACTAAATATTTTTGTTGCAGTACAATATTCATTACTATGCAATAACATTCGATACTAATTTTAATGAAGAAAGCAAAATATGATAGGCACAGCAATTGTATTGGACAAAAATAAAAGATAAATAAGTATTTTTTTTCTAGGTGAAGTAAAAAAAATGGGGTTCCTATCTTGGTTTTTAAGATATCGTGGGTTGTTTAAAGATATTTTTTTTAAGTAAGTTAGATCTTATTAGTCTGTTCAGCTACTGGTTATTCCCAAAAAAAATATGAGGCACAAAGTTGCATGCCAGAGGTCTTTCGATATCACGGCACACTACGCATCAATATCTGCCAAGGTTCATATCAGGGCCACCTAGACTTAACAAACTAAAATTGATATTAACTGTCATTTTAAAAACAAATGCCATGTTCCATGCATGGTTGAAAAGAGAATCTAGAGACGAATCAGATAGGTAAAAAAAATGTACAGGGTGCCATTTAAAATAACAGAGTAGATGTCACTTCCGGTGAAACCGCAAGTGGTGGAGAAAAATTTTTTGTACTTAAAAAAAGGACAATCACGCATTATATAAGTGTACCAAATTTCAAAATAATATCTTTTTAAATAAACATGCTACGGGGTGTTACATGTCTCCTGTGTCACCCGGTATACCGCTTTGATTGAGTCTATAATACGCTATTGTATTATTATCTGGGGAAGCCTGTACAATAATGCTATAAGAAATCTGTCTGTTTGTCAAAACACCACTTTATAAATAATTTTTAAAAAAGAACGTATGTATGATTGAAGTCTATTCACTTCACTCCAACTTCCAGGAATATTACTGCAGTTCCGACATATAGTCTGGGAAAAGTTATCTCGAAGATCTCATTTGAGTATATGAGTATATGAACTTATGGTTAGGTTAGGTTAGTTTCTTGCGAGTGTATCCTTATAGACCCTCCACTGCGGCCATCGGCAAGCTGTGGCTCACTCGTACTTATATTGCACTCAATAGGTTCAGTCTCTTAATGAAACTGATGACTTTATTGGGTGAGAATCTGTCCAAATCCTCGCAATATAAATCAATCCATTACAACTAGATGTTGGATTTTTCTTTTTTTATATAAGTATATGTACATTCAAATCAATAGGTAATTGCCATTAGTTCTATTCGATTTATTTGTCCATCTATCCTGCCATAATATTGTATTTGTTTCACAATTTGATATGTTTTCTTTTGATTTCGATTGTTAAATAAAATTAATGAAAAAAACATGTGCAGACAGTTGGTTTGTTTTCTATTCGCGGGGGAAATTAGTAAAAATCAATCATTCCACTCTTATCGTCTGTTAATAATTAAAATAAATGTTTTTTCAAGTACCAGCAGCCCTCACCTTTCCTTCCTACATACTTAGATGACCTTATGAACTTATTGGTGTCGGTCTACACGAAAGTCCTCGGACTTGGATTGGTAGCTTGTTGCAATATTACCTCTGCATGATATTTTCATGATGTACTTCTACTTATTATCTTAGATTATAATTTGATTATTTATCTATCTGTCACAATTTGTTTATTTCAAAATTTTTTTAATCATCCACGCTATGTTTCACAAATATTTTTAACTGAAACATGTTCATTTTGGGCCATAGCGCTTATAAATAATATTTGTTGACATTATAAAAACACCGCCTTAAGTAAATTCTAGAGCAAAATTTCCACAAAATAAATATTTGCTCTTCGCAACTTTTACTAGTTTATGTTACTGTTTTGTGAAACTTCATTAAATATACATATTTTAAAATTTTTATTTATTTACCATAAAGTTTTAACTGGAGTTGTTCAAATACGTACTAAATATTTTGACTCACATTTTGATGTGGGTATTTATTTTAATACAGGGTTTTTGAACGAAAATAGCCACCCTAAGTATTTGTCATATTTGTTGTTTATACGAAAATCTCTGTCAACAAAGATATCTATGGGGATATGTTTCTGCATAAAACCTAGAGAAACGAGTGACATTAACCCATTAGCCCACAGCCATCCCTTCTAAAATTTCAAATGGCACCATATGTGGCACATCATCAGAAAGTTAATTTTATAAGGAATTCATTGGCCTACCTACCTATAGTTGACCTGAAATTGAGGGAAAAAAACTATAAATTAAGTATTCTTTCTATTTTCATATCTTCAAAAAACTCCATAAAAATACTGTTTATGATTGGAGATACGGAAGATCCCATAGCCATACCGAAATCCTATTGAAAAAATTCACTTCCTACTTGAAAATATGTGGTTTCTACAAATAAAGTAAATAATTCCATAATACTACTGACACTTAATTTACATCTAGTATCAAGCGTATTGTCATTTTGTAGTTTTTTTTTAATTGCAGAAAAAGTCTTTTCCACTGGGACATTAATTTGTAGACAAACTAACCACACAAAACCCACCAACATATCAGAATCATTGATTATATTATTTAATATTTCAAGAAAGTAAGGAGTGTTTTTAACAAAGGAATCAATATTACCTGCTAATGGATATAAAATATTTAATGAAAATTTTGCCTAATTTTGATATAGTAAATCAATTAAACTAGGTAACTATAAGTATTTCAATGTCTGTAAATTCGTATTTGTATTTAAATAACATTCTGTATGTTTTGAATTATTGTGTTTGTTGAACTCTTGTCTAATTTAGTGTATTGCCCATCTGTTAATATTTTATTGTCATAATCACTAGTATCCATTCACTGTGATGTTTCCTTTATCAGTTGGTAAAATTTTATTATTATTATATATTTTTTTTAAAAGTTTAACAAAACTTTTTCATCTTTTGTTACATTGCTTTCAATTTTATAGAATTTTTCAATCATAATTTTACTACAAATTTTATATTCAATCGACACATTTTCTGGTAATTTTTGAGCCGTGTCCTCAATCGTTGTAGGAATATCAAATTTTGTTATGTGTTTAGACAAAGAGTACAAATTTAGTACTTTTGATCAAATAAGTTTTTCTGTTGTAATTAATTGTTAAGATGAAAAGCTTATTACACTTCTATTAATAATTTTAGAAGAGCTGTGAGGGCTAAGGGGTTGATGACATAAGTCTGGTTTTTACATTGAAACATGTCTCCTTTAATATGTTTGGTGATAAATCTGGGCGATTTTCAAATAAATAACAAATATGAGAGATATTTAGGGCGGATAGTTTTTGTTGAAAAACCCTGTATACAAAATGTGGGTAGACGTTAGTTAATGAGGCCAAACTTATTCATGAACACGCTCTTGTGTTCACTTTAAATTACATAGTTAAAACATTACGTTAACGGATACGCTGTTAAAAGTTACAAGCATTATTTAGAGGAATTACATGCTGTTAACTTGGTTACATATGGCACTCATTTTGAGTTAACACAGTAGAAATCTTTTTGCATTAACAATGCTGTACATATGATATACTGCAAATTTACTTGATTTAAGTGGAAACTGGTTGACCTGTCATATTTGCCGTTTATGTATGGATATCGCACCAATAACTCAATTAATATGTTAATTGGAAATGTGCCGCAAGAACTAGGTATGCATAAAAAGAGGAAATTATTCTTGAATAAAAATTTTACTAAACTGTACCCTCGGGATACAACACGGTTTAATGAGTTTTTTTAGTGAAATAAAAACGCATTTTACTTTATTGTGTGCATACAGAGTTATTCGCCATAAATGTCTCCCCCTGTAATTTGTCTATTTTTAGACCGATTCGAAAATTTAAATACCAAGTGAAATTATTTTCTAGGATGATTTCAGACGTCATATTGAAAACATAATAACCTACAAATCGAATGAGTTACAAAGTGATTTCTACAATATAGCATTTCGTATATTCCATAGTTTTGCTAATATTTACAGGAATATCGATAATTTGTAAATTACAAACGGATCGCAAAACGCTAATTACACACGCTGACAAAAATTTAACCGACCTTCTAAACTAGAAAGCAGACTATACCTTTCCAAAGATTTTGACGTGCTGAATCCGAATCCGACATCAGAATTGCCCCGTCACGTCAGGTTTTCGAGAGATTCTAACCTGGAAGTGGGAAAAACCCGTTTTTCGCTAAATTTGAGGTTATGTACATCACGAGGTAATTTTTCTCCAAAAAACTAGTCACGGCATCTGAAAGTACTACTCTTCCCCTTTAAAACATTCAAATATCGCAGACACTGCAACTGCAACATTGCATATTTATTTATGTTCAATAAATGTTGAACGTTATTAATCTTATTACTCAACCTGTGAATGTTTGAAAAGTTCAATGATAATAAGTAAAGCGAGATGATGATGAATATATTCTAATATATATGAGTTTATTTTTACTATAAGGTGGAAAATTAAGTGTTTGTATTGATTCTCCTGTTCTGAAGGGTTCACCCGAATGCTATTCAATTTCCGAATACCCAAATATTGGAAAAATTCAAAATGGATTTTGAAGTGGAAGAGTAGTACTTTCAGATGCCGTAACGGGTTTTGTGGAGAAAAATTACCTTGTGATATAACATAACCTTAAATATAGCGAAAAAAAACAGTCGAACTCGGATATAGCGCCAAAAACTTTCGGAAAAGTATAGTCTGCTTTCCGTTTTAAAATTTTGTCGGCTTGTGTTATTGTAAGTAGGCATTGAATACAATGAAACACCATGCAAGTGTCAGTTTGAACTGTAATAATAGTTTGTTGCTTAGTTTATTATTATTATCGAGAGAAACATTTATTGTTATTGAGAGAAAATGATGTTAAATTTGATATACTGATGATGTATCTCAATAATAATAAAAATGCAAGAGCTTCAGTGAGAGAGTATAGGAGATTTTATCCGAATCGTCCCGTTCCATGTCGGAAAACCTTTCAACACGTCTTGGTCAAGATGAACGATACAATGATATTGAAAAATTGGAAAAGAAATTTGAAATATTAGTGAAAACCGTGAGTTGAATATTTTGTTGTATTTTAATGAAGTCCTAAATGCCCATACGGCCCATATTATTAGAGTACAGTATGTATCTTACAATCGTTACAAGTCTGTCGAATACACCGCTACATCTAGGGTCCTTTAGGGGTCAATATACTGAGCCCCCTTTTCTTTAATATGTATAAAAATTATATTATCAATGATTTAGATGTGTCATGTCTACTATATGCAGACGATTTCAAGAATTGAATGCTTAAGGGGCCTAGTCGGGAAAAAGCTTCGGATAGCTGTGTCACTCTCTAGAAAGTTTTTATACTTGCGCCGCTGAATTTTGCTCTTGACCATACCTTCACTGGACGTTTTATTCACCGACTTCATTGAGGTGCGATTCCCGATAGAGGTAACACTCCCTTGCTCCATTTGTAGTGACAAAGATACTTATTTAGAAAATTAATTTTAAGCAAATAGTACTTAATAAGAGTTTGAAACTTGCTGAGCATAATTATGAGGATTCATTCTAGAAGACATGTATGAATTTTACCTCGAATTTTACCGATTGATATGATAATTCAGGAGCCAATCACATTCAAATTTCACTTATATTTACAGTATAAGTTTTCCCTACATAAAGTGAAGATTAATTAAAATAGATATACATGTACCCTCTAGTACACTTTCACTACTGATCCTCCAAATTTGGTGTAATTTGACCAAACCGTATGGAAGAAATAAATTTTGAAAAATTACCTTACAAACACTCGTTCGATTAGCCCTTTTAAATGATTGCATTAAGCTTCAAGCAAACACTTCAAAAATATACTCTTGATCGGTAACAGACAATTTGGATCTTAATGTTCAAAAATGTAATATAGTGACGTATACCACAAAAATCTGAAATCACACATAATTATTAAATAAATTACCAAATATTGTCTAGATAAATTACTTTTAAGGCGTAACGTTCGATAAAATATTGTCATTTTTGATTCACATTTAGAACACTGTGCCAGAGGCTTACAAAACACTGAGATTTATACTACGCAGTAGTAACGATTTTAACTGCGACACTATTAAACTGTTGTATTATTCATTTATTCGCACTAAGCTTGAATATGCTTGCATTGTTTGGAATCCGCACTACAATATTCAAATAACTAATGTTGAATCAATTCAGCGAAGATTTCTAAAATTTTTGGCCTTTAAACTAGGTGGTTCCTATCCTGTCATGGGTTCTTCTCAAGAGCTTCTGCTGAGTAGATTTTCTCTGATCTCTCTGGAGCGTCGGAGAGAATACTTTTTAACTCATTTCTCTACAAATAAAGCAATACTCGATTGCACAGAATTACTCAGTTACTTAAATTTTTATGTCCCTCGACTCACATTCAGACAAGAGCAGTGCTTTTATCTACCAACTCCGCGTACTAATATTTTGAACTATTCTACAGTATATAAAATGTGCAACTTTTATAATAATCACCAAGATGATTTTGACATATTTTTTTGACAAAGTAAAGAAATGAAGAGAAAAAAAGGAAAAACCTCCTCTTTTTCTTTTTTTCTTCATTTGCAGAAAAGGAGAAAAGAACAATAAATGAACCTATAACCTCCTCAACATGAGGATCTACGACACTACCTTTTTTTAATCTTTGATTGTTTTTGCTTTTCCTTTTCCTTCTCTATGGATTTCCCTGTGTAATGTTTAATTTAATTTATTTGTATATTTATTAGTCTTTGTAATTCTGTACTATTCCCTTTCTGTAAATGGAATTTGTTCTGTTGGTTGGTGTAAAATAAAATAAAATAAAATAAAATAAAATAAAATGAAATGAAATGTAATGTAATGAAATGAAATGAAATGAAATGAAATGAAATGAAATGAAATGAAATGAAATGAAATGAAATGAAATGAAATGAAATGAAATGAAATAAATAAATAAAATATCAACAGATTTCGATATTTCTTATTCGATATCGCAGAGAACACTTTACAAATATAAATATAAAGCTTGAAAACCAAGTGCATTGCAGAAATTATAGCTAAATAATAATAATAATAACACCACATGAAATTACAACCCCCTTTATCCCTGATGGTCTGGAATGACCTTGTGTGGGAGAGGGCTACACATTTAGAGACAATGGACACACACCCAATATCCGAGTATACTACGATTAATCTCTCTCTCAGAAAAATCCCAGTTCCTCGACCGGGAATCGAACCCGGGACCCCGAAGTTTCGAGGCAAGTACGTTATCTCTAGACCACGGAGCCATATTAAATGGTAAAATTATCAGAATTTTTTGTCAAAATTTAATGGAAAATCACAGGCAAAATCCACCAATATTCAATTTAAAATTTTGAACGGATGAGGCATCATTCAACATATCAGGAATAAATACCAGAAAGAAAAATCATTAGTAGTCAACGGCAAATCTCCATATAGTGGGAGATATCCAATTCTAAGGCCGCGCAACCATGATTATTTGTACTGGCATATTCAATAGTAGGGTTACATATAAATTTTTTTGAAGGCAATATAACTGTGTTTAAATATTTTGACATTTTTTAAAAAATAATAGAAAATCATATAGATAATTTTCTTCTAAATCAAATGATAAGAACCATCTGGCAGCCGAATGGAGCCATTTTCCACAATATTTCCATTTCCAGTTTAACTGAAAAACAAAATACTTTTGAGAAAAGGATTGTAAAACGATTCTTGCCATAAAATTACAGTACGGCCACGTTTATTTACATTGTTACTTGATAACTTGCATTTATTTTTAATACAAATTCAAAACCTAATTCCTACCTGTCAGTGTAACAATCCGATTGTCATTTTTTATGAAATGTCAAAATTTAACAGATTGATCATTCTTATGTAGAAGATGGCCAACATGTATTAATTAAGGCTGGTCGTTCATAAAATTTTGTATATACCTCGGGCATAACCAGCTTGTATGCTCCTTATAGTGTTAGAACCTTCGGCTTTACGCCACGGGCCATAAACGTCCCATTATGCCCTTTGTACATAAATAACTATTATTTTGTATTATTTCGTTTATTTCACCTTGTTTACCTCGTTTATCTCATTTGTCTCATTTGCATCATTTGCCTCATTTGCCTCATTTGTCTCATTTATCTCATTTATCTCTTATCTTTGACGCTTTGCAAATGTACAATGAAACGCTAACTAAAAAAAATCTCTTTTATTTTATTTCATATTTATCTTATTTGTTTTGTTTATTTTATTCATTTTAATAATTATTTTATATAAATAAACAAAATAAATGAAAATTATATTTTCAATTAAAGTAATTTATTTCTTTCATGTCAAATTAAATATGATGATAAAAAAGTACAGCCGAGGAGTGCCTAGCCACGATCATTTTTTTTCTATTTAATATGATGTTATTTATGCACAGAGTTTATTGTTTTCAATGCCTACTTAATCTATTTGCGCCCAGTTAGTGATTTATAAATTATCAATATTTCTATAAATATTAGGAAAACTATGGAAGATAAACATGAAATCGTATATTGTTGAATTCAGAAAAAAAATGAGGATTACGATTCTCAAAAAATCAAATATCATCTTGTAACTCATTTGATTTGGAGGTAATTATTTTTTCAATGACGTATGATTTCACATGGAGTTTTAAATTTTCTAATTGGATCAGAAATAGCCAAGTTACAAATGAACACATTTATGGAGAATCACCCTGTAAAGAGATTAGGTACAATAAAGTAAGTTTTCAAACTGATGAGCGAAAAACTAAAAATTGATATACTATCATTTAGTAACGAACATATCTAAACTACAGTATACGATTATTTGAAAGTACTAAACAATTTTTAACATCAGCTGGCAATTTATTGTAAAACTTCCTGCAAAATAAGTGAAACTGCTTTTTAAATGAGTCTATGTCTAAGAACATGTAGTAACTTTTTATATATTTTTTTTTGTATTTGCTGAATAAACAAAACATTTTCCTTTCATTTGACTCATTTTTTACAACAATTATTGGAATATATTAAAAACGAGGAAGCTATTTGCTTTACATCGGCGTTAAATAGTTGAAGAAACAGACACATAATTATTTCCTTCGACTTTGTTAAGGTCGAATCTGGAATATGAACCCGGGAGTCGACAGACAGTAAAACCAGCTACGTTTGTCACTTAATGTTCTAGCTCACTCTGCTACCGAGTTCGGGAGTACGTTTTAATAAATTAAAAAAAAAATCAGTCTATTGGTTATTACCTAAACAACAAATTTAAGTGATATTATTACGTTTTACTTAAATAACAAAAAATACACTAATTTCTAAAGAAACAATTATTTAAATATAATTTAAAACAAACTAGGTAGCCTCTTCTTAGTAAAAGTTCTATTAAAATATATAATGAAATGAAAATATAATAACGCAAAAATTTTTCTTGCTAATTATTATTTTCTAACTTTTACAAACAATTATTACAGATAAGTATAAGATATATCTTTTTAAACAATTATTTTCCCGGGTATTTGCCAAAACGCTGAAACTTGGATTACAAAAAATATAATATGCACGTTATGTTCAGTACGAGTGACTTAATATTATCTTTAATTTTAACTACTCTGTTCAGTAAAAGTAAATAAAACAAAAGTTCTCACCAGTTGAGCAATCACTTCAAAACTTTAAAACATCCACAGACACTTGTTTCTGTCTCTTTGCGTCGTCAGTATGGCCCTTTGAAAGCCTCGAAAGTAACTGCGATCTTAGTAAATCTTAATGTAATACATATTAATGGCTTCAGAGAACAGAACAATGGAAATTATATAATGGAAATTCCCCGTAGGGTTAGAATAATTTAAAACAAATTAGGTATCCTTTTCTTGGTCAAAGTTCTACTAAAATATGAAATAAAATGAAACATAATAACACTAAAAAATTTTTTTGCTAATTATTATTTTCTGACTTACAAAAAACCTATCACAGATAAGTATAACATATCTTTTTAAACAATAATTTCCCCGGCTATTCGCCAAAACGCTGAAACTTGGATTATAAAAAAGATAATATGCACATTTGTTCCGTACGACTGACTCAATACCGTTATTTTTAAAATAATATATGTTATACTTGTCTATGATAAGTTTTTGTAAAAGTTAGAAAATAATAATTAGCAAAACATTTTTTAACGTTATTATATTTTCATTTCATTTTATGATTTAAATATAAATAAATATTTCACAATAATTCTCTATCATACATTCTTGCTTTGCTCCAAACTATCAAATGGAATAAAAATTAAAGGATCCATTTAAAAATATCTGATGTAGCCAGCACATAACTTTCTTATACCAGTATAAGAAACGTTTGTTTGAATATTTAGTATCTCTGAACTACCTTTATAACTCTGATATTTTAATACTAGGTGATTTTAATATACCAGAATATTCACATTGTTTTAATAATAATACATTTACTCCTAACTTTAGTTTATTAAAGAACTTCATAAACTTTTTAGGACTAACACAATTCAATTCAATATTCAATAATCAAAATAGATTATTAGATTTAATTTTTTATAACAAAAATTGTACAGTAAGTGAGCCACCTGATATAATTCTACCGGAGGGTGCCTATCACCCAGCACTATTCATTAATATAGATATTAGTAAATCCAGTCCGTCTAAACGTCTACTTAAATCCAGTACCGACTTTAATTTTAGGAAAACAAATTTTATTACACTATATGAAGATTTGGCAAATACCGATTGGCATTTTCTGGAGAATTATATAGAAGCAAATATTGCTGTTAAAGTCCTAAATAATAAATTTGAAGAAATATTTGAAAATTACATTCCAAAGAAAATACCAACTTCTAAATCGTATCCTGCTTGGTTTAATGGTCAAATTATAAACAAAATAAAACAAAAACTTGCAGAAAGCTTGGCAGAAATATAAAAAGAACTTCCAGTAATGAGGATCTAAATAGGTTCAAATTATTGAGATCTCAAATAAAAAATGATGTAAATATCTCGCAGGCGGCATATCTTCAAAATATCGAAAATAATATAAAAGATAATCCTAAGAAATTCTGGTCATACATAAATACAAGGAACAATAACTTATCTAATCCTTCGATATTAAAATATAATAATGAAACCATTGAAGATCCTCAATTATTAGCTGATAGCTTCGCTGATCATTTCTCTAACTCCTTTACGCAACCTGGTAATAATAATTTAAATGCTCTTAATTCAGAAAACGTGTTATCCTTAAATATTAGTTCTGCCACACAAAATGATGTAATGAATGCTATCAAAAAGATTAAGCCGACTATGACTATGGGTCCTGATTTAATACCAGCATTCATAATAAATGACTGCGCATCAGTTTTGGCTGGCCCACTTACCATAATTTTTAATTTAATATTGCAAACTTCTTGTTTTCCTGATTTATGAAAACTCTCGAGGGTATGCCCTATTTACAAAAAAGGAGATAGAAATGAAATAACAAACTATAGGCCAATAACCATCATTTGTAACTTTGCAAAATTGTTGGAGATTATTCTACATGCAATCATATACAATCACGTATCTGGTATGATATCACTTGAGCAGCATGGATTCGTGAAAGGCAGGTCTACAGTCACAAACCTTGTGTGTAAATCCCAATATATCAGCGCCAAATTAGATCAACAAAGTCAGGTGGATGTAATATATACTGACTTCTCCAAGGCATTTGACAGACCTGACCACGGTATTTTATTAACTAAACTTGAGAACTTTGGACTTTCTAGGCCAATAGTTAAATTTCTTAAATCCTATTTGCAAGATAAGTATCAATTTGTTCGATACCGTGGATACAGGTCTGGCAGATTCTTGCAGAAGTCAGGCGTACCACAAGGTTCAATATTGGGACCACTTCTATTTGTCTTGTTTATCAACAATATCACATCTAATCTCAATCGAGTACATTATCTATTATATGCGGACGACTTAAAACTATTTTGCGAAATTAAGTCTGAAACAGATTGCGAATATCTTCAAACAGCATTAGATAACATAAATCTTTGGTGTGCGAATGATATATTACCGATAAATGGATCAAAATGTAATGTTCTGACATTCACGAGAAAGGTAACCTCAATCAAATATAATTATAAACTGGATGATTTAATATTACAAAGGCCAGATTACATAAAAGATCTTGGAGTTGTTTTTGATCCAAAATTATCTTTCATACGGCATATCGAAACGACTACTTCGTCTGCTTATAAAAGCCTTGGACTTGTCATTCAAAGGGGTTTGGTAGCTTGCATACGCTTAGAGTGCTCTATGTTTCATTTGTTAGATCGCGGTTGGAATATGCATCAATAGTGTGGAGTCCCATTTATAATATACATATTTGGTCTTTAGAAGAAATACAACGACGATTTGTAAAATCAGCATTATACGTACTTGATGGTGAATATCCGGAAAGAGGCATTCAAAACAATATTTTACTTGCACGTCTCAATCTATCCGAGCTTGCAAAACGTAGGGCGGCACAATTTATAATTTTTTTTGTATAAGGTGGTTAATAATTTAGTTGACTGTATATGGATATTAAACCAAATTAATTTTCAAGTTCCAAGAATATCATCACGTCATAACCGCATTTTTATATTACCTACAGCTAATACTAATATTATGATAGCATCCATCAAATGATCTCAAACTATTGCAACGTGGAGGACAATATTGATATTTTTTCTTGTACCATTGACAAAATTAAAAAAGTTGTACTAAATGAGTGAATGACAATAATTTAATCTGTGTAGTTTTGTACAATTTATATTTATTTTTATTGTTATTGTGTTTGTTGTATTATTATTGTCGAATAGCAATATTTTAATTAAAGTATAATGTATTGTTAGTTAGTGTTAATTTATTACTATGTATTATATTAATGTTTATTATTTCATTTCCGTTGTAATATTTATATTTTTGTTTTACTCTAATTGTTCGCAGACTTTCAATTTTTTTCTGTTTTTTTACTTCAATTTATTTAAGTGTTTTGTATTCTGTAATTGGGTTTTACCTGTAGGACATGTATATGAAAATAAATAAATAAAAAATAAATAAAATATATTATCCTAATCTAAAAAAATCATTCTATTTAATTCTTCCCTTACCTCAATTAAATTTTAATAGCGTACCTTGAAATGTCTTATTAAAATTTGTAATTAATTAATTTTCAGCTTCGTTCGATACTGTCAATAATAATTCATGTTATATATTTTAAAAATTTCTTTTTATTGACATTGATATTTTTGTAACTAAATTAGACATTTCAAATGTCAAACTGCTAAATTTATCCTAACCCCATTATGAGGTCAAATGTGTAAAAAATTTCAGTTTATTTAAGTACTTGGAAAATATATTGGCTTGATATAGTAGACATGATATATAATCTTTTATCAAGAATATATTTTTTTGTAGACAAATACAAAAAAAGTCAATACAATTTTTCTCATTACTGGATTTATCATTGTCTTTGGCCTTTAGATCATGTGTACCAAAATTGAAATCTCGAAGTAGAAAAAAATCACCATTACTATACTTTCTTATACTAGGTATAAGAAAGTAAAAAATGTCGAAAAAAGAAGAGTGGCCAAAATTATATTGTGATCGTTTTAAATAAAAGGTACTTGGCAAGAATTTATTGGTAATAATTTTATAGAATTTATTGGTTTACTTTACGGATTCACTCATACGATAAAAATTTTCTGATCTATTTCCTTCTGTGTATAAATCTTCTTTTCAACAATTTTTTTTTAAGGATAACACCCCTTCACTCTCAAGTTATTTGATGAAGTTCTATGTAGTCTAAGCACTTGTGAGAACCATTAATCCCGGGTCCATTATACGAGTTCAATTACAATCCATAATTATCCGTATAATTATACTCGTGCGCTCATCTCACTTAACAACAATAGCATAATCATCATTTAAACATGTCACTACATATGTTGCCCGTCTAACGGTACTTATTGTAGATTTAACATCCTTTATTAAATACGAGGTAAACTGCAAATGACTATATCACTAAAGGTACTTAAATGAAGAAATTAAATGTTTCAGTTACGATGTCGAATATTAAAAACAAATCTGTTGGAAATATAGAGGATTACAGGGTGTACCAAAATCATCTTGACATATAATAATATATCGTGTTATGCCGGCGAACGCTCAACACGTATATTTGTGTCTTCCTGAAATTTGCTCAAAGTTATAACAGGGTGCTTTTGAAACTGTAATTAGTGTGCAATAGTGTTATAGTTTTACTTCTTACTTCATAAACTCCACTATATAGTTAAATATTAAACATACCTCAAGATAATATTTGAAAAGTGTACCAATATCAACATGGTCCTCATAAGAAATGATCTAGAGGATATAGCAAAAATAATGGAAGAAAAAATAAAATCAGCACTCTTTCATGAACAATTTGTTAAAAAAATTGTGCAATCAGTTTGTGATAAAATGAAAGAGATTTAAAATACAAAAAGGTGAAATAAACCAATTAAAAACTCAATTGAATGTGCTATAAAAAAGACAAACAGAAATTAGAAAAAGAAATTGACAATAATCAACAACATTCAAGAAGTTTAAACATAAGAATTTTTGGCATTACACAAGAAAAAGAAAATACCAGAATGGTTGTGTTAAATCCTATAAATGAAAAACTGAACTTAAAAAACATGAAAGATAGCGACAATAAAAACTGTTATCGTGTACATGCAAAAACTATAAATATTGACAACCCACGGCCGTCAGCTATATAAATAAGATTCTCCAATGATACCAATCGCGCTAGTAATAAAAAATAAAAAATGTTCTAAAATCGTCAGGTATCACAAGAAAAGACGATCTAACTAAATTAATGTTGGCTCTATTGGATAGTGCTATTAAAAACTACAGCAAAACAACTGTGTGGTGTCACAATGGTAATATTTATTGCAAATACAATAAAACTGTGCACAGAATTGAAGATGAAAGTGATTTTATAGATATAGAATCTAGATAAGTACATTGTTCTATTATTATTATTCGAATTTATGCCAACTTTGTTTATATTGTTGTTGTGTAGAATGTGGTTACTTTGAAACTTTTTTATGGAATGCATTTTTTTGGAGAAATTTGAGGTTTTTGATTAGTACTTATAATAAACTTCTGTATTAAACAATACCTATAATAATATACATGTAACTACTAGTTTACTAAAGAAAACACAAATCTATTAGCATAGAATGCTTATTTAGATATTTTGATATGACATTATGTGGATTGGTACTTTTAATTTTTTTCTCTTTCCCTATTTTTTTTTTAATTGTACATTTATAAACCAAATAAACCTAATTTTTTGTACACAATTATTTAATCTTTTTAAGATTTATATACCTGGAAGACAAATATTAGCATTTCGTTGTACTCGAGAATTAGTGATAGCAATTTTTATTATTATTTACTATTATCGTTATTGGTATTATTATTATTTTGTTATAAACTATTTACCTCAAGGAACTACATATAAACTTATCAGTTATCACTTGTTTACCTATTTTGCGTTTCACAATATAATATGATATAATCTAGTTTATACAATATTTATAAATATATGTATATACAATATATACTACATACAACATACACTACATTTTATGTGATACCATGACTTTATGAACAAAATGGATGATTTTAAAAAAGCACCTATTTATTAATGCACGTTCATTGGTTATAAATTTTTGAGACAAGATAGACTAGGAGGTGCCAGAGGAGGTGGCGTCTATATGTACATAACCAACTCACTGAATTTTTGAAAAAATGGAGGTAAGTCATTATAATTACTTAGAACATCTGTGGATTAAAATTAAAATTTCTAAAAAAATATTTTGTATTGGAGTTATATATCGCCCTCTCAACACAAATGTTAACGATTTTTTAGATTCATTTGAGGAAACCGTGTCAGATATATTATCAATTTGTGATCATATTTTATGTATGGACGACATTAATATTGACCTTCTTGATTCAGAAAATTATAATACAATAAAATTTATTAATTTATTAGGTGACCTTGAGCTTTATCAATTAGTTCATGGGCCCACATGAATATAAGTAAATAAAATGTCACTTATTGACGTCGTTATATGCTCAAGAGGAATAGATGTTCTCTCTAATGGGATACAACTTTACAAACGTTTTCGACGAATTAATTTTAAAAACTTGCTTTTCTTAATCGTACTAAAAAGTACAAAATAATTTCTTCGCCAAAAAAAAAGTCAAAAAAAAGCAAGGCGTGCACTTTGATTACACGCAGATTGTACAAAGTGCATACGCCTTGCTTTCTTTGGCTTTCTTTTTGACAATGAAATTATTTTTTACTTTTTAGTACGATTAATAAAAGCAAGTTTTTAATTTTCTTTATTTTCTTTATTTTCTACTTTTTAGTCATACAACAACGACAACCTCTACACGGTACACCCTGGGCAGGCAGGGCAACTCTGCCTGACAAATGTCGGCCGGGGGTGCCAAGGCTAACCATCTGGTACCCCTTCTAGCTCTAGTTCTTTACGACCTAAGACGAAGGGCCCTTCACGATCGCCTCCAAGCGGATGGGGGTCAGAGACAGGCGGGAAGGGCCTCACCGGATGGTCACACCAACGACGATAATGGCAATGTAAAAGAACGTTTTAAGTGGACGAGGAAACTTCAGGATGACTTGTTGACCTACCGCGAGAGTAGCGAATGTGAGGAAGAGGATACATGGCGCGATTGCATGCACTTTGGTGCGAAATATAGCCATAGCTCGTGCCTTCTCTCAACAACATCTGAGAGATCAAGTATCCTTCTTGTGCAGGACAGGTTACGTAAGGACACCCCGTCAGCAGGAAGAACTGCCAGCCGCAGTCCCACCGCGGTAATTAGCAGCTGATGGGGAACATCCTCTAGAGTTCATCGATGTACCGACTTAAGGACGAGGGTTAGCCTTAACACCAGGGCTAATCTAAGGACACAAAACCTGGCTAGAATGGACGCGGTCATCGATGAGGAACTTTCAGAAGATGCAGACATCTGGCAAATCAACTATGCCGTGTGCAACGCCGCGAAACATTCCCCGTGAGAGGTCAACCAATCACGGGATCGAGGAAGCCAAGCGGCGTGTACAAAAGATCGAGGGCAAAATATAGTCGGCCTGACAACGCGCTTCTCGGATCCAGAGTGTGGTGGAATATAAGACGAATGGTAGAGCACTTACTCCCAGAATCCGGCGCATAGCCGTCGGATTTAACCATACTCTAAATCTGACAGTGATGCTTACCATCAAACAGCACTGTCTATATATGATCCGAGCGCTCATGGCTATAAAGAAAACGTTGAAGAGGCAAGTGAGAAGTATGTAGCAAACCAATTTGTTCCGTACGAATCCTTCCCGCCTCTTTCAACAGCTACAGCGTGTTCTAGATAATCCGCAGACTGTAGATGACGAATCCCTCTGGAAAGGAATCTACGAAACGACGTATCCATTCAATAACGACACTCCAGCAACTGCACACTTCGAAGCTCTGTGCCACAGACATCTTGAAGAGCCAGAAGAAGTGTATCCGGCAATCAGTACGTGGAAGTCCAACAAGTTGCTACCAAGAACCTTGCTCCCCGGGCTCAGACGGCATTAACAACTGATGGTGGAAGAAATTTCCTTCCACTCACCGCCGTCTGGAGTGAGTTTTCAACTCATGGTTAAACGAGGGGCAGCAAATTCCGGACTGGTTCGTCGAGGGACGTACTGAATTTATCCCCAAAAAGGGGGATCTTTCCGACCCGAAGAATTTCAGGCCGATCACTTGCCTCAACTCCTGTTACAAGATATTTACACGTATCTTGAATGCTAGGACACTGAGGTCTGTTGATCCTGTCTTCCAGCAGATACACGAACAGCGTGGTGCCAAGAAAGACAAGGCAGGTTGCAAGGACAGCCCGCTGATAGACCGCTGTATTTCACAGGATTCTGTGCAATACAAACCTAATCTATCGATGGCCTGGATTGATTACCGTAAGGCATTTGATACAACATCGCATGAGCTATTGTTGCACCTGCTCGAATATCTTGCGATACCAGCACCAGTAGTGATATGTATAAAACAGCTGCTGCCACTCTGGAGGACTCGCTTCACCGTAACATCAGGTGCCGTTGTCTGTTGGGCTCCGCCAAACCCGCGGATATCAATGTGGGCCACCCAGCGACCGGAGGCATAAGGTCACCCATCTATTTTATATGGATGACCTTAAACTTTATGCCTCCGGAGAGCGCGAACTACAAAACGCTCTTAGGGTGGTCGAAGAATATACGCGGGCAATTGGTATGGAGTTCGGGTTGGACAAATGTGCAGTCGTCCACCTCAAGAGAGGACGATGCGGGGAATTCCCTGAAGATGCGCAGCTCGCAGACGGAAGCATCCTAAGACATCTGGATACCGGAGAGACCTATACATATCTGGGTGTGCAACAAAGGCACATCCAGGATGTATCACAAATAAAAGATTCTCTCCGCGGCAAGTACAGACACCGCCTCCGAAAGATTTGGTCTTCCGAACTTTCGGGGAAGAACAAGGTGTCTGCAACTAATATGCTTGCCGTTCCGATTCTGCTCTACTCCTTCGGAGTAGTAAAGTGGAGGGTAGATGAGCTGCGTCAATTAGACAGAGATACCCGTAAGATAATGAATATTCACAGAAGTATTCATCCTAGATCGTCCGTTCCTCGTGTGTACCTCCCACGTCAACGGGGGGGCCGAGGACTCTTGAGCATGGAGTGTACGCATGGCAGAGTAGTTCTGAGTATGGCATGTAACATACTCAGGAGCTCAGATCCCCTCTTGCGGTTCGTAAAACATCACGAAACTGTAGGAGTGGGAGCAGGATTATTCAAGGCAGCAAAAGAGCCGCAGATGAACTCGGTCTCGCATTTGACATCAGGCGAGGAGGCCGGCGAGGTGCTGATGTTGAGTCAGTCACCGAACTTCAGCCAAATCGTCTGAAAGCCCGAATCAGAGCTGCCGAACAGGAAAATCTGTTTCGGCAGCACGTCGATAAACCCCAGCATGGTGTCTTCTATAAGAACATAGAAACACTGGGTTTATCGACCAGGCTGACCTTCGCCTTTCTAAGGTCAGCAGGGCTTAAGTCGGAGACCGAGGGATTCATTATGGCCTGTCAAGATGGTGTTATCAACACCTTGGTCCACCGTAGCCGCGTGTGGCGTGTAGAGGTTCCTGATATCAACTGCAGGACCTGCCATCAGGCGCCGGAATCGCTCATGCACTTACTATCTGCATGCCCTATATATGCGATTTCGGCCTACATCCACCGGCATAATGCGGCGTTACGAGTGCTATACTACCATCTAAGGCACTCGTACGGGGTAGACCAGACACCAGTGCTGCCTTACGTCCCCGGAGATATTGAGTCCGTTGTCGAGAACGAGAAATGCCGGATTTACTGGAATTACTCGTTCCCGACTGTCAGGCTAATCCAAGCCAACAAGCCTGACATAGTCCTCCTCGACCATCAACTCAAGGTGATGTATGTCATCGAGTTCTCGGCACCTGCGGAGAAAAACATCACCTTGAAGGAGGAGGAGAAACGGACCAAATATCGCGATCTCCGGTACGAGCTCCAAGTGCTGTACCTAGGCTACTCGGTAAAAATGGTCGTCCTTATAATCGGTGTACTCGGAGGGATAAGGCCTACGCTACTTTCGGAACTAAAGATCATACCAGCCTGCCAAAAATCAGCTGAGTGGCTGGCAGGCCAAATGAAGAAGGCGGTCATTCTGGGTTCTCTCCGTCTGTTTAGGGCACACGATTCTGGTATCTACAGTCACTAACCCTGCGGGATGTGGGGAGTGGCTGTAGTTGATGCGCCGGCGCGACTCCCGTGAGGCGTCGGAGGCCACGGAGGACTGACCGGCATCGGGAAACCGAAAAAAAAAAATAATAATAATAAATTGCCTTTATTTATAAGACTAAAACATATTGACAGACAAGATAAATGAGTTGGCAGTATTCGACCTCGGGTCGCTCTTCCATACAACCAACAGAGAAAAAATGTACTTAAATTAGGGAAGTGGTACCCGTATGAGTCCATAATACTATGATTACTGGTTTAAATAACAGGTCCTTTATCTCACAAACTCACACAAAGAGTTTGTGAGATAAAGGACCTGTTATTTAAACCAGTAATCGTAGAAAAATGTACTTAATCTAAAACTATACACAAAAAGGAGAGAAAGAAACTAAGAAACCAAATATCTATTTAAAAGTAACCATGATTTGACTTGTTTACTAAATGAAATCATGCCAGAAAGAACTTTGATGTTCATGGGTATTTCGTTGAAAATTTTGCTGCGTTGTATGAAAAACTTCTTTGAAATTGAACCGTGTTAAGTTTGGGGACATTATGCAAATGCCTAAAACTAGTAGAACGTTCATGGGTATCAATTCCTTTTAAAAGTTTTAAATACAAATATTCGGGGGTTTGACATCTATCTATTTTTAAACAAGACAGGCTAAATGGAATTTTTCATCTAAATTTAGCCCTTTACATTCTATAAATTTTTCAGAAATGTGTCGAATTTACGCAATTTACGTTCAATTAGTAATTTGAACCTTTTCCAGGTAGAAATTATTAAGACAGATTTGATAATTATTATTATTTAATAAGACTATATTAGAATATATGTATTAATTTTAAAAATCCGGTAACTGCAAGGGGCCTATTATTTAAAAGACCTGAATGTAATAAAAATATTGGGAAAAAGAAATTGAAATTGAATTTTTTACGAAGCAACCAAATAAAGTCAGAGAAACTTTTTTAAACTAAATTATAGTGCAGATTTAATGTCAAAGGGAGAGTCGGTCTAAAAGAATCTAAGTTTTCGACCCTCGGACGCTGAAAATTTTATGTCTTTTCGAAGACACAATTTGTCTCTCAACTTGTAAATTGAATACCTACGTAACTTCTTTAATGATTTGAAAAATATGAGTTCCTGTTTATGGACTTTAACTATATTTACATTTATATTTTTTTAAAGTCAGTTAAGAATAATATATCAAGTTAAATGAGAAAATACGCTTTTCTTTCAGAAATTTGATATGCATGTGTCTGACATACATTGTGGTTAAAACATCATACAACTGACCCTAAATAAACAATTTTCATATATTGAGCCAAAAATTGTCACATATTTAACATTTGGTATTAAACCAAAAAAACTTGACGTGTGGTGGAGTTTATAATAAAGTAATTTTTGACATTTCCAAAAAAAGTCACATTTTTTGACGTTTCAAAAAAGTCACATTGGTGGAAGTGTCACTACTATTTTTTTTAGACGTTGGGACCAATTTTGAGGAAATGAAATAAGCTATTACTTCCTCACCCTCAAAATGAGGAAGTTATGTATTGGTGAAAAAAATTTTGAAAATTTTTATTGCATTTCTGGACGAATCTCGACGAATTACGACGATACACAAAATTTCAGAATTTTCTGTCTGTATGTCACCACGGTATTTTTCACTTTTGGGGAAAATATTGCAGTCTTATTATGGCGTTTATTATATAGGTAATGGAGACGAGGGCTTTGATAGGGAGATTTATCAGGATTATTTTGGGGAGGTTATCGGGACCGGGAGCTTTGTTATTAGGAAGTTTTTTGATGATTTCTTTAATTTCAGTAGGAGATGTAAGGAGTTTGGCAAGTTTTCTGGGGGGGGGATTGGATATTGTTGTTGAATAGTATTTGCATTTGTTACCGTTATGTTGTGGTGTCGTGTCAGGTTGAGATATACAGGGTGTTCCTAAATATCGTGTACATACCAAGGGGGTAATTCTTTGGCTTATTTCATAACTGAAAGTTTATATAAACATAGGTCCGCAAACGCTTCTTTACTGATCTACAGGGTGTTGAAATTTGAAGATTTTTTTGGCATTTTTACGAGATTATAACGAGTATTTAAAACACGTATGCAGACACAAGTTACGATTTCAAATGCGACTTGTCAAAATTAATGACAACAACAGATTATTCAAATAAAACTGAAGCCTACTAGACCATTTTAAAAATTTTCAATTTTATCTAGCGAATTACAGAAAATAGTTTTTTATTTTTTTTTTCGGTAACGGTCGCATATACGGAAGAACTACAAGAGACCAAAAAGTTTCTAACTAAAACAGAAAAATTCATATTGTATTTTAGAATCTACCAGCGGCGCATCGAAAAAAGGTTCAGGAGTAGATAAAGAGGCATGACCCCTGAAAAAAGATCACCCTGTAGATTCTCACAACCATTTGGCATGCCCAATGATGTAAGCCCTACAGCGTAACCTATATTCCAAATTTAAGCTAAATATCTCAAAAACTGCAGTAGCTATAAAGAAAAAAAATAAAAATCTTCAAATTTCAACACCCTGTTGATCAGGAAAGAAGCGTTTGCGGACCTATGTTTATAAATAAGCCAAAGAATTACCCCTTACGTATGTACATGATATTTAGGAACACCCTGTATATATTTTTTGTAAGTAGTCTGTTATAATGTCCGCTTTTACTGTATCGTTCATTATAGCTTGTCCGTTCTGTGTCAATGTAGGTATGGCGTTAAAATATTTATTGAAGTTTCGTCATTTTCCATAATGTATATTTTCTTGCCTGGATAGTCCTTGCAATTTTTGATTCCATGTACTGTTTCTGTGCTCTGTTAGTTTATTTTGTACCGTTTGTTGCAGCTCGTTAAGTCTTTTTTGTCTATGGGTCGTCTGTGCTTTTGCCATTTTTTTCTTATTGAATTTTTAAATTTTATTAGATTATTTAAGTCTTCGGGCTATCTTTTTTCTATAAGCTTTGGTATGATTTTATTCGTTGTCCTGTCTCGTGTTGTTTGTAGTATCTTTGTGAATTTGTCAATTTCTCTGTCTAGGTCTTGTCGTGTTTCGATGTTATTATTAATTATTAGGTTGTTATTTATATATTGTCTGAAATGTCTCCAGTTTGTGTTTTTGTAGCTGTAGATTTGTCTGTTATGTGTATTTATATCCATGTGGTAAATGTCAGTGGGTTGTGGTTGCTGGAGAGTGGTGGGAGGCAGTTTTTTTTATCGGTGAATTTTATTAAATATGCGCAGAATTGTAGAAATAACAGAAAAGTAGTATGTCTTCTTCGGCTATGACAGCAGTGTCGACCTCTCCCAAATAAAGTAGCAATTGATCGATTTGCCCCCGGTATTATCAACATTTTAAAGAAACCTTTAGCTTAAAGGAAGTTTTAGTGACAAGAAAAATGTGTGATCAGCAATTCCAGCAAAATATAAATTGAGATATACGAACCTAATTTTCATTTAAATTATAGAATTGCTATCTGATAATTTCTTTCAAGTTAAAGGTCCCTTTAAAGTGTTGATATACTGGGGGTTGGAAATTTTAAATCGATTACATGAACGCCAACATTGATGATATGAACTATATTAAGAACGATTAGTTGAATCGATAGATTAGCATTTTAAATTAAAAAAAAAATGGAAATATTGAAATTATTTCTGAACTTATGTTTCTTTAGAACTTAAACTCTTGCTACAAATGAATTCGAATGATTTCAGCAGCAATATATTTCCACTTCAATAAATGCAGGAATTCTATAGAGAGCACGATAAAAATTCCCTTTCCCGATTCGTCAGCATAAAGTTTAGCTTATTGGTTTTTGATCAAATGTAATAATAATAATAAAAATATGTTTCAGTTATTTAATACAATGTTGTATAATTTTATATAGTGTGTTTCATAAGGAAAATTACATACGTTAAATGTAGATGTAGGGCATCTAGGTAGTTCCAAAGAACCTATAGTTAATGGGTTTAACAATCTTCATTACCAAGAACTTTTCATAAAAAAGATTATTTTGTGAAAAGTTTCACGAAACTTTTCAATAAAATTGGTAATTTTGCAAAAATAGATAAAAAAATTACAAAAATATTATTTAAACAACGTACCGGGGGTGAGCGTAGATCTGCCTTAACAGTACTCGTATTCGATACGAAAGTTAAGCTACGGTAGTCGCAGTCAGTAATTTGATTGATTCAAGGGAAACTCGGCGACCTCGTCCGCCTTCTAGCGATTTGTATATCAGCGTATACGCAGAAGCTATGCAATCTTAGGCAAGGGTTGTGTAGATGATAGACCATCCATCGGAAGGGATGTAAAGCAGTTGGTCCCTTGTCTATTAAATGTTAGGCAAGTAAGAAATCCCTACTTTTCGACAAAGAAGAGGTTCGGCGAAATTTCCAGATTGGGGGTAGCTCGTCTCCTGGCGACTGTGATTGGCCCTAGTAGCGGAAATAGGCCGACGGTAAATAAATGATTAAAAAAAGAAACAACGCACCGAAAATATTTATTTGTCAAATAAAAGGACAATGTATTTCTTCCTATAATCAAATGTAGTATTTTATTTTGCATATCATTCACATAGTTTAAAAATATCAGTTTTCCTTGATTTAGGCAATTTTAAAACTATTGTAAACAAACAAGCACCAAAAGACTTACCTAGTATACATGCACGCGTTAGTTCGAACAAGTTCGGTAATGTATATGGATTTTAGTAGAGCTGGTAAAAAGCGAAAAAAGTGCAACCGGTTAATTGGTTTCCTCAAAACCGGTTTCGGATAAAACCGGGTATCCAGATATAGATCAAAGCCGGTTAGTCGGTTATCCGAAAACCGGTTAATCGGTTATCCGAAAACCAGTTAATCAGTTATCCGAAAACTGGTTAATCGGATACTTGAAAAACCGATTAGTAAGAAAACAAATTAGATCGAGTTTATAATTAAGATTTTAGAAGAAAATTAAATTTACTATTTTCGTTTCAGTAGATCAGTAGATACTAGTATAAAAAACTCGATACAACAATTTTATAAAACTATTATGTACTAGTTATTTTAGCGAGGTCCGTGACATCCAAAATTAATACAAAGAAGGCTGAAAGTAATTGGTGAATGTAACACCAACATACACATGTATAGTTTATTTTAAAGTTATTTGCAACATAAAAAATGTCAGTTTCTTTGACGGTGGTAAAGAGATCAAAGAAGCCGACATTTTTTATGTTGCCAATAGGTTTGAAATAAACTGTATATTTAACTAGCGATCAGTAAAAGTGTATTGTCTATAGTTATTTATTTGTGGCATCCTATAATGTTTCTTCTCACCTTATTTGGGTATTAAGCCACTATTCTATAAGTTATTTAAAAAAATCATTAAGTAAATTTCTGCGCCAAAAGAATTATTCCATGAAAACATATAAACAGAAAACTGTCGTGTTAGAAATTGCCAAAAGGGAAATAAAAGAAATTTGTCTCTAATTTTGAGGATGGAGTCAAAGTATTTCGCTAGCTTCCGATCTTTAATTATATAGAAATATTGCATAATAAGATACGAGATGTTGAAGTTGAAAATAAAAACTGCAAAAGAAAATAATGCAAAGGATGGTTTTTTCTATTTTTATTGTGAGCATGCGCACGGCGCGCGCCATGTTATGAGTCATACCTAGCTAGATCTGTTAGTGTTGTGGTTGTGTACTATCTGCTCGGGGAAAGAAGACCCGCGGAAGGAATGTGATTTTTGCATTTCATTCACAATTAGGCGTAAATGAAATAAATGAATTAGTGCATGGCAAATTTTTGCAATCCTTTGCATCCGCATCTACTCATTGGGAGAGATATTATATTCCTAGTATATGATTTCGCAGAAAGCTGGCGACTTATCAGTTATCGGCAATACCTTCCCCTTTCCGCGCGGGCTTTCTTTCGCCGGCTGGACAGTATTTTGTGTTTAGTAAATAAACGCAAACTACGACAAAAATGACTAAATACAAAATATATCAGGTTTTATATAAATTCTAAACTAAACAGGCGTCGGTGGCGGATAGGTACCCGTCTGTAGTTTCAGAATTCAACAATATTTGAAAGAAATGAAACGCATATTAGTTGATTATCCAAATAGTCGGTTTTTCGATTAACCAGTTTTTTGAATAATCGGTTATCCGGATAATCGGTTCTTCGAATATTCGGTTATTCCAAAAACCGGTTATTTGAAAAACCGGTTATCCGATTAACCGGTTATTCGAATAACCGGTTAACCGAGTAACCGGATTTCGATTTTGTATAAAACCGCGAATAATCCCAAAAGAATTAACCGGTTATCCATAAAACCGGTTTCAGCTGCCAGCACTAGTTGTTAGTTCGAACTAACTATATTGGTCCAGACTAAGTAAACTTGAGCTAGAAATGTGAGCTTGCGCTGATATTTCGATTCTTAAAATCATGTAAACTATTAGTTCATTTGTATTTCGAATTAAATAGGACATTACAACTTAATTTTTTTTTATATTTCTCACGTTTTAGGTTAGAGATAGGATTAATTTTTTATATTAGTTATCTTTAGTTGACAGTGGTATATCATGTATACAGACAGACAAGAAAAGTAAGCTTCATTTGACGCGTCTTAGCTAGGCACACACGGAGACTTTGGAGCGCAGGATTGATGTGTGCCGTTTAAAAGTCGCGTGCAAATTGTTGATTACTGGAGTGTCATGACCACAAGATTTGGAGATGTTAGTAGTCTGCGCGAAAACACGTGCTTTGCATGTCTTTGCCCACAAACGGTCGCTATAGATTTTTCGAATTTGACTTTTAATAAATATAAATAATTTATACAAAGGATACACTTTATAAATGGTTTAAACTGCAAAACAGATACCTAACCCCATTTTTCGCATACAAACTTGAAATTTTAGAATTTTTTTAAATTGTCTTGTAACACAGGTACATAAAACAGCTAGCAGCAGTTCGGTGATACATAATATTATCTTCGCAAAGTATGTAACTCCAGCCATTTTATTTGCGTTCCATGAGTATATTTGAGATTTTGAGATTTGCCCGATTGTATTTTTTGCTATCTCTTGTAAGACTGATAGGAGTTTTCAGATTTCTAAAATGCCACACGCTATTCCAAACCTGTCCGATATGGGACACTTCTAGCACACTAACAAACACTTTTCAACGTGAGACTACAAACCGCCGGCTAAACTCGCGCGGAAGTCTTAGCCATTTCAATTGAAACTTTTCACACTTACATCTCTAACCAAGATACAGGATGTTTCATCAGTTTTACCTAAGCCACAGCATACGAACCCACTCTGTATAAAAATTTGATATCCAGTAGATATGTAGTATCCAATTTACTGATTCGAATAATATGTTAACCAAAACGAAAATACAGGTCCGGCTTCAAAAGAAAGTATCAATTTAGTATATACCCAAAACAACACCCTGTAAATTTTTTTTTTAAAATTTGCTTAATATTTGAAAACAGCGGAAAAAAAATAAAGTAAATAGTATACTTTCTACATTTCCGGATTTAACTCTATAGATTTGATTAAAAAATCAAAGTGTTAAAACACAAATCCAATTTTATAGGAAATTCTACGAGGTACAATTTAAAAAACTATTTTTACTCTCGAATTAACAAATTCAACTTTGTGCAATTAAAATGCTAAAACTTCCTTATTATGTAACTTTAGTGTCATAAAAGTGTTTCAAAAAGAAATTACAGTTGCGAACTTAAACCAATATATTATTTTTCTCAATCATCACCCTGCATAACTTAATTTTAAAAATAGTATTAAATTGGCACTTAATAAATAGGGAAAGAATCGTACAATATGAATAAATACCTTTATTGTATTTACGTTTCAGTTAAAGTCAAGGTTTTATTTATTTATTTTTTTAACGTCTTATTTATGTTAACGTCCTGATAGAGTTTAGTCCATTGCTATTTCGCCACTCAGCCAGGACAGACACACACAACAACCATCCCCTCCCACATTTGTCAGATGCCCCAGCTGAGAATCGATCTCAGGAGAGATAGACAGTGACTATACGTATTCCGCTCCACAACAACACACTAGCCAAAGGTGTTACCGCCTCGGTATTTTAACCCTTTCGCTGTTGTGGGCGTGTTTATCCGTTCTGGACAATTCTGAGTACATACGTTCTGAATTTGCGACAAACGGAACCATATGTTTTAAGTGGTATGGTGTCTAAGAGCACGCAAGACACATTCGGGCAAGTTTTATTGGGTCGATAGCGGCGCGACAGTTACAAAATAGACGTGAGGTGGACCCATTGAATTCTATAGAGTTCAATAGATGGACCAGATGTATTGTCATATTAAATATAGTATTAAAATAGTGGGGGGTAAGGTCGACAGAAAGAAGAAAAAAGGTTTCAATTAGTCGACGTTTCGTGTATTTTGACACATCCTATTTAAATTAGGTTTTCCTTGTAAAAATATATCACTAAAAACTTAAACATAAACATTAACAAATTAATATGATTTGGAACAAAAATACAAACAAACACGATTGACTAGAATTCTAGTCAATGGTCAACCGATTTTCGATTTGGAAGGTATCAATGGATTTGTCGTGAAAATTTGTATTTAACTACTGGGTGTCTAAAAGATGTTGCAATTTGAAAAAGTTGACATAACTACAAATTAGTAATTTCTGAGATTTTGGTTGGTCGTAGCTACTAAACCAATTCGAAAAATCTCACGTTTACATTTTTCTCTTATCGTTTTGGTCCATTTGATTGATTTGAGTGCATTCACTGTACTCTAGATACAAAAATAAAAATAGCGCTAAAAAATCAAGTAGTTTCAACAATTTTTTTAAAACTATGCAATCGTACTTAAAATCGTCTCCGGAATTCAAAAAGGTAAGAATAGTACAGGGTGTTCCACTTCAAATTTCAAAGTTTGGGTCATTTTAGGGGAAACCGGAAGTGATAGAAAAGTGTCAAATAATGAAAAATTATACATCTTGAAAACTCTGACTTGTCTAATGATTCCATTGACACTCGATATAAAAAGGAAAAAGGTAATGTACAATATATTAAAAAAACTCCACGAATTAGTACTAGTGCCACTGTTCGTGTAGTGGGTACTTCTCACCAATCAGTTTGGCAGACACTACGTAAACAACTATATCAATTTCATATTCAGAAGATATAGTCATTTTGGATAAATGACCCACAACAAAGGCTTATATTTTGCCATTGGTTTTTAAGATGGTTTAGAACTCCATGTTTGTCGATAAAATATTGTTCATGCATGAGGTAACTTTCACACGAAACGGACTTTTATAACGTACATAATGAACATGTATAGGCTGAATAAAACCATCATGTATAAGCAGATTCACCATCAGCACGGTTTTCTATAATATACATTTGGGCTGGTATTATTAGTGACCAGATAGATGGTATTTTCATATTGCCTATGCATTTGACGAAGGAAATATATTTATATTTTTTAAGAAATTATTTGTCATATTTGATGAACACTGCACCTATAAATACAGTTATATCAATGTGGTGCGTGCACAATGCGTTCACCGGATTTAAGTTCTATAAATTTGTTTTTATTGGGATCTATAAAGAATATTGTATATGCTGTAAAAGTTGAAGCTCAACAACAGTTGGCAGACCGTATCCAAAATACTTTTGAACAAATTCGAAATATACAAGGAGAATTTCTAAGGGTTTTGGATCCTTCAGAAGAAGATGTGTTGCTGTTGATGGTTTTTCTCTCTCTCATAGTTTTAGAGAAAACCCCAAATTCCATTGAATTTGGTTTACCTCGCACATGTTTTACATTTTTTACTTAAAACAAAAGTAGCGTTTTAATTTTAAAAACCACAAATTTATTTATGTATTTTCTCATTGAGTCTCGTATGGTATAAGTATAAGGTAACTATACGGCAGAGATTTAAGCATCCGGATGCAAAGTGTGTTGAGGTGAATTCAACAGCCGGAACACCCCGTATAATTAAGAAGTGAAAACTAAACATCTGTTATATCTGATTCCTACCGTAACTCAAACACAACTATGTTATCACCTCATTTTAACACGATTGTTTTCATTTTTATTTGAAACGTATATTATTAACTCTTTAAATAGCGGTATTTTACTGACGTTCGTCAATACAACTTTTATTCTTTTTATAAATTATGTAAGTAATAAATATGGTTATTTATTTATCAGTCTTGTTTAAGCTGGTTACTGTACAATTAACCTACTTAAGAATTTTATTATTTGACCAAATAAGAGTAATTCATTGAATTATATGAGTTGTAAAGCATTACACTTTGTAGGATTGTAGGTTATAAAAAGTATAAAAATTTTTCAATATTACTTCATAATCATAGATTAGACAAAAATAAAACAACAATGTTAGCATTAACAATTAATTAAACAATGTAAACATTGTTTAGTATCAGGCCCTTAGAAATATAACCTATTCTGTAAATCACAGCCACACAAAGAAAAAAAGTTTATTACCATGAACCAAAAATACATGACCCTAGTGTATTTTTTCGACGCTGAATTCAATTCCGTAGTTAAAAAAAGATTTATCGTGACAGTTTTTTGGCCAAAAACATCCTTTGAAATGGGGTAAAACTATAGTAATAATGTAATAACTCTTAATGAAGTGTGAGAAATGATATTTTGTAGTCTAGAGAAGAGAATAAGCGTTCAAACCATAGCAAGTTATTTTTTATATTAATTAAACCAAAATCCAGTCTTATGGGAGGTGAAAACTACCCCTGAAACTCAAATAACGCACGTGAGTTTAAAAATAACCTGTACAAAGGACAAATTCTTGCAGCTCTTAAGACAAAATATCTAAATCTGGTATGACAACCAGACATTACTCTTAAAGGGTTGAGACGCCCCTAAATGATGTAAAAACGACCCCACCTACAGAGGTATTTCATAACGATGAAAAAAGCTCAGACTATTGTAGTTTTAGACAGGGTGAACAAATATGGAGTGAATTCGCTTGAACTACAGATATATGACTATAAACTAACCTTAGATGGTGGTAGAAACTACCACTAAGCTCTAATGATGCACATGGATATTATTGAAATTCGAAAAGGATCAAGAACTTTTATCTCATTGTGCAAAACATTCAAGACAACAAGATCATGGATTGATGGATCTTAGAAGTTCTAGCATCTGAGAAAAAACATACAGGCATTCGTAGTCTCAGGGAGAATGGACAAATACAGAGTTAATTCGTTTCAACCGTCGACACAAAACTAAAGTGTACCACTAGAGGGTGGTAGTTTCTACCACCCTCCAAGGGTAGTTTATAGGCACATATCGGTAGTTCAAGCGAATCCACTCCATATTTGTTCACCCCGCCTAACATTACAAAAGCCTGAACTTTCTTCGTCGTTATTGAAACGTATGAGATACTTCCGTAGGTGGGGGTGGTTTTTTACATCCTATAGGGGGTGAGTCTCAACCCTTTAAGAGTAATGTCTGACTGCCACACTAGATTTAGATATTTGTCCTAAGAGCTACAAGAATTTGTCCTTTGTACATGTTATTTAAGCTCACATGCCTTATTTGAGTTTCAAGGGTAGTTTTCACTCCCCATAAAGGTGGATCTTGGTTTAATTAATAGAAATGGCTTGTATGGTTTGAATGCATATTTTCTTCTCTAGACTATAAAATATCTACCATTTCTCACATTTGATTAAGAGTCATTACATTATTACTATAGTTTTACTCCTTCAAGGGATGTTTTTGGCCAAAAAAAAAAACGGACACGATAATTTTTTTTTTATTACGAATTCAAATTCAGCGTCGAAAAATACACTAGATCCATGTATTTTGATCAATATATTATTACTATAGTTTTACTCCCATTTCAAGGGATGTTTTTGCAAAAAAAAACTGACAACATAGATATATTTTTTTAACTCCGGAGACGAATTTAGCGTCGAAAAGTACACTAGATCCATGTATTTTGGTGTTTTTCTTTTGTGTGACTGTGTATTTATAACAAAAAAAAAAACTTACACATTAATTTAAAAAATCTGACATATTATTGCTTCGTATTTATGCATTTCTGGAGAAAAAAAAATTATTGGGTGTTATAAAAGCATTCCTCCAAACCCGACATGATAATAATAATAGTAAATACCTTACATATTTTTATATTTTATACTGATACTCTTATCTGAATGTACTAGTATAAAAGTTTTAGGCAAATAATGAATCAAAAACAACACTTCCAATACATTGTATCATAGAAACTATTAAAGCAACTACTCAGTCTAGGAGCAAAAACTGCGTTGAATTAAATAACAGTGTTCTCAATATTAGAAGCAAAAAAATATTGAGAATGAAAAAATATGAACTAACCAAAAAAAGAAATTTTTCACATTCAAGAAATGATTTCCTCCAGTTACAATACAAAAAACAAAAACCCCTAGTCCGATATATCTACTGTCATTCTTCTGAACTTCTCAGGGGGCTAGACCGAGTAAAAAATAATATCCTATGAAATGTCCGCAAATTCCAACGTGCGCAAAGAAAACACTAAAATTTGGAGGAAGTGTAGATTCAGATTTCTAAATGGATTAAGAATTATTTATTGGGGAATATTATGCTCCTACTTGTCTTCCTAACTTTTCTCACAAATGAACTGGGTCTAAATCCTGGATTTAGCCGGCCACCACAAACTATTTGTCGATGTAGTAGAAAATGGAGGTTTGCTTAAGGTCAGTATCATGTTAGAAAATTATCTGTAATGGTATTTTCCATTTAGTATAAGAAACCAGAACTTTTTATGGTATCTCTAATTATAATTGGAACGTCCCATTATTCCATTAATGAATTAAATGGGGTCTACTCTATTAACTGACAACCATCCCATAAGAAAATAGCAGTTACTGATATAAGATACCTAGGGATTGTACTTTTCATTAACTCATCTACTCAGACATCGATTTTCATGCTAAACGTTCCGTTATTTTATTATTACGCGTTGTCAAAAGCCGTGTTTCCTAAGAATCACGCATCTGCGGGTGCGCGACACGTACAGCGCAATAGTGCTATATCACAGTAGTTGAACGAATTAATTTTATACGTTTTGTGCTGTTATGACATCCATCTTGTGAACGTGAACACTGAATCACACATTGTGGAAACATGTCATGTTTATCAATTACCCAAGTGCACTCACTCATGCTATTGCGCTATGCGTGTCGCGCGGCCACGAATGAGTGATTCTCAGAAAATACGGCATTACTCTGTCATTCTACTCCAGTCAGTAGGGTCAAAAAAGGCCCTTGCCTTACAAAAAAGTGGGTGTAGAAACCATTTTGTCGAAACTCTAATGAAAAATCCAAGTTTTCGACCTTCGGTGAGGGGGTGAGTGGCCATCTTGAATGAAAGGTGTAAAATATTCGTTTTTTCAAAATAACTCCGCAACAGTTGATCCAACGACAAAAATATCAAGAGCAAATTTAGAGAACAAAATTCTTTATATTTTTTGTACATATATTTCTTTGTAAGTCTAACATGTAAAAGGTGCAGCGGCGAAAATATGAACATTTTCCAAAAAACGGCAACTCCATTTATGTTGGTACATTTTTAAGAACAAATTACACCATATTATTTTTAAAGTTTTTCCACACCACAGTAATAAGATCATACAGCGAAATCTGTTTCAAATTACAGTGATTTTTCATGTTACATATAAATTTTCTTACCGCCCGCCGACCACGATGGCGAAAATTAGAATATTAATATTAGTGTATGGATGTTTTAAGTTTCATTCTATTTTTTTTTTGTAGCAGATATTTCTTAGAGCAAGTACAGACCGTGTCTCGTCTTTCTTTGTTTCTTTTGTAATCGTCAAAAAGGGCATCCCTTTCTCCCCTCTCTAGAGTGAGTGGCACTGCAGTATACTGCGCGCCCGCGGTTTTGATTTACACATACAGGGTCAGTGAGTGATCACTGTAAACTTAGCAAATCGTGCGGTGAGACATAGGCGTACTCATCATAATAAGCGTAATAAAAGAAATTAACTAGTAGCAAAAACAATAAACTGTTACAATTTATAACAATGTATGCACAACTTACCCTCTTAACTAGCTTCATGAACTAGCTTGGTTATCACAAACTGGAGAAGATCTGTAAAAGCTTTGCAGCATCCGGTATGTTTCTATGTTTGTCTCCGTGAGTGATGTTCGCTGTGGTGAAAAAATATTTTGAAAGCGATTATTCGACAACTATTGATGTAATACAAGCATACTTAGAATAGTTTTTGAACGCATTTAATGGATCCGGATATGCACCATCAGAAATTTGTCTTAATCTGGTAAGACCGGTGTCTTCCTTTAACACACGTGCGAACTTTTCTTTAATGAGCTTATTTTTTGCGTCACCTATAGTGTGTGGCGGTCGATTTACTTCGTTCACTATTTGCAGGGCCTCCGCTAACGACAACGTACTGTTTTTTAAATTTCTTATGCTTTCATATAATAGTTTATAGTTCTTTGCAATATTTTTCAACGGAAATATCTTCGAATTTTGTCTGGATTTCCTTAATAGCTGCAGCCTTATTGTCAGGATTGAATAGTAGTATCACAGCTTTTCTTTGTTGTAAATATTCAGCATAATAAAAAGCTGCCTTCAACCATGTTCCCCAACGTGTAAGAATCGGCTGTGGTTATGTGTTGACGACACAACAGATTGTAAAAAAAATCTATTGTAAATGTTTTAATACACTCTCTTAAACCGACATTTCCATTGTTATAGTTTATCTAATGTCAGTTTAAAACGATATAAAAAAACAAGAACGCGGCATTCCTTTGTAAACCAACCTCGAACGCATGCCATCCATAGGCGCGTAACTTACTTTTCAAGGTTTTCAATACATGCCCTACAATATTTTAAAATCATTAATTATACACGTAACATTGACGCTGAATTTATAATATTTTATACTGACATTGGATAAAACTATACTAGGTAGCAAGAGACTGAGTGTACTGGCAAAACAATTACCAGGGTGGTGCTGGAGAAAATTTAACCTGTCAACAAGTCAAATGTTGATGTTTGTGACCGATGATGCCACGATAATGTGATTAGTAGGCCTTTCTCTTCAAGAACAGGGATGCAGGTTGGTACATGTTACGTGTAAAGTGCATGCTTTACATCTTGTGACAGAAACTATTCGACAAGATTTTCCAGAGGTAGATACATTAATAGCAAGTACAAAAAAGTGTGTCTTAATTCTCCTAAACGTCCTCGCGTATTTCACAGCAAGTGTCCCTGTATTCCCGAATCACCACAGCCAATTCTTACAGATTGGGAAGGCAGCTTTTGTTATGTTGAATATTTACAACAAATAAAAGCTATGATACTACAATTCAATCCTGACGAGGCTGGAGTTATTAGGGAAAACCAGACAAAATTCGAAATAATTTCCGTTGAAACAGTTTTAACAACTATTTACAAGATTACATGTCGCATAAAAAACTTACAAAACAGTGCGTTGTCGTTAGCGGAGTCACTGCAAATAGTGGACGAAGTAAATCGACTACTACACGCTATAGGTGACGAAAAAAAAAAGATCACGTTAGAGAAAAGTTTGCACGTGTGTTAGAGCAAAATACCGGTTTTACCAGATTAAGACAAATTGCTGACGATACTGATGGTGCATCTCCAGATCCGTTAGGTGCGTTCAAAGACTATTTTAAGTATGCCTGTATTACATCAATAGATGTCGAACGGTCGTTTTCAAAATTTAAGCATATTTTTTCCACAACAGTGAATATCACTCACGATAACAACCATAGGAATATACCTGATGCTGCAAAGTGTTCACAGAACTTCTTCAGTTTGTAATAACCAAGCTAGTTAAGAGGTTAAGTTGTGCATACATTGTTATAAATTGTAATGGTCTATTGCTTTTGTTACTGGTTCATTTCTTTTGTTACGCTTATTATGATGATTACACCTTTGTCCCGCCATACATTCCTGCCAGCTCTAGACAAGTGCTGTTAAGCCTACAGATTTTTTCGTTAAATGTACCGATCTATCGTTCCACACATAAATCCTACCGAGAAGCATGCCGAAACTAGAAATCTAACAACTTATCTATTTAAAAAATACTTTTACACATCAATTTGAATTAGCTTTAGAGTTTACAGTGACCTGTATCCGCAACTATGCATACATATGTAATTGTATCTAAGTCGCCCCTATCGAAAAGGAGAAAAAAGTAATAATGTAATAGCGAAACTGGAACATCTGTGGATTAGGCCTACTGGGGATACCACAATAAAAAAAATCGCTTCTTGATATTTTTGTCGTTGAATCAACTGTTGGGGAGATATTTTGAAAAAACTAATTTCTTGCACCTTTCATTCAAGATGGGCTCGCGCCTCCCCCTTCCAAGGTTGAAAACTTGGATTTTTGATTAGGGTCCCGACCTAAATAACATATATTAAAATCGTTTCTACCCCACCTTTTGTAGAGCAAAAATCTCTACTGACTGGAATATACGTAATTCGTACCCTTCCGACACCGAAAACGAAGCAACGCGATGGTTATGTTCTTGTACAAATGTCGTTCAATTTCTATTACTTTTATTAATCCAATTTCAATATATTATACCGTGCGTTCGTTCACAATGAAAGTAATAAATTCAATATAATCTGACCAACCTGGTTTTGCCAAAAACACTCGGACACATTGATTTGCAATTTTGAATTGGCACATATTGAATCATACAGCAAGTCAGTGTCACTTCCGTTTTTCCGGAAGTGACATCAACTTTGTTATTTTAAATGTAACACCCTGTATTTTTGTACGGATTTGTATAGACGATAGAAAGACGTTTCTAAAGATGTAGTAAACACGTTTATATTATGAATAATTTTTTGTATTATTTACAAACTTACTCCACTAACAATCTAAAAAATGTTTCTAAGTTAATATATGTTCAATGTGTTGCCCGTTTACTTCAATGCATTTTTGAATTCGAATAATTATTTCTCGTTGGACACTGTGAATCATTTCTGGTGAGATTAATCGGATATCCTGGCATATTCTTTCTTTTAAATCATAAATATTGTTAGGTCGGTTCACATAGACTTTGGATTTTAAATAACCCCATAAAGAAAAATCTAAAGGGGTTAGATCAGATGACCTCGGCGACCACTAAATAGGTCCCCTCCTGCCAATCCATCTATTGGGGAAGGTTGCATCTAGAAATTGACGAACAGCGAACGCATAGTGGGGAGGTGCCCCATCTTATTGAATCCAAATTATATCGTTTAGTACGTCAGGGTCCTGTGGGTAGGGAAACAGACAGCTAAAGCAGGAATAAATTCGAATTGAAGAAAAGAGGAATAAGGCAATTCCTGCCCATACATTAATTTTCTGAGGCTATTGTGTGTCAACCTCTTGCATTTAATGAGGATTTTCTGTCGCCAACCATCTGCGATTTTGCTGTTTAGATGACCACTTAAAAATAACAAAAAAAATGTGTTGTATTAAATTTAAATTTTCATTGTGCGTTCCATGTATTTGCTCGCAGAATTGCATCCTTCGCCAAAGTCGTCTTCCGACAGAATTGTCATGAATATTCACACCAGGTGTACTTTATAGGGATGGTACTTAGGTGCTCGAAGAATTTTTGAAACTGATCCCGTTGCCAAATCATAGTTTCTTGAGAGTTCTCTAATTTTCACATGGGGATTCTCTTGAACGTGTAACTGGACATTTACCTTAACATCTTCAGATACCTTTTTTGGTCGGCCTTTAGATAAATCTCTAACGTGGTCAAATTCTCTAAATTTTTTTTCAATTTTGCTCACACTAGATTGGCTAATCGGTGGACGGTCAGGATAATTTTCATTAAATCAGTTACATACCTGCTGTTGAGTACGAACACTATCACGAAAACCAATCATCATAAGCACCTCAATTCGATATTTTTCCGTTAAATTCATTTTTTCGATAAATAAATGTCACTTGAACTTACAGACAATTGATATTGCAAACTTCAATTACTTTTTGACAATTTAAAAGTCGCTTACTATGTTAGTGCAGTAAATATCTCAAGTTTTTTGTAAATATTACAAAAAAGTATTCATAATAAAAACGTGTTTACTACATCCTTGGAAACGTCTTTTTTATCGTCTATACAAATTCGTACAAAAATACAGGGTGTTACATTTAAAATAACAAAATTGATGTCACTTCCGGAAAAACAGGAAGTAACACTGACTTGCCGTATCACTCAAAATATGGCAATTCAAAATTGCAAATTAACGTGTCCGAACGTTTTTGGCAAAACCACGCTGTTCAAATTATATTGAATTTATTCCTTTCATTGTGAACGCACTGTATAATATCAGTAAGTTATCGTTATTAGGATTAACTACTAATAACTGGCTATTCAAATAATCGGTTATCCGAATAATTGGCTATCCAAATAACCAGTTTTCGGTTTTGTAAAAACTTGCGAATAATCCAAAGCCGGTTAATCGATTATCCAGGAAACCGGTTTCAGTTTTCAGGACTAGACTCAATTTTCAATATGCAAATCAACGTGTCCGAACGTTTCTGGCAAAACCACGTTGTTCAGATTATATTGAATTTATTTCTCTCATTGTGAACGCACTGTATAATATCAGTAAGTTATCAGGATTAACTACTGATAACCGGCTATTCAAATAATCGGTTATCCGAATAATTGGCTATCCAAATAACCAGTTTTCGGTTTTGTAAAAACTTGCGAATAATCCAAAACCGGTTAATCGATTATCCAGAAAACCGGTTTCAGTTTTCAGGACTAGACTCAACTTTCAATAATATGCAAATCGACGTGTCCGAACGTTTTTGGCAAAACCACGTTGTTCAGATTATATTGAATTTATTCCTTTCATTGTGAACGCACTGTATAATATCAGTAAGTTATCAGGATTAACTACTGATAACCGGCTATTCGAATAATCGGTTATCTGAATAATTGGCTATCCAAATAACCAGTTTTCGGTTTTGTAAAACCTTGCGAATAATCCAAAACCAGTTAATCGATTATCCAGGAAACCGGTTTCAGTTTTCAGGACTAGACTCAACTTTCAATATAAAGAACAAAGATGGTAGGACTATAAAAAAAGTTGTCATTGAAAGAAAATAGAATCCTACGGTGAAATTACTAAAACTTTAGTCCTATGGTACGATGTACCGTGCTTTCATCTCAAAACACTACATAGGGAAGCGTTCGATCAAACTCGTGCAGTCCGCCAGATACAAAATGTGACTGGAATTTGCCATGCAGCGCATGTAGTCTATGCTCTCTCCTCTACGTTCTTTATGAATCTGTGCTTCTACTCTGAATATACGAGTTTGAACGAGGCGGCTTCCCCTATGTAGTATGGAAACATGAAAACATGGTATGGTTACATCATCTGTGCGGCATGGGAAGCACGTAAATCTAAGAGAGATTGTTTCATAAAATTGTCTCATAAAATGTTTCCATAAAAACAACAAAAAATTCTCAATAAATTATCAACTCTTTTAGTATTATACTCCTGATTATACCCAGGCGTCAGAATAATTAATTTATAAGGATTTTATCATATTCTATAAATTTGTATAAATTGTTCCACATAATTGTCTAATTAAGAAAACAAATGAATTGGAAAGTGAAACTGCATATACTTAAAAAATGTTACCAATAGCAATTTTACGAATATTAACAAAATTTGATACGTACTTTCATTAACAATGAATAATTTTATTGTAGTGCAAAAAAAAATCAAACTTATTTAATGTTGCATCAAGCATTGTTTAGACTAATATTTTCCCGAAAACTAATGATCCGTCCAAATTAAATCAGCTTTGCATCAAAATTGTGGGGTGTTTCATACAGAAATCAATTAATCCGCATGAAACAGACTAATTCAATTAAACTATTATGGTATGTTTGATTTATTTCTCAAATATTATTTGTCATTTTGAAATATTGCTAATTATTACTAACAAAATACGTATTGTACAATTATTGTGATTGGAATGATTTTTTGCATATTATAACAGAAAAGCATGTTTATTTACTAAAATAAAGTATATACAAGGTTCTAAACAAACAAACAAATATGATAACATGTAAATAAACAAGCAAAAAAAAGGAAATGTTTCTCAGTGACAAAGCTGCCACATGGTACACTTGCAAATACAAATACAAAGTATATTGAAACTATAATATAAAGAAAAGTAAGGTCAACCCACAAAAGAAATCCTGCGCGTGAACTAGACCTACTTATTATTACACATTATTAAAATCTTTAACACGAATACTACCAAAACTAACAACAATAAAAAAAAGAAAATAAATTACCAAACTATAAATAAATACGTTTGTTTCCAGACAATATTGTGGGAAAAAAAGTGTGTAAATACAAATATAGATATAAATGCGTTTTCTTTTATTTTTTTAGGGGTAATACGATTAAAAGTAGGAATAACATAACTGAGGAAGGAGTTCTGCACAGCGTAATTTCTAACTTACGTATTCTTTTAATCGATTATTTGATGAATCTTTTTCTTTGGGTAATTTTAACCAACCATTGAACTTCTTTTCATCGCGGAATAACCATAACTGACAAAGCAATTCTGCACAGCGTAATTTGTAACTTACGTATTCTTTTTATCGATTATTTGATGGATTTTTTTCTTTGAGTAATTATTAACCAAACATTGAGTCCTTTTTTTATGGCGGCAACGGATGACCATCTTTTACGTATTGTGGTGTCTCAGCATGTGCAATAGGATAAAGGTAGGTAAAAGATCTTTGACCAATATTTTTTTTATTTTAGGTATTAAGATAGTTTTTTTTTGAGAGAATCTGGTGTTATGTTGGTGCATTATCGATATTAAATTGGGTACTCACCATTGACATCGGTTAATTTAACTGCTGAAAAAGTAGGCTGCGATTAGAACTGGGTTCTTTACTGAAAAAAAAAGTGATTTAAACAAAGAGTGTATAATTAATTAGGTAGGGTGATAAGTGATTGGAACAATAAATTGGGAGGAAAAGCATACAGAAACGGTAAGAATAGGTAAATTCTTAAAAAAGTAACAGTGGCATTAATTAAAATAATTATGATAGTGATATTTACAAAAAAAAACTTTTCAATTTCCATTTTCAAAAAAAATTAGGTTAAAAATTTTTTTAGTTAACGTTTACATATTTCACAAAAGATAATACAAGCGAGAGAAAAAATCCGGAGACAACTCGGTGAAGAAATAATTAAATTTAAAAGTATGCGTGACAAGGGGAGCAGAATAAGCAAGGAAAGTGTGAAGAAAAACGACAACAACACAACGATAACATCATCTTCTTCGTTCTCGTCGGTGGAAGATGAGGCTAAAAGGACGAAGATCGCCAAGATAGCAAAAATTATAGATATTGAAAAAATTGGAGACAGAAAGAGAAAGAGTTCAAGGAATAATGAAAATGAGAAACAGGGTGGCTGATGAAGAAGATCGAAATTTTACCCATGCCACGACAAAAAGAACAGCAGATCAAGAAAAAGTGACAGAAATTAGTATGGGAAATAAATTCAAAACATTAAAGGGCAATGAAGACGCAGAGGAAGACGTGAATAAACAATAAAGGAAAAAAGAAAAGAAAAAGGAAAAGAAGCAACAGCAGGGAACAACGAGGCAGAGAAGAAAAAGGAACGACCACCACCGGTAATTGTGCATGGCAAATTGGTAGTTTATTATCTCAGATAATTGGACGAACACGATTATGTGTAATAATATCAGTCATCCCAGAAGTGTCTTCTGTTTCTCGGACATGCCCATTTGGAGAAGTTTTATTAGTTTCAGAATTTGTTTCCTTTATTTGAAGGACTGGGTTAAGCGTATTTGTATTATTGACCACAGAATTTGCTTCCTCTAATAAATGTCGAACAGTCTCATGACTATTGCTTCCACTGATCACAGGGTTTGCTTGTTTTAGTCTATCATCACAGTTGTTTACACCAGGTACATTTTTAAAGTTTCATCGTGAACATCTAGAAGAATAGGATATGAAAACTGTCAAAGATGAACATTCCTGTAATGTCGATCTCGTCATTATGTTTAGGAATCCCGTTATTGAATACTGATTCCCCAACTTCTGTATCAGCCTTCCCATTCCAGTATTAGAGCAAATACCTCTCTAGTCAATTTTTGCCCATTATGTTCCATACGCCAAGAGTGCACACTCTTTTTCCATTTCATTTTGAAAAGCCTGAACATGGCGACGTCTAACGGTTGCAGTATATGAATAGCGTTTTGACATAGGGCTACTAGAATGATATTATTTTTTTTAGCAAAACTCACTCAATGCCAGTGTAAGATGAGAGGTGTGTGTGCCCATTTAAAAACAAAATCACTAGAAATTGAACATTTTGTGCAACTAGCCAAGGGTAAAATATATTAGCGATATATTCAAAAAAAGTTTCGTCGGTCATCCAGCCATTTTCACTGCGACTAATGCCCCACTTTTTTAGGAACATTGTCAACGACTGCCTTAAGAATTCTTTGTAACTATAAACTATCATGGGAGGTGGTATCTGACCAGAAGCACTGCAAGTTACTAGTGTTGTCAAGCACTCTTTCTCATCGTTATTTACGAATAAGTAAATTGTTTTCTCACCTCTTTTTATTAAAACTTTGTCACCTTTAAGGCTGAGAACAAATATGGTTTCATCGCAGTTGAACACACGACTTGGGTCTGAAGTTATTTCAAAATTATTTGTGCTTTGCAAGTATGTTTCGACTTCGGCAAACCATTGCCTTATTCGACTCTCCGTCAAGTTCGCACGTGAACTAATCAGATTCTGCGAAATTCGTTTTGTCAACTCAGGATGTCGATTCATGAAACCCTCATACCATCGTCGACCCAGTCGTCCTTCAGTGAAATTATTTTGTCTTTCCAGGTTCTTCACTAATATTTCGACACCGTCCAATAACTGATTTTTTATCCCAGGAAATGTGCTATATGAATAAGTCACTGTACAAGATGATTTCGTTCTTCTTTCGTTAGAATAATGTTAGGGCCACTCTTTTTTCTATGGGAGTTCTTCCTTTTACTTTGTCTTGAAGGGTTGCTCGCGGAATGTTATATGTTTACTTGCAGTTTTAAACGGCATTCCGATTTCGATTGCATCTACAGCTTTTTTGAGGTCTTCAACTGTGTACTGAAGTCTGGGTGGTTTTACTTGCATTTTTAATTGCAGTAATGAAGGACGTCTAATTAACGGCACTCATGTGCTTCTATTGAAATGTTTTCTTAACTGCCTCTCAAGTCACCGAAGTAACTCCCCAGAAAATCCTAGGATTTTGTGCTGAATAAAGAGAGACGAGGCCCTACAGTTTATTGTGGAGTCCGAAACACATCTAGGGCATCGACAGTTCATTCCCATCTTAATTCGAAGCAAATTACAAATAAAATTTGTTGCTCCGGGATGGATTCGAACCATCGATATTCGGCACCGAGTAAATAGCTATAAGCGCTTTATCCACTCGACTACCATGCCCCTTATCCAGTTTTATCGGTAGTACAATTAAAAACAATGAATTTCACTATGAATATAAACGTATTTTCACTCTAACTATTGGGTAAAAGCATTGCCAAGTGCTGGTAGACAATTTGTTGTGAAAAAAATCTGTTCTATAACTCACTTGTTTGTTAGGCTACACAACAAGCGAACATGAATCTTGCGTGGTAATACGTGTAACTGCAAAAAAAACTTGCGCCAGAAAATTATCTCCTTCCTTGTCATTCGCATTTTGATAATTTGAGATGAAAGAAGGGAAAAGAACCTTATAATATGTTAACATAGAAGACGTTAATGCATGGTAACCTCATGATTCGAGAAACTGTGACAAGAGTGCTGATAATAGGGCCGCTGCCGATAATAGGTGCATTTACCTTAGTTAAAAAAAATGTTTTCTGCCTGAAAAATTTAGGATTCTTGTAAGGGCAACAGAGTTGAGGATTTACAGTTTATTGTGAAGGTCGAACCATACTAGAGGATCGACGACAGTTCCATACCATACCTTAGTCGCAAACAAATTTCAAATTAAAAATTTTCAAATTGTCCCGGGACAGATTCGAACCATCGATATTCGCTACCAGGCAAGTAAGAATAAGAGCTCTTGCCAACTCAGCTACTTCACTAACTAACTTGTAACTCCGTAACTAATTAATTTGTCAGTTACCTAATTTGGCTATTATATTAACAGAAGCTGTGGATCTTCTCAAATTGGAAACCTCCTATCTTTAGGTGGATATCATCTGGTTTATAAAAGTTTGGAAATTAAATACCAACCATATAACCTTCGAAGAATCTTTTTGCTAATTCTTATGAGCTATTTCGGGGAATATATAAGTGTAAGTGTATACATCACAATTTACAGTCAACGTCGATCGTATTATTTCATTATTCCACACAAAGTTGTAAACATAAAACAAATACAAAAAAAAACGTAACAAATACAGTAAACTGTAACTTATATATCAAAATTTGTAACTCGCCCCGTTAGTAGATATTGAAAACATTTTTTTTGGTGTAAACTTTCCTAAAGCCGAACAAGTTTTAATGTTTTTAGTTTACATCTGACCGTCATTTAGTAACTAATTTGTGATTATTTGTTACAATAAAAGTTATAAATAGTTACAAAAACTCATTTGAGGCGGCCAACTTCATGGACCCGTGGAATACACTGTATAAAAGTATAAAAAAAGTAAAAGTTTTTAAAATAGGAGAAACAAAAACAAATAAAAATTATGTATTTTCATATTTCTTCTTTTAAATTATGTTAGATACAAAAACTTTAAAAAAACATACAAGAATCGCCAGTAAAGTAAAATAAGTGTTAATTTGATTTTCACCAGAATGGAACTGTAGTAATTAAATTTATTGCCTATCATCTTTCTCACACTATCAGAGAGAGTGAACGTCCCGGACATTGCTCCATTTTTTCTTAACTTTTATGATATTTGACAGTGGAATACTTACATATTATAGCTATGATTAATATTGACATTTATAAAGACATTCTTTTCTTCTCAGTTTATAAAGATTTGTGTGTAAGTAATAATTTATTTCAAACGATTTGATTGTTTATTTGTTATCTAATACTGCAAAAGAAAAAAGTTTATGATAAATTGAAATTGTTTCTTGATGACAAATAACAATTGAATAGCGATGTTATACGAGTAATAATAGCACTACGGGTTTTTTGTCTAATGATGTTATGTCTTCTTACCCCTTCAATTATTCTTCCGCCAGCTATATGCCTTTCAAATGTTTGCTCGTTTATGCGTTAGCATCTTGTTGATAGAGAAAATATTGTAAAAAAAATCAAGTTTATGTTTTGATGAAAACGGATGTTTTGAGATCCAGAAATAGCAATTTATCTGAATTGGCTTGCAGTCTGTGCGTCTCACAGTGGACGGAAACGCCGAAAAGCCGGCCAAAATATAAAGGCATTGAGCTATTTTACTGAAATTGTGCATACAGGGGTTTTTTGTGTCGCTGATCAAGAATTCGAAGTTGAATTTAAAAAAAACAAAATGGCGGCCATGAATCCCCTAAAACATACCAAAAATCGCCAATTATCGCTGCATTTTTACAAAACTTTGTATACAATTTTTTTGGGTCGCTGATGAAGAATCCATATAGAATTTCAAAAAAAATTACGGTCAAAAATATATACATAGTTCAAAAATTATTATTGAATTGAAGCGAATTCATGTGTTTCATTTGTTTCGGGAAAATTAGGATCTAGGAAATGGAATAAAAATGTGTAATGACTTTGAAAATTAATTTTATTCAATTACTATCTGAATTACATTCATCGTCGCATTCAAAAGGAGCCCACTTTATGACGCACGAATGTGCATGCATCCGTGCATGCCCACACAATTTGGTCAATATCTCGTAAAGATGCAAAAAGATGCAGCTAATTTTTTATACACTTACGAAAAAATGTTCATTGAACACATTCCAATAAGTTTCAAGACCAACCATCACCAACCGCGTAACTTATGGCTTTTTTGTAGAGTTTATGAATCGTTGCATGTACAAAAATGCACTCCACTCGATAATTATTTACTAATTACCATATAAATAAACTGATCTGATACTGAGATATTTTAATTGTACTTACTTTCTGATGCAGAATCCATTTTTATGACACAGAAAACTGCACTTTGAGAATTTTTACGCTGCAGACAAAATTTTCGATTTTTGAAGCGTTGCGAGCTGCCGAAGTGACGCGCTGCACGGTCGCACAATAAGTAATTTTCTCGGTCAGGTAGTGAACCCGGACCGGTAATAACGGTCGTTTCTAATGCTAGGGGTACCACTATAACGATTTAAAACATTTCCATTTAAAAAAAAATCTTAATTTTTTTTAATTTTGGCCAGCTTTTTGGCGTTTCCGTCCACTGTGCGTCTGTGTTTTTGTATATCTTTGGTCTGTGGCATGATACGTTTCAATCGACAGTTCAACGTGGAAACTGGAAATGTTACATATAAAATTTGGAAAGTCTAAGTCACATCTTTCTCTTGAGGGCCCAAAGAATTTTTCATCAAATCAAAAAAATGTTCACATGCAAATTGTTCAGAATAAAAAAAATGTACCAAAAATGTCCCATCAGATTAACCATTATCAATTAGGCGAAGTTTTTAATATATTGTAATTATTTCTGTGATATCTGGTTTAAGACTTACAGCTTGATATATCCATGTATAAATTTATTGTTAAATTTTCTTTGAAAAAAAAAATGAAATATTGTTATATGAATTTGCCCAGCTTCACCAATCTATCTCTTGATTTCTAGTGAGTTTTAGTTAAACTTTGCATATCTGAAATAATAAAAGTATACTTTTATTATATTGTATTGATTTTAGATAAAAAATTTAAAAGATTATATTGAACTATAACCGCAAATTGTTATGGAATTAAAGAAGAAAGAACTTACCTCTTATATTGTATAAAGAGGAACTTCTTAGTTGTTAATTACACAGTAACTGCTCAAGCATTTTCGAGTTGAAAAAAATCTACTTATTATCAGTCTGACAAATGATTGAGGTTCACATAACTGTTTTCTTTTTACAACCCGAATGCGCTCGACTGCTTATTGTGTAATTAAAATTAAAGATTTGTGTATCGATAAAAACAAATTTTTTGTTCCGACCTTATAACATTTACATTTTCTAAAATACCTACACCTACCTCTTTTATACTAGTTTTGTTAATTTGTATGATATGCTACCGAGATTTGTAAAGTTTGCAATAAATGAAAAATTAAATATTTGATGTGGCCAGCACATAACTTTCTTATACCAGCATATATCATCCCAATCTAAGAAAAATCATTCTATTTAATTTTTCACTTACCTCAATTAAATTTTAATAGCGGATCTTGAAATGTCTCATTAACATTTTTAAATAATTAATTATCAGCGTCATTCGATAATGTCCATAATAATTATTATTATGTCTAATATAGTTACAAAAATGTCATTGTCAATAAGAAGAAATTATTAAAATATATGACATGAATAATCATTCATCTCATATATTTCAATTTCTTATTGACATTGAAATTTTTTTAACTAAATTAGACACTTCAAATGTTAAACTGTTAAATTTATCCTAACCCCATTTTATAGGTCAAATGTGTAAAAAATTTCAGTTTACATTAGCTTTATTTAAGCACTTGGAAAATATATTTTATTGGCTTGATATAATAGACATGGTTTATAATCTTTCATCAAGAATATATTTTTTTGTAAAGACAAATACAAAAAAGTTTGGATCCCGTAAAACGTGTACCAAATTTGAAAGCTTTACCTCAAAAACTGTGGCTGCTATCGCAATACTACAGACATGCGGATAGATTTTCTTTGTTTTTTCTTTACAATTCGTCGAGATTCGTCTAGAATTGCAATAAAATTTTTAATTTTTTTCCCGAAATTGTACTTTTTTTTCTTTCATTCATTCGTGTCTCTTCTGGTGTTACCATATTCGCCAAATTTAATGTGTGACCTAAACTGTTGTTGAAAATCTTAACTGCCAAATTTGGGAAGTCTCTCATTAGTATTTTTTTTAGTTATCGCGGATATACACATACACATCCACACGCACACACACATCCACACACATACACACGCACCGACAGACAGTATTCGGAAAATAGTCAGAATGGATTCAGGAGGGTTGAAAACATATATCAATCAAAATCTCAAGGCCAAAAAAAAATCCCGATTACTATACTTCCTTTATATTATATAAGAAAGTAAAAAGTTGCAGTATGCAATTTTGATAATAAATTTATTTATTCAGCATTTTCATTTTGGTTCCAATGATAATTTTTTTTACTTTTGTTGAAATTTTTTTTATCAATGACACATTTCCAATAGAGCTAAAAATTCTGTTTCTGTTACCAGAAATATATCCTTACAATTAACAAATATATTTTAATATGCAAATAACGTAAAAGCCGTTATAAGAAGCTAGATATATATAATTAATTATATAATTAATTATATAATTGTCTAACTTATGTTACTCACAGGCTAATTAAATTAGTCTAGACACTTCCAATAAATTAATTGCTGTTCATATACGTGTTTAATAAATCTTAAATAATTTTGAGGTTGAGATATTTCTCTACCTTCAAAATAATATTTAACAAATTTCTCTAAATATTTATTTGAAAATTCACTATGATATAAGGAAAAAATCGAATGTCCAACATAGAAATTTAATTAGGAGAAATTTTCTTTAAACTGAGCTGAATATACAGGGTGTATCACTTAAAATAAAAAAATAATTTTCATGTTATACCGGAAGTGAAAAAATTAATGTGATACGCATATATATATTCAGTGGAATATCACATGTCCACTTCCGTAATAATATACAGGGTGTCAATTATTGCATTTTTCAGTTTTTCGGCAATAACTTTTTATTTAACTTTCAATTGTTTTATATTTTCGAATTTGGATTCCTCAAAAAAACATACATAAGCATAGTTTTGGAACTTTTTTCTAGGTGAAAAATCAAGCAATGAAATCGAGTGATGCGCTTAAAATAATCAACCTGTACCACTAGACTTAATTATACCAATTTAACGTTTTATTATTGATCGTTTTACTACTTAACCGCTTATTATCTTCTGACTCCTCGAAATTTTAAAGCTCTATTTGCTTATCGCATGGAATAAGTTTAATAATACTAAAAATCATGTGGTAGAAAATATTTTTCTGATAAGCGAACCATTTACAATATTGCACGGAGGAATGAAAAGTTTTTCTTAATTTTCACATTAATTAAAATACCAAAAAATTCAAAAAATTATGGTCCACCCTAAAATCCACTATTAAATGTAAATAAAACTTTTCCCCCTATTCCAGATAATCTCCGTGACGAAAATCTTATTAACGATTTTTTTATAGATTCTGTACCACGTGTAAATATACCTGATAACTACCTAACACAATTTAAGAACAATCAGTTTTTAGATATTAACTTTGAATTTCAATATGCATCAGTAGAATTAATTCATAACGTAATTTTAAAACAAAAACCGTATACGATTGGATATGACGATATTGCTGAAAAAATGCTACAACTTAGCTTACCATAAATAGCAGAACCCCTCACTCATATTATACATTTTTACTTTGAAATTGGAATAGTCCAACTAATTTGGAAACAGGTATAAGTTAAGCTAATACTAAAAAAAGTGAAATAAGGCTATTTCTGAATTTAAACCTATTAGTTTACTTTCGGTACCCTCAAAAATAGCGGAGGGTGTTATCCATGGACAGGGCTCGCTTTAGAGGTGACCAACCCGACCCCTGTCCGGGGCGGATAACCTGAGGGCGATATTTTCGCCCCTGAATGTGAACCAAATATTGATAAATTAATTATTCTCAATTAATATAAGTTTTACACTACTTGTTGATTTTTTTCCCTAACTAAAGCTAAGTACTATGCAATTTACATTTAATATTGTGTGGTTTGTTATGTTTTAAAGCTAGAAAAATATTTAAACACCTTTTTAAAAAAGCATATTTCTTTTTGAAATAAAACAAGACGTATAGTTAAAAGACGCGCAAAGACGCGCATAAGCCTGCATGAACTTGTAGATATATAGTTACTTGTTTAAAATAGCATCCGGAAGACATAACATGCATGGACATGTTTTCGCGCCTTACTATATAGAGAGTCAACTAAGTGTAATTGTGTTATTATTGTAAATGCGTCGGTGCCAGTGATAACATATCCTTGAAGTAAGGTTATAAATATTAAAAATATTTAACAGTTTAGTTCGGGATAGTGACTTTTGTGTGTTTTGTCAATTTTTAAAGGTAAGTACTTCTGCAAATACCTACATATATTAAGTGTTAAAGAATTATTATCAAAAAATATTTTCCACAATACGTACTTATATATTTTTAAATAGTTTCTGTATGTTCGTTGTGACGGATTCTTATTAATTTATTTGGGGTTTTCGCCGCGAAAAAAAGAGAAACAAAAAAATCCATCTTAAAAATTCAAACATTTCAGATAGGTATCTATTTTAAATATTTAGTTTTTATATGTTCGTTGTGGTGGTTCGCAATTTGTCCATTTTGTTGGGATCCACCACACCTAATAAAAATCTTTGAAAAAATCCTAATTAATAAATTATAATTTTATGTAGTAATAAGCCAACATGTTGCATAAAAAGATTAAAAAAAGAAAAATCTTCAAAAACGATTAGTCGGTGACGGTGGCTTAGTCTGTCCCACAGTTTAAAAAAATGAAATGCCTAGTTTTAATTACTAAAAGTATTAACTATTTTTTCCAAAAGGGGGTTGAAAATTAGCCTGAAACGTTAAGAAATTCGTTTTTATATTTAAAAATAGTTTAAGTACCTAGGTAATTAAAACTAGGCATTTTATTTTTCAAAACTGTGAGACAGACTAAGACACTGACTAATTGGATTTGAAGATTTTTCCAATTTTTATTTTTAGTAACGCTTATTTTAACTAGCGTATTTTGCATTGTTTAATATGTTGTTTTAGAATGTCTGATGCGCAAAGAAAATTGTCCGACCATCAGTACAAAGAGCGAAGGCTAGAGAAGGAAACCCAAAAGCAAATACAAGCTGGTGCTCTGCACAATTATTTACAGGGTAGGTTCGGTACTACCATTAGTACCAAAACAAATATCTCCAAAATTTAAATGAAAAGAAAAACACGGAATCAGCAGAGAGTGGTGGTGACCAAGACCAATCAATACACGATATTTCTAAACAAAGTCTGTCATTAAATGAAAGCAGCCTACCAACTGATATCGCCTTGGCACCCTGGCTAGCACTAGCAGAACTCTACCTCTACAAACTGACCCCACCCTACCACCCACGGAATGCACTGTACAAACTTTATATACAGATCCAGCATTGTGGCCCAGAATTTTAGGAGATGCCAAAACATGTTTTTAGTACGACAAGGTCCACCTAAACCATTCTTTAATTACAAATTTCCTTATGATGGCACTGGTCGAAAATTTAGCGCAAATTACTATTCTCAAATTTTAAGAAATGGAGAACAAGTTATAAGAGACTGGCTAATGTACTCCACAAAACTGCATATATTGCTTTTGCTGCAAAATTTACGGCCGTGTGTCAAGTTCCCTTTCAAAAGAAGGTTTTAAAATCTGGAAGCACATCGTTGATACTTTAAAGGATCACGAAATTTCTAAAAATCATATTCAGGCCCAAAAATCCTGGCTAGAACTCAGTCAAAGGTTAAAGTGTTGTACAACTATAGATGCAGCTGCCCAAAAGAGTTATTAACGCTAAAACGAATCACTGGTATGAGGTGCTTCTAAGCATTGTAGCAATTACTAAAATGCCCAGTAAAAGTAGTTTAGCTTTTCAAGGTACAAGCGATAATGTTTTTGAGCATGATAACGGCATCTTTTTAAAACTAGTTGAATTGTTATCTGAATTTGACTCCGTCATGGAGGAACACGTGTGTAGAGTGTTTAAAAAAGAGGAAACCAAAGCTCACTATCTTATGAAAAAACATTCAAAACGAGATAATAGACTTCTTCACGAAAGTGTAAAATCGCACATTATTGCTGAAATAACAAAAGCGAAAATCTTATGTGCTTAACAACGGTATAATTCCTAAAACACAATCTGGTTAAAAAAAATCATGGAACATCTACAGCCTTAACAACTATTCTTGATGATGTGTTGATCTCGATTAATTTGGATAAATTAATTTCTCTGATCTTGTTAGATTTTTCAAAAGCATTTGATTCCCTGAACACAGAACTGTTAGCAAAAAAGTTAACATTTTATGGAATATAGGTTAATATTTTAATGTGGCTTACATGTGATTTACGTAATCGCTTCCAATATACTTGTCTCAATCCTTTAAATGAGAGAAAAATATCTAATCAACGCGAGTTAACTTCTGGAGTGCCCCAAGGCTCGATATTGGAGCCATTACTATTTAATATCTAAACGACGGATTTACCACATGTTATAAAGCATTCATATGTATGCTGATGATGTACAACTTTATTTTACTTTTGACCTCTTAGATTCTGAGGAGGCCCAAACCAAAATAAATGATGACTTGAATGAAATAAGAATTTGGACGTTACAAAATTCACTCTTGTTAAATCCAAATAAAACTAAAGATATAATTTTTGGTACTGCTAATAAATTAAGAGTTCTTAGTAATTTTCAACTGCCAATCGACAATATAAATATCGAACAGGTTGAAGAAGTTAAAAATGTAGGGTTTATACATGATATGAATTTTAATTTTACTTCTCATGTATCTCACGTTTGTAGAAAATGTTTCTGCTCTTTTAAACAGATTTCATCTTTTAGAATTATACTTGACATTGAAACTAAACAGCTATTGTGTGCGTCTTTAATATTGTCACACGTCAACTATTGTGATTATGTATATGGATCCTGGGTTAAATGTATCAGAAAAAAATAAATTACAAAAAATTCAAATTATTTGCACCAAATTTATTGCTAGTAACTCAATTTACGATCATATTACACCTCATATTAGAGAGTAAAGTGACTAAAATTAAATGAAAGACGTTTCGTGCACTTCACAACTTTACTAAACAACATAATCAAATCACAGAAGAGAAACTTATGTATCCATTTTTGACAAACTTCTTATGAGAAATTCTATACATAACGGAAATCTGAGATATACAAATGATCATTTACATGTAATTCGTCTTAGGTATGAAATATTTCAATCCTCCTTTTCATATCTGTCTACTTATGTTTACAATAGTCTACCCTTGCAGCGACACAACAGTTCAACATATGCATTAAAAAATCAATTCAAAGCTCTGATTTTGAGCAATGACTTCAATATTAATTTTAACTTATTTTAAGAACATGTAAAAATTATACGCTAAGTTTTAAATGTTAAATGTTTAAGTGCATTGTAGATTAGTAATTTTTATATCAGTGTTTACTGTACTGCTGACCTTTTGTGTGTAATATTATTTTGTATTATACACAATAAATATATATTATTATTATTATCATTATTTCATATCCAACGTATATATCTTAGTGTATAGGCTCTAAACGCGTTTCTCTATAACTTTATTATTCTTTAGGTAATTTATTAGTAGATTTATGAGACACGCTTTGTAGATATCTTTGCCTAGAGAACTTTAATAACAGTTTTTTTAGATTTTGGGTAAAATTGGAAGGTTAATTCGTAGACTACCTAAATCCCTGAACTATACTGTATCTTCACTACAGCTACTTAACTATATCATCCTGCTGATAGAGTTTTGAGCCAACTTATTAGTGCGCAATGTACTTTACTGCGTTTAAGAGACACTCCAACTTCTAATAGGAGTATGTTATTGGTTAAATAAAATTTTAAATAAAAAAAAATATTTTAATCTGACACGTACAGTAAATTTAATTAATTGGGTTCACACTTCAATTGCTATAAAATTGGCAGTATAACTAATAGCCGGAAGGAAGAATATTCTTTTAAATTATGACTTCACGATGTAACGCCTACCCCCAATTTTTTGTGAGTTGCGAATTGAGTGTGATCTGACATTAATGGAAACATATTATATTATAAATTTTGCAAGCTATATTTAATTTAACTTTAATGAATAAGCTCCTATATGATTAATAATGGCTAACGTTTATTAAAATGAGTCACTTTCCACTTTGTTATCTACAATTTCATTTTCTGGTTTTGATATTACCCCACTTTGCTTTTAGAACATTTTCGTGTTTTACAAATTATATAATTGTATATTAAATATTAAATAGACTATGTATGTGCAATTTAATTGAAATGGCATGGAGAATATTATTCCCAGATTGCTATTATATTCCATTCTATCTAAAATTAGTTTTGAATTTTAATCAAACGAAATCAGATTAACATCCACGTTTGCTGTTAAAGTTATATTTTCCATAAAGTTAAATAGAAATTTCTCTTCTTTGTAGTACTGATTAAGAGATTAAATAGAACTGGGCTAGAAGGATTTAAAATTAATAAGGGAATGTTTTAGATAATTCAGTTTTCTGTTACTAATAAGTGCTACAAAAATTATTATCAATTGCGTTTGTTATATTGACGACAATACAAATGTATTGAACGACGCGACGATAAAAACAGTTATTTGTCTACGTCTATTAAATAAGTACCTGTCTCTTATGTATGGGTTTCCGCAAGGATTATTCACTGCAGTGAATAATGATTTTATTATTCATCGAACAGGTGATGACATGTCAGTCAAAGCGCGAAATTGTTATTATATTTGAAAAGTTAAAGTAGGACACATATTTGGATGTTTATCATATCAGGTAAATTAGTTGAAAAAAATTAACTGCGCAGTAGTAAAAATACAAGGTTCGTAAAATTACAAAAAAGAAAAGCAATAAACTGTTTTATTACTGTTCTAGTTTGACTATATAGGGTGTCCAAAAATAAATACAAAAGTTGGGATGATTCTACATTTAAATATCTGATGTGGCCACATGGAAAAAAGTGTTATCATAAATACTACTACTAATTGTATGGACTTTTACTACAAATTACGATACAAATAGGGACAACTATTGTTGTCGCAATTTGTTAATTGAAGTAAATTTCAAGAAGAAATTATAATAAAAATAAACTACAAATTGTTAGGTTATCTACAACATAAACTTGCAATATTATGCAAAGGAAAGAGTGACTGGCTCAATTTCCATGTTCGAATTTGTACTACAAAGTATGATTATAGTCATGACTAAAGCTGCAAATCGTTTCTGTGTATCATGGTCGTAGAGTACAGATGTACTTACTGTCTCCGGCATTCACCTTGACCGCGAAACTCTTTCTCCAGTCCAGTGTATTATTAGCTTTCGAGTTCTTGTGTACACGTTAAGTCACTTGGGCGTATTGCATACTGTTTTTGTTTCTTTATTTTATTTGTTGTACTGTATTGTTGACATTAATTTAATAATAAAGCATGGCAGACGTACGCAGCGGTAAAAAACGGCCATTTACTGACAAAGTGAATAAATTCATAGGTGAATTCCCGGATTTAATCAATGAAGGTGCTAAAATAATTTGTAAAGTGTGCGAGAAAGATCTGATCTGCTGGGATAAGCGTGATTGTGGACTTCACGTAAATAGTGTACACCATAAAAATAAAAAAAATGGCGAGCCTTCGACAACACAGTTTATGATTAGTTTACTATTAATGCTGATTGCCTGTGATGTTCCGCTGCACATACTCGATAAACAACCATTTCGAGAGTTCTGGAAAAAATACAATGCCCAGTGATGTTACCAAATCGCACAACGTTATGTAAGTATCTACCAACTGTACACGTAGCCATGGTAAATAGAGATGAAATGTGAATTAAAAAAATACACGGCTGTGGTTATCTGTTGATGAGACAACAGATTGTAAAAAAAATCTATTTTAAATGTTATAGTACGAGTACTGGACCCTCTTAAACCGATAGTTCCACTGTTACTAGCTAGCAAAAGACTAAGTCAGTGTACTAGCGAAACAATTACCAGAGTGGTGCTGCAGACGTTAGAAAAATTTTACCTGTCAAAAATCAAGTGTTGATGTTTGTGACTGATGGCGCCGTGACAATGCGTTCGGTAGGCCGTTCTTTGCAAGAACAAGGTTGTACGTTTATACATGTTACGTGTAAAGTGCATGCTTTACATCTTGTGGCAGAAACTATTCGAAAAGGTTTTCCAGAGGTGGATGCATTAATAGCAAGTACAAAATAAGTGTTTCTTAAAACTCCTAAATGTCTCCGTGCATTTCATAGCAAGTGTCCCGGTATTCCTGAACCACCACAGCCGATTGTTACACGTTGGGGAACATGGTTGCAGGCAGCTTTTTATTATGCTGAATATTTCCAACAAATAAAAGCTGTGATACTACAATTAAATCCAGATGAGGCTGCAGCTATTATGGAAAGCCAGACAAAATTCGAAGATATTTCCATTGAAACAGCTTTAAAAAATATTGCGAAGAACTATAAACCATTACATGAAAGCATAAAAAAATTAGAAAACAGTGCGTTGTCGTTAGCGGAGTCACTGCAAATAGTGGACGAAGTAAATCTACCGCTACAATAGGTGATGCAACAAATGAGCGCGTTAAAGAAAAGTTCGCAAGTGTGTTAAACAGTAATGGATTTACACTAGGGGCAGTCGGGGCTAGTGCCCAGGGCGGCAAATTTTCTAGGGCGGCAAAATTTGCAAAGTGAAAAAAAATTTTTTAGTGTTATCAAAAGTTTTTTAATAGGAATTTTTTATTCTTTTAATTAATCATTTATTATTTAAGAGATAATTCAAGAAATTCAACTTATACATTATTTGTCAAATCGAAATTTGGTAAATTATAATTTTGGCACCTTAAGTAAAAATTAATCTTCGAAATAATTTAATTAATTCATTTCCTTGAAGATTTGAAATGGTAATATTTGATTTTTTCATTTTCTGGAATCAAAAAATTTAAATTTGGTTTTTTTTTGGAAAAATTAAAAACGTTTTTGAGTTATTTCTGCATTTAAAAAAAAATAAACCAATTAATTAATGAATTTCTTGAAAATTGAATAACTTGTCGATTATACTTACTAACTTAAATTTAACGAAAATCTTATACTTTTGAATCTAATCAACTTGCAACTGTGCATACTGCCACCTGCAGTCTGTTTTACAAATATATCTAGTTCTATCTAGGTTCTATCGGTATAGTCATTTTTACATTTGACGTTTACATGGATCTAACCTGCAAAAAATTTCATTCATGTTGAGCATCAATATACGATCAATTGTCAAACATGGCTGATGGACGCAAAAAATTGAGTAGATCTGAGTATCGAAAGCGTGCTTTGGACAAAAGTAAAAAGGAACAAGAGGTTTTGAGTAAAATTCCTAAGCTGGATGATTTTTTTACGAAAACAGAACGTATTACACATAAAGCAAAATTTAGTAACAGAGATTGTACGAATTTAGATCATGAAGGTTTGTCGCGACAATCTTTCTAAGTTCCATATTTTTCCAATTATAAAAAATAATTCATTTGTCGATATGTATAATGTATATTCATTATTTATTGTTATTATTAGGTTAATAGAATAATAGTAAATTTTGATAGGTGATGATGCATGTTCTACTTCAACTTCAAAACAAACTCCGTCTACGAGTAATAATACTGATAGTACCACGACTTCTTCGTTGCCACAGAATATCCATCATGAAAGTGAACTTCAAGCTACAATTCCAACAATAAATATAGAAGATAATGAGCATGGAGACATTGTGATAAGCGATGATCCAGGAGAATGGGTTATAAACGATTTCACCAGAGATTATGTAGCTACCCATGGGGTAAACAAAATGTAAATTTGAATTTCTCCAGTACAAAACGTGATTACAGTGATGGAACTTCACGATGGCTGTCAGAATCACTATTTGTAAGAAAACTTATCAACGGTGAGAAAAGTTCCACGCCCATGGCTCATTTACTCAGTTAGTAAAGGGTCTGTATTCTGTGCAGCTTGTCTTCTTTTGACGGAGACTGTTCATTTAATGGCAAAAACGGATTTAATGATTGGAAACATGCAGGCGTTCGTGTTAGTGAGCATGAAAACTCCAAACATCATAAAAAATGTATGTTAATCCTTAAGCAAAGATCGGATACTAAGAATAGAATAGACCATGACTTAGTCATTCAAACAGAGACAGAAATCTCCTATTGGAGAAATGTTTTAAGGAGAGTAGTCGCTGCTACTAAAGCCTTAGCTTCTCGAGGGCTTCCATTCCGAGGAAGTGATGAAAAGTTTGGCTCACCAAATAATGGCAATTTTTTTAATGCTGATTGAATTTCTTGCTTCTTTTGACCCATTCCTAGAAGAGCATATTCGAAAATTTGGAAATAAAGGATCTGAAGTTATTTATCGAAAACTATCTACGAAGAATTTATACAGCTTTTGTCAGAAAAAGTATCTTCTATCATAGTTCAAGAAGTCAAATCAGCGAAATATTATGCGATTATTGTAGATTCCACACCTGATATATCTCACGTTGACCAACTTTCTTTTGTTATCAGATACGTGCAAAAAGATGGAACGCCTGCTGAACGTTTTCTGATGTTTATTGAAAATTCTGGACATAAAGCTGAAGATTTGCTAGTTGCTGTATTGTCTATTCTTGAGTTTTTTGATCTTGATCTCGCAGACTGTCGAAGTTAGTCATATGATAACGCTAACAATGTATCAGGAATTTATTCAGGTTTACAGGCACGAATTCATGAAATTAATGATCTTGCAGAACATGCTCCTTGTGCTGCTCATTCTATGAATTTAGTTGGAGTTCACGCAGTAGAATGCGCGCCAGAAGCTGCTTCTTTCTTTAATACAGTACAAACTTTATATAACTTTTTTACTGCATCGACGCACCGCTGGGAAGTTTTACAATCTCATACTGGAAAAAGAATTGCGTTACAATCTTTATCTGCAACCAGATGGTCAGCTCGTTATGAAGCTGTTCATGTACTTAATTAATATTTCGACGAAATAATCGAGACTTTGATTATTATTGAAGAAGATATTGAAGAAAATGCAATTACAAGACAAGAAGCTAAAGGTATACGAATTCAATTGGAGCGACTTGAAACAGCATTTATGCAGATACTTTGGCATTTTTTACTCTCACGATTCAATGCTGTAAGTCAAAGATTGCAGAAAGTTGATTGTAGCATTGCTGACGTGATCGATGATTATCGTGGTTTGATCAAAGTTGTTGCTGATACGCGAAATGAATTCGAAATCTATGAAAAAAATGCTTTAAATATTTCAGAGATCAAAGAATATAAAACGACAGTTTCTAGAAAAAGAAAAAGAAAATTACATGCTGCTGAATCACGGGATGGAGATGTACAACTGTCAGGTCGAGACCACTTTAGAGTCAATACTTTTAATGTCATTCTTGACAAACTGGATTCTGAATTGCGAAAAAAGATATGTTGCATATGAAAAGATTCAGGAAAAGTTCTCGGTTATCATTGAATTTGGCAATTTGGATAATAGAGAGATTCGTAAACGAGCTAAACGTTTAAACAATTTTTATTCTTCAGATCTTGAGTCCTCATTAGATGACGAATTTGTGCACTTCCATGCTTATTGCACTGAAAAAAAGATGGAACAAAATTCACCTTCCGATATTCTGAAACTTTTGCGTGCAAACGACCTTTATACTGAGTTTCCGAACGTAGAAATCGCATATCGAATATTTATTACTTTAGCTGTAACAAACTGTAGCGCAGAACGATCGTTTTCTTGTTTGAAAAGAGTTAAAAACTATTTACGTTCTACAATGAGTGCAAATAGACTCAATAGCTTAGCTATTCTATGCATCGAATCGGACGTACTTCAACGTTTAGATTGTGAAGATTTAACCGATCAATTTGCAATTCAAAAAGTCAGACGTGTTTGCCTGTGAAAAAAATTATTGCAATATAATTATGAGTCAAGCTTAGTGCAAAATTTGTAGTTCTAAGAACAAAAATAAATATTTTTTTTATATTACATTGAAGTATATAATATATATAATAAATTATTTGCAATACATTAAATATTTCAATTTTTTTTAAAAAAAAGATCAAATCTATATAACTTTAAGTGAAATTTCAGTGATGGGGCGGCATTTTTTCCAGTGCCCAAGGGCGGCAGAAATTTAAATCCGGCCCTGGTGTTAAATAAAGACACCGGTTTTACCAAATTAAGACAAATATGTGATGGTGCAGCCTCTGACTCGTTAAGTGCATTCAAAGACTATTTAACATATGCGTGTATTACATCAGTAGATGTCGAACGGTCGTTTTCAAAATATAAGAATATATTTTCACCAAAGCGAACATCACTCATGGAGACAACCATAGAAACATACCCGATGCTGCAAAATGGCTACACATCTTCTCCAGTTTGTGATAAGCAAGCTAGTTCATCAAGCTAGATAAGAGGGTAAGTTTTACATACATTGTTATAAATTTTAACAGTTTATTGTTTCTCGTATTAGTTAATTTCGCGTACGCCACTGTCCCACGGAACATTTTTGACAGCCCTAGTCATGATGTATTGTAGAAGACGCCACTAAAATTTGTAATAATATTTACTATTTTATGTTTGAAGTATGTTCAGTTTTTTGTTGACTATTCTACCTCAATATTGTAAGATATATTGTGAACTGTTGTAGCCACATTTCCTACATAAATCAGTGAAAAATTCAGTTATTATTATAACCATTATACGTATGGTAGTAATATATTTAGCATGTCATAAATAGCAAGCGAGGGGTTTTTTTGGCTACGAGGAAGTCATCGGACATGTCCACTTAAGTAATGCCACCATTGCCACACCAAATACTTTACGGAGAATTTTGGTATGTCGTGTCTTGCGATTTGACCCCTTTTTCTTTTTTACCAAATTTGCTGAAGTTCTTGTGGATTAAAACCACAGGTGATACAACGCGCCTCCTCAATATTTGCTGTTCTAAAAGTTATAAATAAATATTCCCTGTAATGTTATACAATATTAAAACTTATCTCGAAATGACTCAGTTAGTTCAAGTAACGCCCACTATATAATACTGAGACTACAAAATCGTCCATGGTTAGCCTATGTTTATAAAAATCACCACTCACAGCACTCGCATTATAAATTTAACAAAACCGCAGGGTTTGGTGTTAGATTTTCTGGACTGGGTGGTATTTTGGAATGAAATGAAATTATACATGCGTAATTGCATAACGAAAAAGCAATGACCTGATGGTAAACAAATCTGATGATCACTTATTGATTGCGTACGTACATACTTATCCAAATTAAAACTATTACTACAATTTGGAGCAGATTTTGTTCCTATTATTTTGCAATGCCATACAATTTGCAGCAGAATTTTCCGTTAATATATTTATTAAAATCCTTACAATATGTAGGTACTTTGTACAATGTTTGTTTAAGTTCAACAAAGGCAACGTAGTAAAATGATAAATTGTATAGCGAACATTAATCTCACTAGACATTAAAGTAGTTCAGATATAGATGAGAAGGAAGGAAATAATAATTATAATAATTAAGACAGGTAAATAATATAAGACAATAATTCGTGTATGAGCATTTTGAAGAAGGTAAAATAAAATAGATGGATAAAATAAAAAGGCAGAGGTATAAAGGAGATTTTGGTTCTAAAGATTAAGATTATATTTCAAAAGCTTGACAATAATTCGTGTATGAGCATTTTGAAGAAGGTAAAATGAAATAGATGGATAAAATAAAAAGGCAGAGGTATAAAGGAGATTTTGGTTCTAAAGATTAAGATTATATTTCAAAAGCTTGACTAGCATTTTTTCAATAGCTCTTTTTATGTACAAGTCTTTATATCACAGTATTGACTTATTTTGTTAAAATTATAACACATACAATATATAGGTGATTTTAGTATCACGTTGTTGGCTCGAATATTGTAAAATGTGAGATTTTGTCAAGAATGCGCTCTAGGAATCAGCAGATTAATTTGTGAAAGAATTTGAAGACAATCAATTTTATTATGTAGTAGTTTATGGAAAAAAATTAGCATGGAATGAATTCGACGAAATTCCAAACTCTCAAAATTAAAGCTAGCCAGAAGATACCTATTGTCTACCCCCTCTCGGGATAATTACCTGTAGCTCTATAAGATAATCATTTTAGACATTTTGTTTGAACTTGTTCTAGCGTATTTTTGTGAATAAGGTAATAGGGATTCCACATTATGCTTCCATACTCGATCTTTGATATTACGTAAGAGTAGTATAATAATTTTAGACATGTTGAATTAGTAAATGATTTATAATTTCTTATGATAAAGCTTAGCATTTTAATGGCTTCTTTAGACTTAATGTTCGTATATTCGGCAAAGTTGAGTTCAGGATCGAAATATATGCCTAAGTCTTTGATTGTATTTGTGCGTTCTAGGACAGTATCATTGATTCTGTAATTGTAGATAATATAATTTATCTTTTTTGTGTAAGTTACTACATTACAATTGGTGGCATTGATGCCAACTTTGTTAAGAATATACCAATTGTGGACTACGTCGAATTTTGAAGACTTATCCAATCATTTACGGAACTTACGCGCTTGAAAATTTTTAAATCATCTGCAAATATCGGAATCGCATTGTAGTTCAATACACAGATCATCTATAAATAACAGAAATAATAAGGGCCCGAGATTGGAGCCTTGTGGTACACCGGATGGTGCCAAGTATGTCGAAGATTTATGTCCGTTGTAAAATACAAATTGCTTTCTTTCTGTTAGGTATGATCGAAAAAAGTTTAGTAGGTTTGGTTAAATCCGAACTTTTCCAACTTTTGTAGTAGTAGCTGATGATTAATGCGGTCGAAGGCTTTGGTAAAGTCTTATTGACATATAGACATTTTTGAACTACATTAGACACTTCAAATGCCAAACTCCGAAATTTATCCTAACCCCATTTTATGGGGTCAAATGTGTACAATATTTCAGTTTACATAAGCTTTATTTAAATATTTGGAAAATATATTTTATTGGCCTGATATAATAGACATGATTTACAAGCCTTCAACAAAAATATTTTTTTTTTAGTCAAATACAAAAAAAGTCTGGGTCCCGTGGACATCTTTTCAGTAGACCAATTTTGCTCAACACCAAATGTATCGTTATCTTTGGCCTTTAGAACATGTGTACCAAATTTGAAAGCTTTATCTCAAAACGATGGCTATCGTGATACTACGGACAAGCAGACAGATTTTTACCCTGGAGTTTTTTTTTCACCATAATTCGTCGAAATTCGTCCAGGAATGCAATAATTTTTTTTTATTTTCTTCCCCCGAAATTGTACTTTTCCTTTCATTCATTATGTCTCTTCTGTACCACATTCACCAAATTTAATATGTTGCCTAAAATATTGTTGAAAATCTTAATTACCAAATTTGCGAATTCTCCAATTGCACTTCAATGCAACTCTCAAGACCTTTTGCCATTTATCCTCTTACTTTCGAAAATCTCTCGTCTATTTCTAATTTCTTCACAACCTTCTACCACACGTTGTTGCAATTCGATAAATAACGTGTACAGAAACTTGGTAGATCAAAAAATTCAAGTAGCCTGAAACAAAGAAATCTAGTGGATTTAAGTCTGGTGACCTAGGAGACAAAGAAGTGGGTTCATCTCGTCCGATACATCTATTGAGGTAGATCTAATTAAGTGGTTTCATACTTCAATGCTAAAGTGGGGTGGCGAACCATCGTGCATAAACCACATGTTAATTATTCATGTCTAATGGGGTAAATCCTCTAACATATCAAACAAAACCTGTTAAAATAATTTTAGATGCTCTGGGCAATTCAAATGATTTTGTTGAACATAAGGTTCTATTAGAAACACTTCTGTCCAAATATTAATTGAAAACTTTCTGCCAATTTCGAATCAAAAATCTCATGGGTTTACCTCTGCCTTGAAATTGTTATTATGAAAATTAATGATTCCTATTCGGGTAAATCCTACTTCGTCCATAAAGAGAGTATTACCCAGAATAAGGGATTTTCATGAATTTTTCTCAATAATCTTCTACAAAATATTAGTCTCGGTAGAACATTTTCCTGTTTCAGAACGTGTACCTGTACATCTATTACAAATTCTCGAATTTAAAATTATTTCTTCTACTTGCGGAGTTCAGACAGAGCGATTTTTTCCACAATCAGTTTTGTTTACCTTAAAAGTACTTGCTTCACGTGTCCTCGATGAATCCGAGCAAAAGTTGTCACATCAGGAATTTGAGGATTTGAAAAATTTCTTGATAAATTCTACGTGCTACAGGCGTACTACCATTAGCTCCTCCATAGCAAAATATATATCTGCCATTTCCAAGAGGCTGTACTATACCGTTTTTATTTGAATCAACATCCAACGCAAATTTGTATTTTATTGTAATAAATCTAATTATCAACTATTCAAATGTAAATTGACAATTGACAATATTCTTTGATATTTTTTGATGACATATCCTTCAAAAAAAAAATTTCTCCTTGGTTTACCAAAACATAATTACCGATATAGACGTAAAGAGATAGTTTCTAATCTAATAATCCTTCTGATCAGGAAGTTCAAATTTTTAAGAAACAAAATCCAGAAAGACATCGACACGTCTTAAAAAAATTACTTGCAATTCCTCGAAAATAAATTAGCAAGTGACCCAAAAGTCTTCTGGACGTATGTCAACAATAAAAAAGAATCTAGGTTATTACTAAACACCATGAGTATATTTCCCGATAAGTGAAACCACCCTGTACCAATTTGAAGCAACTTGTGATACAATTTTGGAATCAGCTCAGCAAGGGACATCCGAAAATTGGGAACAAGTGGGGTGTTCCATTTAAAAAAAAACGGTGACGACGTCATTACTCTAAGGTAGATCACCCTGTATATTAAATTATTATTTATTTGAAAAAAAACAGTAAATTAAAATCAAAAATCGACTTGTTTCGGGAATTTTCAATAATATTGTTTATTTACCTAATAATGAATTTATGCGTTACTTTCTGGAAGCACTATATATGTATTCGTACATCATGTTAGTACTCTATTTCCGGCCCTGTAATTGGAATGTAAATTCTGTTTGGCATGTGTATATAAAATAAAATAGAATAAAACAAAGATGTTAATTTAAACTCTCAAAATTCTGAACTGTGCAGTACTTAAATAAAACCGGTTTTCCTCGGAAGTGGTTAGTCCTAGAAGTTTCTAACCAAAGGACCTTGACCTCTCCTGGAAATGAAAGAAAATTAGGAAAATGGGGATACCCCCATTTAACACGCCCCTGATTATACGTATTGTGTATGATACTCTCTAAAGATACCCCATACTAAGGACAGCCTGAATAATAAATATATTGTGTCTTTGTAGTTCAAATACTTTTCGAGATTTTACATAAAAACCATCCTTTTGGGTGTCATCTGCAAAGGGCCTTAGTATTTGCAGAGTTATATTCATATGAACTTTCTTTTCATATTTTCAGAATAGAATCAGTAACTGATTTTTTTTATATTCACCCTGTATAGGGCAGAATCTAATATGTCAAAAGCTTTTAAATAGACATATTATTAGAGCCATATACATCCTATTTTAGTACACTGGAAAACAAAATTATCTTCCAACAATATAAGAGAATATTTATGCGCGCAAGCTGAGTAATTTAATAAATCTCACATTGTAGGTGTAAAAACTCACTCAATCTGGAAAAAAACACTCTTGAAAGTAAGGAAAAAGATATACAGACGTAAGTTTACGTATATTTTATTATTTTTGCATGAAATTGTGAAGAATTTCACAACACGAATCTCGCAATATACATATTTCAGAGGAAACTTTAGAAGTGTATTTTTTCAATTGATATAAAAATAAGGCATTGTAAGTTTGAGAGTTCCATTTACATTTGCGATCTACACGAGAACATAATATTGCAAAATCTCGTCATCTACTTATTGATGTATATACTGACAGCAACGTAGTAAAAAGCTCTGCTACTTTAGGAATTTCAAGGATAAAACTTTTCCAACTTATCACTGTCAACATCCCCTGACAAAACGAAATAGTTGAGGTAAAAATTCTCCTACGCGTGTTTTAGGTCCAATTATTTATTTTTACTATAAAAGACTGAAAAGTTAAATACTTAACTTTAATAACTTGTTTAAGAATAACAAAAAAAAAAATAAAGTGCAAATTAGATTTAGTTAATTCCCTTCCAAGAAACGAAAAGTGGGAACAGATTTTAATCATCATCATTTTAAGTGGATCGATCGATTTCCTGGCTTCACTTTTGAACTATGTTTCGTTTCTTATTGAGGAGTAAACCAGAGGTTAACTTAATGAGGAAGGTCATAAGAAATCTATAGTACAATATACCTTCATTTACCATATGCCAGTGCGATTGCATATTTAAAACAATTCGTTAACAATTCATTAATAATAACTATAGAAGTGTCACGTGTTAAGGTATGTTGCACAAGATTATCAGATGTCTTTAAGATAACATAACAGTACATCAAGCACATGTTATCTCAAATGTAGGTTATAAATACTACGCATATAATTTTAAACAACGGCGGTCCGCGCTACCTTTAAAAAATTTCGTCGAAATCATTGAAGCCACTCCAATACAAATTTCTATTCCCTATTTATTACAATACTGTCAAGAGTCAGAAAACTTTATTATTTAATTATATATTTAAATATTTCAAGTCAGAAAATATTCCAAAATAATTCATAGTTTTTGGGTGTGTATAATTAAATAATTTCTAAATAATTTATATTATTATTTATTTATATAATAATAAAAACAAAAGTTGATGCAATGGCTTAAAATCTAGAACAATAAAAACTATGACATACCTAGAGATCTACATTTGGTAGTTGGCTAATTAAAGTCAGGTAATTAAGTAGGATTGCAAAGTCTGCACTATTTTGGTGGGTACGGTGGAAGATAGGTGGATGGGTGAGTAGATGTTTGAGGTTGGAAGACAGTGGGTGTATGTGTAGAAAGTACCAAGAAAGAAGGGACATATCTCCTCAGCCATGGGTTTATTATTAGAAATAATGTAAGTATCAAATTTTGTAATTAGAATATGTTTAGTTAGGGACTCTCTCTTTACATTGTTAAACTTTTATTTAAATAAATGTTATATTTTCGTAATTCCTGCTCTTTCACTATCATCTGCTACACCCCTAGTGCGTATGTGGCTTTAGGACAAGTCGTATACGTAACAATACTTTAGGAAAGGCCAAGATACTTATAAAAAATATTGATTTGTAGATATTGGTAAAAGGTATCATTTTATTTACATATAGAGGGTGTTCGTTATCAGCATACCGCCTGGACATATATCCGGACTAAATGAGAATATCGTTTTGAAATTTTGGTCGAATGGGTTTTGGGACAAGATCTACCATTCCAAAATATTTTCGAACTTTTATCACCTCCGATTATACCGGAAGTTGACATCACCTTTGTTATTTTAAATAGACCCCCCCCCAATTGTTCTTACATTTTTGGATTCTTCATCAAAATTAAGAGTTTAACCCTACCTTGATTTTCAACTGTATTTTGAGTTATTACAATTTTTTTTTAATTAGTTGCATTTGCTGCGTTTCTCTTTATTGTGGTTATCTTGAAAACTGATTGATAGTAATTAATGATTCTTTGATATCATCTTAATTTTTCATATGGTCCAAATGCTACTATCCGACCAACATCATAGATGCCTCTGTGGCGGATAGCGACTTGCGAAGCAAGCACCGAGAGCGGCGATCTCTAGCCCAGGTAGACTAAACTACTGTTATTAAATATGATTTGAACGAAACAACTACTCGGCGGGCAAATACCTCGACCTGCATTGGATTATACCTTCAAATCATGATAGATCGGTAGCCAATATCATTTGTCAATTCCTAACCAGACACAGACCAGTTTCAAAATTATTAGTTCTCTTCAGTATGCCATAGGTCATGGAACAGACAAATGATGGTGGCCAACCTGCTAGTCATATACTGACTAAGGTAAATTGAGTAATGGTGAGAGGTATGTGGAACTTCTCATATGGTCCAAATGCTACTATCCGACCGACATCATAGATGTCTCTGTGGCGGATAGCCTTTGCGAAGCAAGTACCGAGAGTGGCGACCTCTAGCCCAGGTGGACTAATCTACTGTTATTAAATATGATTTGAACGAAACAACTACTCAGCGGGCAAATACCCCGACCTGCATTGGATTATACCTTCAAATCATGATAGATCGGTAGCCAATATCATATGTCAATTCCTAATCAGACATAGACGGGGACCTTCAATATCAGCCAATATCAGAATTTACTACAGTTGATGCAATAAACGTTGTGTTCGATCTGCGACAACATATTTTTCAATTACATGGAGAAATTGCTGCGAGGGTACAAACAAAATTCCAAATTGTTTAAAAAAATCTCGAATTTATTACGATGACAGGTGTAACGGACCTTTTAAACGGCAAAGAAGTAGACTTTGCTACACCGGACATAAATGTGGTGACTATGCGAAAGTTTACATATTTTAAGTATGCTCCAGTTACATCTGTCGACGTCGAGCGGTCGCAGTATAAATGGATTTTCAACGAAAGGCGCCCAAGTTTAACTACAAAACATTTAGAACAGATTAATAACATACTTTTATTCTTGTAACCGGCAGTGAAAAATACTTGTGTGTCTAGTTTACTGTTAAGTACATCCCCCTATTCCTCCAGTTCTCTTTGAGTGAGTATTTATAATATTTTGACTTTATCAACTTTGGATAACACGGAATTTGCGGAAAAAAATTCCAAGGTAAGATATTATTTCATATATGCATGCAAATCTGACACATAACCACTTAAAGCCAACCCTGGTTTAACGTAATACCCGATTGGTAAATCCTACCTCTGTTAATGTTATCAAACCGTCAAAAAAATTTTGGAAAAAAATTAAAAATGTAGTTAAAACATATCTTTAATGTCATAAGTTTAAATTCTTAATAGCTTCATTTTTTTAATTAGCACCCCATATTTTTTATACCGTTACATTAATCGCTCAATCCTAAGTAAATAAGTATAAGGCACCATGCGGCTAAAATTGATATTTTGTGATAAAATAAAAAAACTGATCTAGCCACATAGTGCATTATACATTTTTACCAGGAATGCACGATTAACGTAATAGTATAAAATAATTTGATGTACTATTTAAAAAATTAATATTAACATTAATATGTCAAAAAATCATTAACTACTATCAATTAGTTTTGAAGATAACCCCAATAAGGGAGACGCTGCAAACAACAAATTTAAAGAAAAATGCAATAACTGAAAAACAGTTGAGAATAAAGGTAGGGTTGTATTATCAAACCTACCCTTAATTTTGATGAGGAATCCAAAAATATGAAAAAAATGGGGGGATTCTATTTAAAATTACAAGGTTGATGTCAACTTCCGGTATAACCGAAAGTGATAAAAGTTCGAAAACATTTTAGAATGGTAGAACCGATTCGACCAAAAATTCAAAACAATATTCCAATTTAGTCCTCAGATACGTCTAGGGGGTAGGTTGAAAACGAACACTCTGTATTATAGATAAGCTGTTTTAACATCAGATATTCCACAGAGGTCTCATTCTTGAATGATAATGCCCGTTCTCATTGTACAAGAATCGTTAGCAATGCACTGTAAAGGCACATTTACAACCAATTTGGTACAGGTACATTCTGCTGGTCGATTGCAAATTGGGTTTTAAGCATATTTGGTTGAATGCATTTGTTTACAATAAAATTTTAAGTCGGCTCGACCTTGAATTCCACTTCAGCTTTGAATTGAATGCTTGCAAATCGCAAATATGCAATTCCATTGCGGCACGAATTTCAAATTGCACATGCGTACTACGATACAATTTTATTATTAGTGTATAAAGTCGGTTTGTGATTTGATATTTGGATGGTAGATCTTGTGGAATTAGAAAATATGATGTTTTTAGAAGTTATGTTAAATAATTGTAATTATTTAATCAAACTGAATTTGCACACACATAATACTAAAAAAATCTCAACAGATGGCTCCTAACTCATTATAAATGACCTAAATTTTAACTCGGCACAATTCAGAATCCGTTAGTAAATTGTGCCTGTAGTGAATTGGTTGTAAATGTACCTTAAAACCTTGGAATTCTGGCACTTCCACTTCCACCGAGGTCACCAGACCTCAATTCTATTAAACACGCGTTCCAAAGAACCATATGTGACCATCAATCTCGTCCACAAACAATAAGAGATTTGAAAGCGATCATTCCAGGAATATGGGCCAATATCTCTCAATATTAAATATGAGCAATAAATGAATAAACCACCACAGAAATTACACAAACATAAGCACCACAGAAATCATACAACGCCAAAATACAAAGCCGGTGTTGCTTACATCGATGAAAAAACGCGAACAGAACCACTTCCTTCGATTTTGTAAGAGTCGACCGACGCCGGGATTTGAACCCTGAAGTACTCTCTTTATAATACTCCAGGGATATCCTAAGGGTATAAAAAGCTATATGGTTGGTCATGCTAAGGATATGGAAATTAGTAACACTTCTGGATCCTAAGGACGTCCGTCGCTTATTTTCGGATATATCCAACTTTGATATCCCTAGGATGCCCATAGGATAATATTGTGTTGTCTGGGTTAATTTTGGATATTACCGACCTCGTCAAAATAACTAGTACATAATAGTTTTATAAAATTATTGTATCGAGTTTATTTATATTAGTACCTAGGTAGCGTCGAGAAAATTAAAAAAAGTTGCAATTTCGAGTTATGGCATAAAATTGTATTTTTTTAAATGGAAATCATAGTTGGCTATGGTTTAGTTAAAAAGGAAATATTTTTCTCTTTCAAACTATATTTCATATGTCTGGTCGCTTTTGATGTGTTACTATTTAACAGCGAAAATATCTTTTAGTAGATTACTTTTTTGCATTTTTTTTTATATTTATTCCAAGTAGGCGTGTGTCATCTATGACAATGTTTATCCGTTTGTCAGTAAATTGCATATTAATAATTTTGTTTCCGTCATAATTACACCCCATTTAATCTTAAAAATGAAGATGTCTTACGAAAATTACGAGAAAGATGATATGCTAGAATGCTTTATTCAAAGTAATAACAATGTGATATTGCATCCGAAATATATTTCAATGGCTATCCAGAAAAGAGACCTAATAAAGCTATTTTTAAGATTTTAAAAGAAAATCTCATTAATTGTGGGCCCTTCAACAAGCCAAGACCAAAAAATTATTTATATCTAATTTTATAATACATTACAATTATAAAATAGAATTCAAATTAATGTAAATGTTCAAACTAATGTCCGCTATGTTCGATACATAAATTACACCTCTTCATAACACTCTGAACTGTATTATAAATATGAAGATTTGAAATGGAATTCATAGTCTATAAAATTTTGTCTGTGTTCATTTATGTCGATACTGGTTTTCTTGTATAATTTGTATTTAATGAGGTCCCAAAAGACAAATCCCGTGGCGTTAAGTCAGGTGATTGTAGTGGCCACCTCACTGGTCCGTTACTTCCCATTCAGTTATTTCCAAAATTGGTATTTAATAATTCTGAAACGGTCTCTATATTATGAAGTGGTGCACTATCTTGTTGGAAGAACTGATTTTTTGTCTCAATTAAGGGTAGATTGTCCATAAATTCCTCAATAATTCTCTGGTTTAAGATTTCGTAGTACCGTTGACCATTAAGATTTTCTTGATATATTATGTGATATGTTAAAACATGATTGCCACGTAGAGCACACCAAACACTAAAACCAAAGCGTCCCTGAGATCGCACGTCAACGGTACGGTGAGGGATGAACCCTCACAGACCAATTGTCGTAATTTTCGTAAAAGATTTTCACTTTTACGATTAAATGGAGTGTAATTATGACGGAAATAATATTATTAATATGCAATTTACTGACAAACGGATAAACACTGTCATAGATGACACACGGCTACTTGGAATAAATATAAAAAAACGCAAAAGTAATCTACTGAAAAATTATTTTCGCTATTAAATATTTACACATCAAAAGACCCCATATATGGTATATAGTTTGAAAGAGACAAAAATTTCTTTTTTAACAGAACCATAGCCAACTATGATAAAAAAAATACACCTTTATGCCAGAACTCGAAATTGGACTTTTTTTTTAATTTTCTCGACGCCACTGTATACAGAAAAAAGTGCCTGAAGAACGTAAAAGTTGTTTTTCGTAACTATACAAACAACGAAGATATTGACATGTGTCTAAAGGTTGAAAATCGAACTTTTGTTTATAACTCAAAAACAAAAGACGATAGCAAATTTTGTTTTTCGCCAGTGAATTTGTCTCAAAAAAAAGGATCGAGAATGTTTCCATTTTTTGTATCTCTTACAAAAAATGGTAAGATTTACTCAATAAATGAGTGTACTTTTTACAATATTGGATGGTGTTTGATTTTACACCAAAATGTGTAAATTTTCACACCACTTTTACAATATTTTTAGTGGTAAATGTGAACACCGTTTAATTTTGAACTGTGCACTCTGTACCTAATGAATATGTATAATACATGTATATGAAAATGTTATGTGGGCAAGAAACAATTTTACCTGTTTTGTGTACACTGAAAAATTTTAATTAAAAATATACCAATTTTTTTGCTGTCCTACTTTTTGTGCCGGTCCGTGTATTATTTAATGATTTCTATAAAACATACTACTCAAAAGTCAGAATGCCTCCTTAAACAGAATGACAATAAAATTTAATTTAATTCAAATCTCAGACTGATATTTTAAACTTCTTTAAATTTAGAATAAAATAAAGGTTTAGTGCCATATCCTCAAAAAAAAAAAACAATTATTTTTTTGGGGATATGGCACTAAACCTTTGTTTTATTTTAAACCCCAATAAATCTATCTTGTTTAAAATAAAATGTTTTTTTTATTTTTTTTCTTGGGATTTACTACCCCATGAATAATTCTTCATTATCTAAAAAATATAGTTGGTTACCCAGTGTGTTACTGGGAAACTAAACTTATAAAACGTTTTATAATCTCATTGTCTCCATTCTCTCTTACATAATTTATTTATTTTTTATTTCTTTTTGTTTTCTTATTAATTGAAAAGCTCTATGAGTTTAATTTTAAATTACTGCATTGGGTAATTGTATTTATTATTATATGTTCAACATACCATAATTAGTTTATTAATTGGTCTATTGATTATATAACGGTTCATACTATAATATTGTACATTTTGGCTGTTTTGTAATGCATCAATAGATGCTGTCTTTTGGTCTTTGCCTATTTGCATTTCTTAAAGTACAATAAATAAAAAAGTAAATTATCAATACATAAATAAAGGGAAGTAGTCGATTTACTTAGCAATAAAAAAATTATTTATTTGCTCTTCACCATAGTAAGCTGTGATTTCTACTTGATAGACTTTTTTATGTAGGTAAGTAAGTTATATAGACTTAATTTGCTTTCTAGTATATGTGATATAGTTAATGTGTTCTTCTTTAAGTTTCCACGGATGGTAAGACGTTCGTTACCAAGCAAGCGTCTCATATATGAGAGCCACAACAATTTTTCAGCTAGACCACTACGCCGCGCGCCGTCTCGTATATACGATGTATGAGCCGAAACCGTTTAAAAAGCAGTGATGTGACATAGCGGATTCAGTTTTCAACACAGTCTATGGAAAGGCACATCTCATGTATGGGACTCATGGACTGTGTGTAGCTAGTATTATTTGTCATTTATAGCCAATCAACCGGTGTCATTTTGTGCTTGGGTTTATGGTACAGAAAGACACAAGAAAAGAACCATTACCCTATTTGGTCTTTAAAAAAACAGAGGAGTCAAACTATTTTTGTCTGCGAAGTTTGTAAGGACAAAAACGGACAGATTATTTGGACTATGTGTGGACCCTTACTTCTAGGAGTACCATGAAGAGTACCTTTTGAAATCATTTTTCACTTTTCTTTCGTTTTTCTGTAAAGGATTTTCTTCTGTTTGATCATTAGCTAGTTATTTGATGAATTACAAATATATTGTTTAGTTTATTTCACTTTTTTTTTTCTCTAGAGTACTTGGAATAAATACCTTAGTCAAAATTGTTGTTTTCCTTTAGGTCTTATGGTATATATGACCAATTTAGCAACTCTTTACACTATAAACCACTGTCCCATATGTGAAACGGATCGAAATATCCCAAAGGAACCCCAAATTAATATTTTGTACACATGCATATCAATAGAAACGTCGATTCTTATTACATTCATGCCAAAATTTAAGCTTCGTCTGTGAGGTTAAAATTCAAATTAATTCTTGATAGCGAACGTGTTTTAAATTATGTATCAGATATCCCGGTGTAGTTCTGCATAGCTGTATCTACTTAAACAACGTTTCGGCAGAATCACATCTTTCATCCTCAGGTTCTTGTTGATAGTTGCTTACTACTACTTCCCGTTGCTCGAGCTGAAATGATGATAACTCGATCGGTTTCAGCGTTGCCACCAGTTATTGAACACAATTCATTCCTTTCCTTCTACTAGAAATCCACTAGATTTTAATATGGCAATTACACTTTTGCATACAGTGTTAAATTTGAATTTTTATTTTCAGAAATGCTTTTCAGTAATTCTAGTTACGATGCACCAAAAACTTAATCAATATTTTTGTAATTTTTGGCGAGCAGTAAATGCCACAAACCCTCTTGGTTCAAATCTTATTTCTTAGTGACTACTAGATAATGCTTAATGGTTACTCTTAAATATTTAATGGTTTATAAACGCACCATAAACCCAAAAATAAACTCAATGTTTCATTAAAAAAGAGTTTATAATTTAATATACAAGGGAAGACAAAAGTCATCGTTTTCTATTTTGGCACACCACCTTTCTATGTAAAATCTGCATTTACGTTTCAAATCAAAAATAGTAATAGAAAGTCATTAACGTAGATACGGGACCACTCTTATAGAAATAAGTAATACGCCACTGTATATTTAAAAAATATATATAAACTGTTAAATTAGGTACCCACGGCATTTTGAAAAAAAGCATGTTTTTAAAATTTTTAAAGAAGCCGTCTGTGATGTATTTGTAGTCAAAATCGTTTATGCAGATGTTTAAGATCATCGTCTTAAAATAAAATACTCATTTTCACACCACCATGAGAGAGATAGAGTATATGGATCGTGGTATCCCCTTTCGGCCTAATCCACATCAAGAAAAAACGAAAATTAAAAATGTTCAAAAAAACTGCTTAAACTGTAATTCACCAACATCAATACACTTCTAACACCATCGAATCAATTAATTAACCGCGACAGATATTTGACTTGGATTTTGCCGCATTTCATTACAAGTTTGCTCAATCCTTAAAACTAATTCCTGTCTTGTTAACACAAACCTTTTCTATTAAATATCACCAAACATAGAAAAGTCCAGTGGGTTGAGATCCGGAGACCTGGATGGCAAGGCCGCTGGTCCAACGCCATTAATCATTTTATGATGCGTATCATTTATTCCTAAGCGACTAAATCAACGTTGTGGATACTTTGCATTTGACCATTCTCTTACAATTCTTCCTGGAGTCCCATCCAATTATATCCAACTACATACTCCTAGTATCGCAAATCAGAGGACAAATCCTCGATATAGTCTGGCAGGCCCTTGATAAGGAACTCAGTAGCAAATGTGGACCACGTTATTGTGAAAAACACCCAGTTAAGTGTTCACACTGAATTCATCTTGAAAACATCGCGGTCTAATTTCGTGAATATTGTAATATCCTGCTCTAGCGAATGTCGATTCATCTGTCCATAGAATCAGAATTTCCTTCTGCTGAATTTACAAGCCACTGACAACAATTCAAACACTTTTTAGCATCCTCAGGACGTAAATATTGCACGGACTGTAGATGATAAGCATGGTCATCCCGTAACGTTCGTAATATTTGCGTTTTCAGTATTTGCAGTTGCCGAGCTGCTCTGCGAGAACTCAGCCTCGGATTATTATTAAAAGCTTGAGGAATACGATTTCGATTATTATTTCTACGAATTATGGTCGGTTCATTATTTACACACAAAGTTGCGAAAACAGGGATGTGTTCTAATAAAAACGCAAGAATCTTGAAGCCTCCTATTTGGAAAACGTCTTTGATATTCACTAACTGCTGCCTTAGCACTTCCATTACTTAATCCATAACAGTAATGAATATCTGAATATTCCTCGTTACTAAACAGCATGACTTTCACAGTTGCAAGGACAAAAAAATAAAACACCTAATCGCACTAATCTCATAAGACACAGTTACAACAATAACTATTTCACAATTATACTTTATTTGGCAGGTAGGTAAATAATGTTATTTGTCTGCATAGCTAGCTTTTCTAATGCTCTATTTTAAGAGGATGATCTTAGACGTGTGCACAAGTGATTTTAAACTAGAAATAAATCGGAAACAGGTTTTTCTATTAAAATTTTACAAAACACTTCATTCTTAAGAATGTTATGTGCAATTTAGCAGTTCATAATCTTATTCAAAAATATTCAGTAGCGTACTATTTATTTCTATAAAATTAATATGTATCCCCGTATCTACGCCAATGGTAATTGTTTTTGCCTTGACATGTACATGTAGCTTTACATAAAAGTCGGTCTGCCAAATTTGAGGACGAAGTTTTTGTCTTAATTTATGTTATGGTGCATTTTTGCATTATGTCCATAGAATAAAGTCCTATCAATTTTACATACTTTGCATATTTCTGATGTTTGCGCCTAGGAAACTAGACCACCCTGTATAGAAGGCACTTATTATTGTAAATAATTTTTTGTGTAGAGAATTATTTTAGAATTCTACCAGATAATTACGCAAATCAATAAAAAATCTACTAACCCACAAAATCAAATTTTTACTCACTAGATGGACTATCCATTCTGCTAGATTAAGTAGAAATTCTACTGAGATGGCAATACTGTCGGGTTACTCTTAAGGACTCTCGACGCGTTAGTTGCGCGTCTTTGTGTAATTGGCCCTGCCGTCGAAGATACTCGACTTACGACAGCAAGTCTCTACAACTACTCATAAGTGGCATATAGAAAATTAAATTAAGAATACGTTTTTTTTCCATTAATACGCCATACTTTGTCCAACTCGCCAAGAGGAAAAATTATTTGAAAGGTGGCTGTAACGTAGACCGTAATATATTCAGTAGTCCAACTATATCCAATGTCATGATAAAGCAAACAGAAAAATTCATAAATTCCTTTTATTAATGTGACCGGTTTCGTGAACAAGTAATTACTTCACATCATCAGACACAGGAATTTTTTATAAATAAAAAACCAGGGTAGTCAAATTAAAATTACTTGTTCACGAAACCGGTCACATTAATAAAGAATTTTATGAGAATTTTTCTGTTTGCTTTATCATGAATAATTACTCATATGGGATTAACCTACCTACGTTATATCCAATGTTTTTACTATAACAGTGCATACATGTGAAATTTAACATAAAATCAATATGTTAGATGTTGCTGTCTTTGGCCCTATGAAGAGGAAGTGAAGGGAGATTCTTGATAGGTGGAGAAAGAAAGCCGTTTTCCTGGATGTCTCCAGAAAGCGCAATTTCCCAATCTGCTTAGTAGACTTTAGCAACTGCAACTGTTAGACAGAATTTAATATCAGGTTTTAAAGCTACAGGCCTTTTCCCACTGAATCCTCAGGAGGTTCTTAAAAGAATTCCCGGTGGTATTTTCGATGTTGATGAGGCACAAATTGAGAGACAATTGGATGCGAGTTTAATAGAATTGCTGCAAGAGCATCGCGGAACGGGAGCCTCGAAGACAAAAAGGAAGAGAGGCAAAAAGGTAGAACCTGGTCAGAATCTATCAGCACATATAATAGCCAATTGCCAAAGTCAACAAGCAAAAGAGATCCTACCACCACCACAGGAGATGGCATCCACTTCTGGTTTGTCAAAGACCAAAAGCAAAGAAATCCCACCCGCAGAAAAACGTCGAACCAGCAAAAGGTCAAAAAATAAAACAAAAGATGAATCCTCTTGCGAAATTTGCTGCGTAAACTGGGCACATTGCAAGGTTGGTGATGAGTGGATCAAGTATGGGAAGTGCCATAAATGGATTTGTGTTTCCTGTAATGCAGGCAGTATAGATCCATTTTACATCTACGTTCGCTGTGAAGACTCTTTAGACGAGGAAATTGTCGACGACAGTGACGCCGATAAGGATTATCAGCCATCTGACTAATATTCCGTACTGTCTTAGAATATTTCTGTGCCTTGGAATATTTCTCTTTAGTTTTTTTTTGTGAAAACTATGTTTTAGTTTTCATTTCATATTTTTATAAAAATAGATTTAATATTTATGTTTTGTTTAGAATGTATAATTTTATTGATAAAAATATATGCTACTGCACATTGTTTTTATCGATTTTTTATAAAAAAAAATTGCCCTATATTCCATAAACGGAGTAACTTGAACATATTAGCCCATTTGTAGGCAATTTACAGTTTAAATACAGAAGGTGTTCAAGTTGCCCCAACCCCGGGGCAACTTGAACACCCATATTTTTTTTGTCGAAACAGGAGCACTTGGATAAGCGACTGTAGTCTAAAAAGTTGGCTATCGGTTCACATGGTACGCTACAACCATTCGCCCCCCCCCCCCAATTTGCAGAGTATTTAGGACATTGTCAGTAAGAAAACTGTCAAAAACGTGTCTAAGTACGGTACCTAGGCTTTTAATGATTGAAATTGACGATTTTCTGGATACTTTACCTTTGACTCAAGAAGAGGAAATTTATATCCAACATGTTACCAAGCCGGATAACTCAAAAATAGTTGTGGATTACTTATATCAGAATTTTGGAGAAAGGTGGCTCGGGACACCAGCCCCTGTCTTAGTGGCCTGCGAGGTCTCCTGATTTCGCCCCACTTGATTTTTTTGTGGGGACACTTGAAAAATAAAGTATATTCGGTTGCTACTACATGGGAAGATTTGGAGATCAATCATTAATTATAATAGTCATCTAATTCTTTATGTATAAAACTTACAGACATATTTTCGCTAAATTGTCAGAGTTTCTATTATTCATTTTTATTATGCTTAGTACGCTAGTACTTAAAACCAACTTCAAGAACGAGACCGTTTTATTTTGTACATTCCAAATATACAATTAAATTCGATTTCTCTCTCTATACATGCATAATTTTCTCCGCAATTCTTTTAGAAACTGAAATTACTTTTACTATAAAATAAGTTTGTTATTCCCATAAAATGTGTTCAAGTGGAACTAATTCATCATCTTTAATGTGTTGGTTTAATGTCACATCATTTTACTTTTATTGTATATGTCTAATCAATACGAATAAATTGAAATTATTGCGGTACCAGAAATATTTATAGCTATTTAAATGTGTATTTTGAAATTGTTAGTGGTATAATGGTAATAATAGACTAGGAAACAATTTATTCATAATTATTTAACATTTAAATACCTAATTATACGCCTCAGTTATTTTTGTGTAGCAGAAGGAAATCCAGTTTAACCGCATTAGGTATTCAAATAAAATAAAGTAGATTTTGCTTAAAAAAAGTACTTTCAATAGTTAAGTAAAACATTACGCAAATTTAAATATATTCAAATATATTAGTTATCTGCACTCGCCTGTTGGTGACTATGACTGCGAATATCTTATTACTATTAGTAGAGTTGGCGAAAATGCGCTGTAGGACATAGGCGTACGCATCATAATAAATGTAATAGAAGAAATTAACTAGTAATAAAAGCAATACACTGTTACAATTTATAACAATGTATGCACAACTTATCCTCTTAACTAGCTTGGTTATCACAAACTGGATAAGATCTGTAAAAACTTTGCAGCATCATGTATGCTATGAAATGCGCGAAGACGTTTAGGAGATTTAAGAAACACTTTTTTTGTATTTGCTGTTAATGCATCTACCTCTGGAAAACCTTGTCGAATAGTTTCTGCCACAAGGTGTAAAGCATGCACTTTACACGTAACATGTACCAACCTACATCCGTGATTTTGAGGAGAATGGCCTACCAAACGCATTGTCGTGGCATCATCGGTCACAAACATCAACACTTGACTTTTTGACAGGCCAAATTTTTCTAACGTCTCCAAAACCACCCACGTAATTGTTTGAACATCCCCCAAAATCGCAAGCAATTTTTTCAAAAGGTAACGTGGGAAGTTCTCTAAGTATCAAGGATTTTTTGACATTACTTTTATAGTATTTCTCACATCTAGCACATTTCCGAACAAGTCTTTCAATATCCTGATTTATTCGAGGCCAGTATAGAATGTGTTTAGCTCTTTGCTGGGTTTTGGTGATGCCATAATGATTTTCATGTAAAAGCCTGAGCATCTCTGGTCGTAGGGACCTTGGAACTACTACTCTGTCATTAAAAAATAACAAATCATCGAATACATGCAATTCATTCCTAATACGATAGTACAATTTTATGTTTTCAGGTATTTTAGTAATGTCACTTGGCCATCCCTTCATACAATATTCTTTTGCCCTTTGTAGCTCCTCATCTTCTTTTGTTTCTTTCCTAAACTTTTCTTTCTTGTCGGAGGTCATATTAATAGAATGTACGACTTCAGTAATGAATTTATCATCAGCAGGTTGAACTTTCAAATAATTTCGTGAGAGAAGATCTGCAATATGCATTTCCTTGCCTGGTTTATAGGTAACCGTTAAGTTATATTTTAAAAGTTTAACTTTAATCCTCTGTAACCTAGGTGATGGAACCTCCGCAACACCTTTCCGCATTAAAGCCTCTAGGGATTTGTGATCTGACTGTACCTGTATATGTCTTCCATATATAAAGTTATGAAATTTTGTACAAGCCCAAAGAATGGCAATATATTCTTTTTCTATTTGACTGAACCTAGTCTCGGATTCAGTTAATGCACGAGAAGCAAAAGCAACAGGCTTATTGTCCTGCAACATACAACACCCAAGGCCATACTGACTTGCATCTGTTTGAATAACAATCTGTTTTTTTATCATCAAAATTAGCTAAAACAGGGGGCGAACTAACTAAATTTTTTATTTTATTTAAAGCATTTCTTTGTCGTTCAGTCCATACCCATGCAGATTTATTTTTTTAATAGGTCTCTAAGTGGGGCTGATACTTCTGCCAAATTGGGAATGAAGGATTTTAAATAGTTAATCATACCTAAAATTCTTTGCAATTCCTTATTATTTGGCTCTTCTAACTTTATTATTGCTTCAATTTTACTTTCATCAGGTCTCATTCCCTCTTTGCTAAAAATATTGCCCATATACTTAACCTGACTCACTCTGTAGGACCATACACTTTTGAGATAATACCCCTTTTTACAAGGTCATCAAGTTGATTTTTTAACTTTTTTTTTAATGGCTAAAGGTATTCTACGGGGTGGTCTTGCAACTGGTACTGCGTCTCTTTTTAATTTTAATTTACACTTTTTATCAAATTTTCCTAATCCACTAAAAATGTCCTTATTATTTTGTACAAAACGATCTTGTGTTTGCTCATTTAGAGCATCTATTTTAGATATAACATTTAAATTAACACAAGAAGAGAGTCCTAAAATCGGCATCAAATCTTCCTTGACAACTACAAATTTGATGCTGTGATTATTCTTTTTATACATACACTCAAGAGTAACTACACCTAATGGTACTATTTTAAAACCCCCATATGTCTCTAGTACAATTTTAGATTTTTGTATGGGACTAGTTATATTAGCTTTTTCCAAAACACTTTTTGGCAATATGTTCGCCTGTGACCCCGTGTCTGCCTTAAAAATAACATCTTTGTTGCCTATTACCATTGTTTCATACCATATGTCACCATTTTTTATTTCATTTATACTAATTGTAGACACCACGAAATCTTCTCCGAGGACTGACTCTCATCATGACCTAGATGAACTTCTTTTACGTACTTACTTTGACCTTCATTTCGACAAACTTCATGAAAATGACCATATTTTGAACATCTATGGCACTTCTTACCATAAGCTGGACATTGTCGAGGACCGTGATGCCTCCCACAGCTTCTGCAATCGAACCCTTTTTCTTCTTTTTTCTTAGTGTGATACTTTTTATTGGCTGACGTACCCTGGCCTTGCTGTTTGATAATGTCTATTTCCACTTCCTGACCTGCCTGGACATTTCTTATTTGTTCTTTTGCAATTTCATTCGCCCTACACACTTCAATGGCTTTGCTTAAATTAAGTTCATCCATATGTAACATTTTTTCTTGCATCTCTTTACTCCGTATGCCAAGGACTATTCTATCTCTTACCATTGATTCTGTTTGATCACCAAACTCACAACTTTTTGACAACTTTTTCAAGTCTGCAAGGAAGTGATCGAAGGGTTCACCCTCCTCCTGAATGGGAATATAAAAAAGGAATCTTTCATAAACAATATTCTTCTTAGGTGTAACATATTTTTCAATTTCACTTAACACAATATCAAACTTCTTCCTTTCACCGACAGTCAGCTTTAATGTATTAAATATTTCAACGCCTTCTTCCCCTATCAGGTTTAAGAGAATAGCCACTTTAACTTTATCATCTTTTTCATCTTTGCCACTTGCTACGAGGTAAATTTCAAGGTTCTGCTTGAATCTCTTAAAATTATCAGAGACATTGCCATCAAAAGACATTGGTGGTGGTAATCTAACTTCTGCCATTTCTTACGCTTTTTGCTGGTCCCTGCACTTATTTATTTGGTTTGTTACTTGAGTGTAGTCAGGCTACATTAAAAACTCGTAATCTTTTATAATATTGAGATATTATTTCCACTAGACTGCGCCATGTAATATTATGTTGAATGAAGCACATGGAGTTGACATATATTGGCTTTATTTTTCATTCTAGAACACACATCTTGCCAACCTATTTACTACAACTACAAACTAACTATATGCTTGAGTGGTTCTCAAACAATGCCAGAGGCCTTCAAACAACCACATATGACAAGTCTTCTGTGTACTAAATTAAAACAGACATCTGTCCTACTCATCGAAGCTCGTATTTGGCTTCGTATTACATCGTGCAAGCAGTGTTGCCAGTTTGTTTCATTTATCATGCAAATATCCTTCATTTTTTTTAAACCCAACTCGTTTTGAACGGCTAAAAAGCAAATTAACTAAAAATAATTAATTCATTGACATAAGTTTTAAAAAATACAAATTTAATTTTATTTTAATCAATTAAAGATTAGATTCTTCAATATTTGAGATTATCACAACTCTGTTACGGCGTAAATAAATAAATGTGTCAACACTGAATATGTATGACATTGGAATTAGGTAAGTGCAAATTGCGCTCAATTTTCCTATGATCAAGGAAGTTTTGCGTTGTCTGTATAAACATAAATACTGCAGATTCCAAAGCTGAAGATGCACGGGTGAAGGTTACACTTATGAAAAAACGCGGACACACAACCATTTCCACAGACATTGCCAGTGCCGGTGGCAGGATTCGAACCCGCAGGACGATGGAGAGATTATCTAGTCTCACTTGCCATCGCGTGCTCTAGCCAACTCCTCCGCCGAATTGGTACGGACCTGGAATGTACTATTTACTCATGTACTTTACTCATTAGTTTCGTTCAAAATGTTGACGGGTTGTTTGCCCTGGAAGAGCAATGATAATGAAAATGAAGTTTTGTTGTTATTTCGATTCTGTAAATCTAAAAGAAAGTAGGTACCTATATAAAATAAATATGAAAAGAGCTTTGGTCGTATTATTATTATTATTACAATTATGCAGAGTAAAATCGCATGAAAAGACACTATTATTGCAAGCTGCATGTAGCTTACATCACTATAGGGAAGGTACTATGAAAATGTCCGTGCAGTAGTCCATAAATTACCCTTTCCGATTTTTTCTGCGTTTTAAAAATTTTAAAATAGAAGTAATATTTCTCCTTCAACGTTTCAATTGACGCTCAGTGTATTTGAATTTAATGTACACTGATAGTTCCTGCTGGATTTAGTCTAATGAGGGTTATTTATTTGTTCAGTACATGCAAAGCTTATTATTTTTGGTACATGAAATAACGTGTATACATCGAATGGATGATGAATAAATAGAAACTTTAATAGTCTGTTTGGAGCGAAATTAAGCATGTCTGAATAATTTACAGGATTAAAGATATACAGTCTTGTCTCAAATTGGGTGTGCATGTATTGCTATATCTGTTATAATTGGAGATAGAAAAACGGTTAAATGGGGACTTTTTAAAGAATTTTATAAGGTTTCTAATTTGACTTAATTTTTTGAGATATTTCGAAAAAAGTGAATTTTTTATTAATTTAAATTTTTTTTGCTTTGGCTTTGGCTTTGGCTCGTAGACCATGCAACCAGTCGCTATTTGTTTATTAATTTAATTAGCACTAAATAAATCTAACCTAACGAGGAAAATAACATAAACCAATAAGGCGTACAACTGAAAGAAGAACAGGGACACTCGCTTCTCGTCCTGGGGTTGTAGAGGACATTTTTAGAACAACATGCTACCCTTCTACTACCCCTACCCAAATGGTAGGGTATATGATCACAAAACTCACTGGGCGTGGGGATGTAGCAAGCCGAAGCACTACTTAACCCGGATAAGTCAACGAGTGCTCCGACAAAATAAAACTAGCTCAGACCTCAGGGCGTACACCCAGTATATCTGAATAATAATTATAATTTTAACTAACTTACTTCTTTACTCACTGGTTCTCGTTATTGGGTGGTGCTGGGAAAATAAATATCGAATGCCTATATATATGGATTATATTTACAAAATATATACATAAAAGTAAATACGGTGCCGCTTAGGGACGTCCGCTTAGAACAACCTATAAACAATTATTACCAAATAAACCAATTTAATCATATGCATTTGATAACCTGTTTCTCATGAATTTAAAAAAACAGAAAGGATACTAGCACTTCAGTACCCACAATGTGGCCACACCCTGGGTTTACATGTACTCTCACTGTATAATGGTCCAGGTTATCTCTGATTAATACACCAAACACAAAAAAAAAAGATAAAAAAGGATATAGAAAATTTAAAATTATATATATTGATAGGCACTGACGGTTGGTTTTTTTTTTTCCTAAAATTTTAATTACACTCACTACTAACTTGGCTGGTCGGCACCTAGTTCAGCTGCTAGGCAGGCTTCGCCCTCGTATGTGCAGGACTCCAAACTCTGCGTATTTGGTCTGCCCCGAACGCGGACAATGGACCTCCTTGGACCCTTCCGTGGACCCTCTAACCAAGAGGGTGCAGGAATTCTCCAAAATAGCTAACACGTTTTTGTCAGCGTAACCTCACTCTCTGCTACCAGAAAGCACAAATCGTACCCAGCTCCTGTTTCCAGAAATCGGTCTCTTCAAACCACTTACGCAGTCCTCACTGCGACCCAAAACAATCGACCGAAAATCGGAATGACTTCTCATTAATCCCTTGTGGATGACTTCAGATTAGTCCCTTGAGAGTCACTCCGTACGACTTGTGCAGTTCACTCCAGCAATCAACGATGGCGAACTTCCGGAGGACGGAAAATACGTCAGCAGAATTTCGCACAGAAATATTCACCGTGCCAACTGGGAGTAAGTAGCGGTACTACGAGTACAGTACTGTTAGTTGCATATAGTTAAGGAGATTCATACTAAATAAATGTCTACTGCGATTTTGGAATGTAATAAACATAATACAGGAAAAACCTCGGAAAATAGGGTGAATCAACACAAGGAGAAACATATGATACACGAAACTAACCTATAATTTAATTTTAGTATCTTTTATAAAGTCCATTATAGCTTTATAGATTTTCTCTAATCCAGATGATAGTAGATTAAGTAAGTTAAAAGGAGCGTTTATATTAGAGATTTGGACAATATTCTGTATCAGCTTAGTAGAAGCATTTGTATGTTTTGCACAACCGAAGAAAATATGATCCAGGTCCTCTAATATGTTACAGTGTTCACAGGTATCTGTTGTAAAAACTCCAATTCTAAATAAATGCGCAGGGTAACAAGCATGGCCAAATTTAACCGTATTAATGTTGTAATACATTTTCTCGGATAAGGGAGATCTTCGTGCCAGAATTTGTTGTCAGTCACTATGAATTAAGGTATACCTCGTCGAGTTTGTGAAACAAAATTGTTTCCATAGCCTACTCCATTTTTTATTTAACTTTAATTTCAATTCAACGGATGTGTCACTTATACATATCTCTTCGTCTAGGAGGCATTCTGAATTACAACCTTCCTTGGCCAACAAGTCAACTTTTTCGTTATACTCTAGTCCAATATGAGCTTTCACCCAAACAAATTGAACATCCCTTCCAGAACATTTAATTTCAAATATTAATTGTCTTATTTTATAAAGATAAGGGTTAATTTTGTGTCCAAAAGAATGAGTGTTTTTAATTCCATTGAGAACGGAGAGGGAATCAGATAAAAAATTACTGAAATCCTGGAGGTGGATTTCTCAACATATTTAGATTGATATGGCTTCTGGAGTAAAGATAGAAGCATGTGGGTTTAACTTAAATTTAGACGAAAACTTTTGAGTTGGAACAAGAAAAGCTCCACCGGTACCTGATACAGATTTCGGAGGCATCTGTGTAGATAAGTTCTGGGTTCTCAAATTGATTTAATACGTATTTCAAAAGATTTGAGCTAATGTGAGAATTTTCACTGTAGTTTGGTGTAATAATAGCTACATCAATAAATAAGTTAAAATAGTCGATATCGGCTACGTATGTACAATAGGGGTGATCATAAAAATCAACTTTTTTTTTTCCCTTTTTGGGCAGAGTTTGCAAAAGGTGTATTTTTGGTTCATTAGCAATACCTCAAAATATTTTACTAAAAAAAAAAATATCTACTGCCCTCAGGAACGTATCAAAATTTTTAATTTTTGAAGTATGCTTTTCGCGGTCGGTAATGGAAAAAAAGCACTGCAGTATATTAACTGTAGCATTTATTAAAAACGTAAATAAAATAATATAATCACTTAAATGCAAAAGTCCTTTTTTAGACAAAAATTTAGGCATGTTCTTGCGAGAATTCAACCGGTTTCGAATAAACCATCGCGTCCAAATTCCCCACACACAGTTTTGGCGGCTTCCGTTACTACTTTAATCGTTCTTTCCACACCTTGAGTGTTGTTTGGAAACCTCGGGAACTCAATGTTACCAATTTCTCCGGTAGTAACCATGTTGTTAAGTTCTTCGTCGGAAATTGAATTAATAATAGGTGGCTCAGTCACATTCAAGTCCTGCCAAAAAATCATGTCACAATATCTCTTGGCATCTAGTTCAATTTCTGGCACTTCAAATTTCCTCAGAATAGATTTATTTGCCTCTTTTCGTGCCTTTATTATTTTCCGAAGGCCTAATTCTCGAAGAACTTTGGACTCATCTGTCAGAAGAGATAATATTACATTCTCTGGATGCGCGAACAACGCGTTGCGTCTTATAACCGGATCAACTACGTTTTTTAGATTTTCTGGTAGATAGCGTGATAACGATATTAGTTTGTAAAAATGGCGACTTCCATCTTCACATGATGGTTTTGTTTTAATCGTAAACCAAACTGGAGTATAAACCTTCATCACATAAGTTGCTAGTATAATTAAACAATCGTCGGGTGATGTAGTTGAAACATAGAGTCGTAAAATTCTACTAGCCAACGTTAACCACCTGGCATGAGATAACTTTCCTGGGCTACGTAAAGCAAGATCTTTAGAGCAAAAGCCACTTCTAACAGCTTCGTAAATTTCCTTCAAATACTTCTGGTCAGTACTAAGATCACTCACTTTGAGTTCTGGAAGCTGTGGGCCATCTATAGCAGAAAATTCAACAATGGGAAGCGTTTCACAATCCACAATTAACTTGCCAATCGACCCAGAATAGCCTAGCGGACCACTAGTTTTACCATCAACATGTTGAAATAGATGACGCAGTGGTAACTCATTACAATGCAAAAGACAAATAAACCACTGCAACGGTTTGCTCAATTTAACTTCGATACGTCTGATAACGCCTTTGTGTTGTCCCGTATTTACTGCAGTTCCATCTGACCCAATAGCCACAAGTTCATCAGTACAGATGGAGTTTTCAGCAAGGAATTCAAAAATTTTTGACGAAATTTCCTCGGCATTGCCAGAATCTGGTGTAATATGTCCGAAATAATATGAGCCAGGTTCTTGCACAAGAGAATAATGTTCTTCTGTTACCCACTTTGTGTAGGATTTCCTGTCTATCTTTTCGATACACATAGTTCTGTCTTTTCGACCGTCAAAATAAATTCCCTTTAACGGTTCTGCTGTTTCCTTGGTTTTCGTTTTTATTATGTTCCTTTGACTTTCACGTTCACGTTTTACTTTCATTCGATCCACAACACGAGAATGGTCGTCACTTCTAATTAACCCAGCATCTTGCAAAAGCTGCACTTGCAATCATAGCAGCCGCTGCACTAGACACTCCAGTTCTTTCAGCTGCGATTGCAACTGATGGCAATTTGAAACTTCTCATTCGTTTTGAAATTGGCATCGGCGTTACTTTATTATTCGGCAAAGGATCTGGTTCTGAGTTTGTTGTAGTCTCCACCTCTAGAGCTTGCAACGGCATTGGTTCATCATCATCAGTTAAAATTCCAACAGAGACGGTAGTTTGTGAACAAATATTGTCTTTATACTCTTGAGTTCGTAATTAGCTTTTTTTGTTTACGAAGGTTTTTGTTTTGCAACTGTTTAGTAGTTTCAGAATCAATACGATCCATTCCCATTTGTCGAACAGTTCTCTCATCCAATAAGAAAGCTTTTTCTATTTCAGGTACTTTTCTATCTTTTGCACATTTACTTTACAATGCAGTTTGCATTTGCAAGCAGCCACATCCATGAGTAATTTAGCGTTTTTTAAAGCAATCCAATTTTACTTCAAAATTCTTTTCCTTTTTTTGTTGGATGGTAATGATAAAGACTTCTTAATTGAGACACATTTATCCAATATGTTTTAATCATTTCCAATATTCTTCTCTTTTGGCACAATAGGAATATTTGGTTTAATCTAAATAGAGCTACCTTCTCGGTAACTTCAGTGGCAATCTCGTTAAACTGTGGCTCTTTATTACACTTAGATTTTAGTCTATTTCTCACCATCTGATAATATTTCATCACGTCCATGTAAGTTGGTAGAGTCACTCCTTTAGATCCTCGGGTGTACCAAATAACGGACAATTATATCGTGCGTGTTCTTATACTTTTCTTGGAATTTAATACCTTTAGTAATATTTTCAATAGAATCGGTCGGAAATTTGTAGACAGAAGAATTAGGTTCTCTATTTCGGGTCTTCATTGTAAACAAACCTGAAATAAGCGGAAAAATTAGGTAGTTAGTGGTTAGCCGAAGTTATCTTTAAATTGAAAACACTTTGATAGCTAACCTAAAAATCATACATCGATGTTGGTAGATATTGTAGTTTATATGCATTATTAAACATTTATATGCTTTATTATGTTATGAAATGGTTATAAAATTTGCGATACTTACTGAATAATAATAATTAATGCGAACAAATCCTTCTATTCTTGACACACTGCAAAATTAGATACGCGTAACAAGTTCCGTTAAGTGAATAATTGAGTATTACTGCTGAGGGCAGTATACAATTTTTGATTTTCTTTTAATTCAGGATTTTGTCCATGGTATCAAAAGGCACCTTTTTGAGCAATCTGCCCAAATAAAAAAGAAATTTTTTTGCAAATCGCTTTTTATGATTACTCCTAATGTACAATTAATATTTAGAACATCTCACGACTATCCCTGTATGTTGAACAGAGGGGTGGAGAATTTTTCTTAATCCAATATTTGTTGGATAAATCGAAAGTGTTCAGGTGACATATTTTATCCAGAAAGGGTATAGTGTAGAAAGATTGTTTAAATATGAATTTTACACTTATCATTTCCTTCTTATCGAAAGAGGGGGTTCTAAAACTTCTACATAGTAGTGCATCAATTGGTGGATTTCATCGCACCAAGACATATTCTAAGATCTTTATGTTGTATGTTATCTAAACATTTTAATGTAGATGTACTTGTAGAACCATAAATAACACATCCATAATCAATTATAGATATTATGTAAGATCTATAGAAAAGCAGAGCAGTTTTAACATCTGCACCTCACCAGGTTTTTGTAATCATTTTTAGGAAACTTATACCTTTGTTGCATTTGTTAGTGATCGATTCAATAAAAGGTTTCCATGATAATTTTTTATCAAAAATTACTCCCAAGTATTTTACATGGGGTTTAAACGGAAAAGTATATGACCCTAGTTGAATGTTAGGGCTATATGGGATATTGTGTCGAGAAAAGACAGAAAAATAGACTCTTTGAGAAATCTCGAAGCCATTGGAAATAAACCATCGATGTACGTTAGACACACTACACTATAGTAGTTCTGCTTTGCGTGTAAATTATTTGTGTGTCATAAATTATTTGAACAATTCATTGAAATTCGTTTAAATTCTTTTATGATTGAATGTTAATAACTTAGAATTTTTTAAAATAAACATTTTTGTCTATTAAGAAAAATATATTTTTTTCAATTTCACATTAGTAACTAACTTTTTCTAACATTGTGGTATAACGTTAAAAAAGGTATTATGAGCACTATTGAACTAAATAATTAAAAATCCAATATGGCGCTTCAATAAAAAACCAGTTAGTGATAATAACTCAAAGACAAATGACAAATTAGTAAATACAAAGGAAGAATATTTTAAAATGGTCCATTTCAGTTTCTTTTTAATTACCTCAAAAAAATCGGAAATAGCTAGGTGAAATTTAAAAACGCCATTGAGAAAGTTACAAAATCTTCAAAACTGTCCCCACTTAACAATCTTTTAATCTCCAATAATAACTCAAATATCAATACGCACCCTATTTGGGGCAGACTGTATGTTTTGATTATGCCTAAATCTTAATATTTTTTAATTTATAGAACAACTATACAGTGTGTTATTGTCTATAGTTATTTATTTGTGACATCCGATAATGTTTCTTCTCACCTCCTTTGGGTATTAAGCCACTGTCCCAAAAATTATTAAAAAATTACAGGAGAGTGGCTTAATACCCAAAGAAGGTGAGAAGAAACATTATATTTGTACCAACGTCGCCCGCCGTGTGATGTCGTTGCTGGATAACGTCACAACAACGATTATACTACTTGCTTTTGCATCAATTCAGTGGATAAAATCAGAGTTACTACAGCGTCGGCATGCGACTGAGAGTGATGATCAACAATGCGACATCCTTTTAACGTTGCGCGGAAAACTAACATTTGCATCAAAATTAGCGAAGTTTAAAGTATTATTTTTCTAACTAAAAACATTTCTTTTAAACGTTTGGATCACTTGTGTTTACTGGAATCAACACCACAGCTGTTTCCACAAAATTTAGAGAGACGAAAGTAAAGCTTCACCTTCTGTGTTTTATTGTGATGCTTTTAATAGGGTTTAAGAGCTTTCTGGTACCAACGTTTTTCAATGCGGACCAGTTCATTGTAAAATATGGACATTGTAGGTCAAAAAATCAAGCGCGCTTCCACTAATGAGTTTTTAGGTCTTTTTTTCCTTTTTCTTGAATACACAAATAATAATAATGCTTTATTTGCCCAACAGGTAACACCCAATTACAGGACAATTTAAATTACTCTTAAATACTACGAAACATTTTATAATATTTAGTAACAAATCTTTATATTAAATATAAAGGTAAGTACAATAGATGTCATTAAAATAACTGAAAATTAAATTAAAAAAAAGACAGTGTGATAGTAATAGTTAAGAAAACAAAAGAAAAAGTAAAATCACATAAATAACAGAAAAAAATGTATACGCAAAGGAACAATCAATAAGTAAGCTAAAATTATGTACTAAAAGTTTGCTTAGCATATTTTACCAGCTGATTTTGTGTGCAAAGGTTTATATCACAATGTTGACTTAATTTGTTAAAATAATGACACATACAATGTATTGGTGATTTTAGCAACATATTGGTATTGGCTCATTTAGTGTAAAATGTGGGATTTTCTCGAGGAATTCGAGAGTCGAAATTAATTTTGTGAAAGAATTTGAGGACAGTCAATTTTATTATGTAATAATTTGTATAGAAAAAGTAGCATAGAACAAATTCGCTCTAAACTTTCAAAATGAAATGTGCTTAGAAGATCATTTTTATCTATACCCTTCTCAGGATATATTTCTCTAAATGATAAAAATTTTAAAAATTTTCTTTTGAACTTGCTCTAACGTGCCGTTGTGAACTAGATAGTAAGGGTTCCAGATTATGGATCCGTATTCAAGTTTTGATCGGACATGAGAATAATATAATGATTTTGAACAATTTAAATTAGTAAATGATTTACAGTTTCTTATGATAAATTCTAACATTTTAATTGCCTCTTTAGATTTGATATGTATATGTTCGACAAAACAGTTCAGAATCAAAATATATACCTAAATCTTTAATTGTTTGTATGCGCTATAAAACAGTGTCGTTAATGCTATAGTTGTAGTTAACGCAATTTTTCTTTTTTGTGTAATACACTACTTTACATTTAGCAGCATTGATACCAACTTTGTTGAGGCGGCACCACTTGTTGACGATATTAAGGTTTTCTTGAAGATATATGCAATCGTTTACGGAATTTATTTTAAATATGTTTAAATCATTTGCAAAGATTAACTTGTTGCACTTCAGTTCAGTGCATAAATCGTCAATAAATAATAGAATTAGTAAAGGCTCAAGGTTAGAATCTTGTGGCACCTCCAGAAGTGGCTAAATATATTGACGATTTATATCCATTGTAGAATATAAATTGTTGTCTGCCTGTTAGATATGATTGAAAGTAATTTAATAGATTTAAATTAAATCCATTACTTTGCTAATTTCTGTAAGAATAATTGATGGTCGATGCGATCGAAGGCTTTGGTTAAATCAGTATACAAAGCGTCTACCTGTTCTCGTTCGTCTAGAATATTAGCAACTGTTTGGTTGAATATTACAAAGCTCGTAGTAGTTGATCTGTTAGATACAAAGCCATGCTTGTCCATTGACAATATGTTTTTGGTGGATATATAAATGCGATTGTATAAAATGATTTCAAGAACTTTAGCAAAATTTACACAAAAGAGAAATTTGTCTGTAATTGCATTAGCACAATTTGCACCAAAAAGGATGGTATAAGGTCTGGGCCGGATGTAATTTTTTCTTTAACTTTTTTTATAGCATCTTGAATTTCTAACATCGAGATGTTTGTAATACTGATAATTCATAGTTATTATTGCCTATAGTCATGTAATTGTCTTGTGTATTAAATGGAACTAAAAAAACTCTGCAAATATGTTTACAACATCTTGTGGATTATCGTAGTTATTATCCTTATATGACATTTTAGCAGGTACTCGTGTTTGTTGAAGTTTTGATTGTACAAATGACCAAAATATCTTTGGATCCGATGATATTGAGGACTGAGTATTAGAGAAGTACCTTTGTTATTCTAAATCTGTTATTTTATTAAAGTTTCTAAGTCTTTTAAACTGTTCTAAATGGTGATATTAGTTTGTTTTTTTGTACTTACGGAAATGCTTATCTTTCGTTTAATATTATTTATTATTTCGCTAGTGCACCATTTGGATAAGTCCTTTTAATTTAAGTGATTTAACTATAGACACAATGTAATGATTACCTAGTGGTTTTAAACTTAAAGTAGTATAATTAGATTGACTAAAGACTCCTAAATTCGCATTTTTTTCACTTAATTTGTTAACATTACAATGGGCGAAAACAGTATGTACGTTTATCCTTGAGTTGGTCTTGAAAAAAATGGTGGAGTTGTATAAAGCAACCTCGACAATGTTTACGTATGAATCGTTCTAAAATATGCTACATATGCGACTGCTTAGTTGTAAAAAGTGGTATAATATTTGAATGGTCGGTCTCCCTGAGAGGAGAACCCGACAACGAAAATCAAGAGAATAACGCAACAAAAATGTATAGGATAGGTATATTGTTTTAGTTCTTCGACTTTCTTCTGCTCTCTATATTATGCACGTATTACACCACGATGCGTCGTTCATAAAATGTTAAAGAATGACTCTACACGTTGATAAATCAGTCTTATGACGATTTCGCAACGACAATAATGAACCGAAGACACCGACGTTCACAGTCCATGTATTGTAGTCGGCCAGATGTTTTTACAACGTGTCTATTTTACTTTAGTCACAATAACTGACAAGCGACGTAGTCTAGTCGGTCAGAGGTCGTGAGTGACATAATGATTTTCAACACCTAATGCAATGTTAATTTCGGTGCAAATGTGGTCGAAAGTCACAAAATTGCTGATGGGTTAACATTATTATCCCCCTAAATACGCCATTATTGCGCCCCCTTAGCTAAATCTTAAATCCACCACTGAATTATATTTACAAAAGACATAATACATCTTTCCCATTCTTTATCTTACATTCATTTGGTACCAGTGCACAGAGGACTTAAACAGAAATATTAAACTGTGAAAATTTCCTTTGAAAATTAATCTATTCTGGTAAACTTTCCTAAACTTTCTACTGTTATTCAATTAAACTTTTGACAAATTAATAAGTTCTTATTTATCTCATTTTATGTTTGTTGAAACCAAAACATCCCTGTGAGGAGGGAAAAAGGAAAAGAACTCAGAAGATGAACCAATGTAGAATTGGATGGCCAGATTTCGTGATTAAACTTTTATAAACTAACTTTTATAAGCGATAAATTTAGTAATTTGATTTGGTATTTCACTTCAACCAAATGATTGATTACAGAAAGAAGCCAAGAGGGCAAAATTCTTCTCATCGATTGGGATTAATATTGCATAAAATATAAAATTAAATGTTTTAAATATAAATTTGTAAATGACAAATCTTTAAAAAGCGAAAATAACTTTTTATGACACTTAGGTATAGCCCTATACCGAATAATCAAAAGAGCCCAGTAGGAAATACAACTTTAAAAATATTGAAAACACAGTTTTAGCTGGAAGCTACCAACTTATTGGTTATGTTACGCCACTGTATGGATGTGGACTGGACTATGCAGACTACTGGTTCCGAGGTGTGCCCCGAGATGGCGCTACTAGTATTAAGACAAATCAAATAGACATTAATCTATGAAATGTTCAACATGACCGCATTGAAAATTTCGTTGAACAAAATGTCATGACGTCCAAATTCCATCGACCAACCCTACTGAACCTTGCAAGCTTATTAAGACTTTAGCGAATAACAAGGCCTCGGACGATAACGGTATCGACCATAAGCTTCTCAAGAATCTATCGAGGAAAGGTATTGTACAACTTGTCCATATCATCAATGGCATCCTGCACCTGCAGCACTGACCCGTCCGGTGGAAGGGCGCGTTGGTAATGCCTATATTGAAGCAGAATAAAAATTCAAATAATGCTAATAGTTATCGTCCGACATCACTGCTATCGGCAATATCTAAACATGAAGAAAGTTCTAGACCATAATAAATTAAAGGCACACAAAGAGTCCAGGAGCTCAGTCTTAATTTGAAATTGTACGAGTAAAGAAAAATAAGTTAGAGACTAAAGAAATGATTTCTATGTTTAATTGAGATTATAGTTAAGTCCTTTATTAAGTTATTTTTCTTAATTATTAATTATTTAATAAAGTAATGAGTGTTACCTGGACTTTCAATCAACGAACCACGGTTTGGTATTTATTAAAACACGTACCAGTAGATTGCTAGTTATTGAGTTATTTAAAAAATTTCATGAATGTCATTTTGAAAAAGTTTGAGCTGACGAATATACAGTGCATTACAAAAGTATAAAAACCTCCTCTTACAGCCCTTTTATCTTAATTTTTCTTTTTTTTTTTTGGAAAATGTTATCTGTAAAAGTTGTTTGACTGATCATTTTTCGTACTCCTAACGAATCACTTAGTTCAAAATCTGTGGCGTCAGGCGACTGGCAAGGTCCAGGTTTTTTTTAAATGGCTACACATAATTTTTAACGGTGGTCTTGAAAAAGTATACGATTTCTAAACTTCAATCATTATAAAATGTTAATATATTACATGAGGAAATTATTTTTTAAAATTGTTAATATATTTTCACAGCAATTCTTCAAAGTGACGCTCATTTGTTCCCAACAATGAGCAAGTCTCTCTCTGAAACCTCTCAGGGTTCAATATTACCTCAGGCAGAATTGCTTGAATGTTTTATCTAATGACATTTTTGAAGGACATCTACATTTTATGACCTATTTCTATAAACTTGATCTTTACTGTAACCCCACAAAAAGTAGTCTAGTGGGTCTAAGTCGGTTAACTGAGTTGGCCACCACATGGCCTCTTCTACCTATCCACCGTTGTACAAATGTATCATTGTTTATTACGAAACAAACAAAACCACAATAAAATATCTCAACATACAACTATAAATATGGATAGAGCAATTCAATGTGAAACTTGCCCCTTATTAAACCTGAACCAATACATTTTAATTCATACGTATTTTCATTCAATACTTTATTAACAATAAATGGCCCCTCATACAGAAAAATCAATTTAGCACAAATTTTATTTTTATGATCAGAAACTCTCAACTTTCTACCTATAACTTTATCACCCGTTTTAAAAATCATCTGTTTTTTAACCCTTGATTTTGCTCTTTTAATATATCTATCAGCATTGTTTTTTTACTCTCTTTTTTGCTTTTGCATATAAATGTACTAAATCAAACAGGTCCCCTTTCAATCTCAATTGAATACTTATCTTCAAATCTACATTCATTGGTAAAATTGTATATTTTTTTAACCTAGCAATAATATTTTAGGATGTAACCTAGCATCACCTGTAAAGTATAAATCATTATTTTGCATCATCTGACACTGAACATATGATATTTGATTATTCGCTGAAGTTTTAATTTGTTGTATTTCTTTTACATTTGTTTGAATTTTATTATTTTCATTCTTTCATCACACTCTTTATTAATTTTTTCTGTCTCCTCATTTATATTTATGAAATTTTCATTTATTTTGTCTACTGTTTTTATAGATTTATTTCCATGCTCTCACTAGTTATATTTACCTGTTTTATAATCTCTCAGTCAATTGTAAATGAATATTATCTAATTTCTCATTGAATCTGGTTATTTCACAACCAAATTTATCTAAATTATTATTCATTTGTTCTGTATTATCATCTATTTTCTTATTTACTTCTGTTACTAAATTATCCATTGTCTCATTCATATCTTTACTTAATTTTCTTACTTTAGATTTCATAATTATTATATCTATACCTAGATTTCCTATTTTCTCATTCATACCTGTCATATCTTTACCTAAATTTACTACTTTCTCATTCATATCTTTACTTAAATTTCCTATCATAGTCATTCATTAATCTATTTAACATATAATTCTGAGACGTTATATCTCCGGCTTCATGTGTAACCAACACAGTATTGTGAGTTTTCTAAACTTTGATTAGACAATCTGCTCTGTTACTGATCTGAATCTAACATCTGTGCTAAATTGCTCATTTTTACAGATCTTAATTTCATAAATCACTAATTACTAAACAATACAGACAAAATGCAAAGGTTCAAACTTTCAAAATTCCAAATAAACACGTTATCAATATGTCAAGGCTACCAAGTTGGGCGCCAATATATTATGTTATGCACAAATTACAAAATTTTAAATTTAATATTCAATATAACACTTTATTAAAAACTTGATTTTTACTATTATTCAGATTTGTCATAAATATTATATTTTTAATTAACTGCACTTAATCTCAGTTAGTCAGTTCAATATTGTTTAAAACTTTTAAAATAATAATACAAGATTATTCAATTTAATAAGACTTCTTATACTGATGCACAAATACCAAATTTATAATACAATTTTCTAAGAACTACCCACCCCGATGCGTTTAACCAATCTTCTGATTTTGACTTTTGACTTTTAATATTTTAATGGACTTACTTTTATTTTCTAACTGCTTTTTCATAATAATATAATTACATGAGTTTATTTGCTTCTAATCAATGAGCATTTAACATTTTATCAATACTGATATAATTTACTGTCTTCAACCCTTCACGCCGTCGTGCTAAGGTAGAAAGGGCCCTCCCTGCATAAGGAGGTCACCCTAGCAATATTTTTGATATAGAGGGTGCCTTTGATAAAGCAAGGACTACTACTATCTGCGATGCCCTTCGGACTAGAGGTACTGCTCCAGTACTGGTCAGATGGGTGAAATCTGTGCTGGAAGAGAGACGAGTTAGTGCGGCTTTAGGAGACTGCCACTGGACGTCGGGGTGAGGGGCGGCTGTCCACAAGGCAGCTGCCTATCACCCCATCTATGGTGTCTAATAATGGATGGTCTCTTGGAGCGCCTAACTTCGGAAGGATTTTATGCGCAGGCATATGCGGACGACGGGCTGGTCCTGGTGACCGGCCGCTTCTTAAATGTCGTTTGCAACAGAACGCAGGTAGCTTGTAGAATAATAGAAAGATGGTGCGGCGAAACAGGTCTCTCAGTCAATCCATCTAAGACTGAGATGATCCTATTCACCAAGAGAAGAAAATAGAGGATTTTAGGGCACCAACCATTACGGTAAACCCTTGTGCTTGTGCAGGAGGTTAGGTACCTGGGGAGTGACTCTAGATAAGTACAAACTGTCATGGGGGCCGCATATCGACAACGTCATTAAAAGTCGACTGTGACCTTCTGGCAATTGCGCCGAGCGGTAGGTAGGAACTGGGGCCTCAACCCACGGATCCTACACTGGCTGGACACGGCGGTCATCAGACCTAGGCTCCAATATAGATCAGGTTCTGGTGGCCGAGCGTGGACAGAGCGATGACAT